>HE671494.1:52235-96287 GCA_000313835.2 Heliconius melpomene melpomene
TTATTTATAGAAATATTAATGATAATGAATTTTTTTAAAAAAATATCACAATCATTATATCTCCAAATCTACTATTCGTGTGGGTTACAAACTTTTTAACGGGACCTAAAATGTAATTATTATTTCAAAAATAAAAGCTAAAATTCTTATATTGGTTGAAAAGAAGATATCATAGGATAGAGACTCGAAGCATTATAGAGGGAAAATAGAGAACATCGACAGAACATAAGAACTAATACAAAGAGAATATTCTTGTGTTCTGTCGATGATGATAGGTCCAGGAGTTAAAATAAATCGTAATCCAACTTACGAGCGCTGTTAGAACAGCAAATATTAAGTTGCCCACAGCCATTATTGGTGTTTAATAGTGGTCGTTCTGTAAGAGCTCGACTGATCCGGAAAATAGTTATAAGTTGACTTTATATACTTCTAGCACATAATACGATTTATGCTAATTGCATATTTATTATAGGGCTGTGAAAAGTGTTAACTATATTTATTTATTATTGCTTTAATTTTTTTAAATTAGTTGATAAATATAACTTGTGAGCGTATGCATTCATTTTGTATGAAATAAAGTACAAATAAAAGTTTCTAATGTTTTTTTTCTGCTTATAAATTTTCAGTTTTGGATTTTTTTTCATTAATGTTGTAAGTTCTCGTGCCAATTCTCATAACTGGGACGGGATTCTATAGGTTTTGACTACGCGGTGAATTTCATACAAAATGCAAAAGAACTAAGGGACTGTAGACTTGAATATTTGATAATAATTTTAGCTGGATACCTACCTCCACGCAATCTCGAGATAAATGGTCTTGACAGACGGACAACAATGTGATCCTACAAAAGGTACCAGTAGATCCAGAGATCTTAGCGCTTCAACAAACAAACAACTGTTCCGCTTTATTATATTAGTATAGATTCTGTCACCCTTTGAATATTATGCCGAAAAATAACGTTTACCTTTGTAGGTATAGTATAATAAAATAATAGCGCTTCATATGCTATATTAAAACAATATAGTAAAACGAATCGTGAGATCCTGATCCAAATGGCTACAATAGTACCGGTGAAAGAAATAATACGTATTATATGTAAACGCCATACGCCATGTAAACGCCATACGTCACACTTTGTGACTGTAAACGTGACTGGTTGTGGGTTCGATCCCCATTTGAGGGAAGGAAATATTTATTTTAATTTTAATTTTTATTTCTGCCTCCAGAATTCAGTGGAAACTGGAGAACGTAAGTTGCCTCTGCCTACTCTGCTGTGTGCGGAAAACAGCGTGAGCTGATTTAATTCAGTTTAATTTAGAGAAACCAATATTTAACTATATTTTATGAGTTCTGATCTTTTAACAGGTTAAAATATCAAACACATATTTGTATTTTGTTGGAATCTGATTTTTAAAAAAATTCGTTATTTTTTAAAATAATTCTTGTATTCAATTAAGCTATGCTTTCCCTTTAAAAACATATCTTTTGGTTTTATTACTAATTTTATTTCAAAATTCGTCTCATATTCTTTTGAGAATCGATAGTTTCGCTTCTATCTTTTCTTTTAGGTCGAGATCCCATCGCTTAAATCTGCAGGGATCTGTTTTTTTAATTAAACTTGTATTAATGAATAATACATGATTGTAGAATAGACAACTTGGCTTGCCTAGAAGAATCCTGCCGCAATCATCTTTAATTACATTTTTTCGTAACGCGTTTTTGGAGAAAATTGCTCTCATATGTTTTTTATATGAATCGCACATCATTTGAAAGAAAATCGCACAAGGAATTGGAAAATTAAGGGTTGCCAGCTCTCAGTCTGCCGCAAGTCCAGGGTTGCCTGGTTTAAACAGGTCACTTAATGTTAATAATTTGCACTCATGTGTTTTTTAATGAATTCATTATATATTAAATTAAAGCTTATTTCTTCTGAACACTATAACAAATGGTTGCGTGGCAAATAACTGCCGCAAACAGTGGTTGCCATCGTTTGAAATATTTTGTTCCGGTTCCGTTTGATCATGAGCATAGACGATGAAATGCGAGCGTCTGCCTTACGTTTTAAAGTGAAATATTATATAATAGAAGGTCAATCTTAAAATCAATGCTTATTCTAATTGTCCACCTGTTAAATGATGATTTTAATCATATTAAGTGCACGCAGAAAACTATTTAAAGATGAAATCATCCTTATTTTTCAAGTAAAATAATGAATCCTTAATATCAAGCCGTTGCTAAATCTATTTTCTAAATACTAATATTTATTTATATTACCATTTGAAAACGACTCAATTATCTTATTAAATAAATGTTTACAAATATCGATCTACTATAAGGTATTATTTACATCATGTAATTTAGTGCCACAAATCGCTTAGGCCTTTCAACTCACCTTTTAACTGTATGCAAATCCTAGACACCCACTACATAAAATTGCTTTGATAATCTTGCAAATCTAGAAATATCAGTTAAAATGCCAGTTATACCTCAAGCCAATTATTCTGAACTCTGAATTCTCGAAATTATGAGAAGTTAAGACGCTTCGACGATCCTCATACTTATACTTTTATCACAAACAGTACATTACTTCTACGCCTTTATTAAATGTTTTTTTTTGACTCAAAGGGACTTGGTTAGTATTGCTTTATAAGCGATTAGTAAATAAATCCCGAAATTGGTAAGGAGCTCGCGGTGGGCGATTACGATTCGCTCACGAATTACAATATGAAAGAGGACAATTAAAAGAAATATATGACGTGAATTATATTTATTACAGTACCATATTACAAAAATATATTATAATACATTGAAAATCGTTTTTCATATTCCAAGTTTCCTGAAAGAGAACAAAATAGTTATAGGAATGTTATGAATTATAAACTCAAAAGCATCAAAAGTAAAAATGGCGAGTAAAAATTGAAAAATCCACAGCAATTCAAATTATTTAAATTAACTTGTAAAACATATATAATAAAGAAAAAATATTGTTGCTGAAAATTTAGACCGAAGTGATAATGGATTCTAACTCAAATATTATGCATTTTTCATATTTTGTGACTATCAAGTAATTTAATTATCTATTTACCATTATATCCAAAATAATTTAGACAGATTTGCATTAACTACGAGGTGGTAATGAGCTTTTTCCTTTATTGGAGTAGCGTAAAGTACCACTGCATTGGAAGGCAATTCTTTTACTAGCAGAACGGCAGCGATCCATTTTTGTACAACTTAAATAGTAGATGGGGCCCTGTAAGTTTGAAAATTGTTAAAAAATATGATAAAAAAGGGTTATTTTAAATACAAGCAGATTAATAAATTAAATTGAACTTGAAGATATTAATATTAGAGGCCGTCATGGCGCAGGGGCACAAGGATGTGACTATATGTTCCGCCGTTCAACACGCAATGCCCCGTTAAATTTTGGTGAAAAATGGGGAACGGAGTGTCTTAACACTAGGTCACCTCTGCCTACCCTGCTGTATACGTGATACAGGCTGAAGCTGTTTTTTTTATTAACTTAAATATTCGTATACGAAACATATTGATAAAAATTTGACGATGTAACAGATTTTTCAGATTATCATATTTTTTAAGGTTCCGTACCTCAAAAGTAAAAAAACGGAAGCTTTATGGGATTCCTTTGTTGTCCGTCTGTCTATTAATTTATCTTAAAATCGTAAGAAGGTATCGAGCTTAATGTCAAATATTGAGGGAAAAGTCAAGTTTCTAAGTCAACGCAATCAAAAGATACGGACATTCATGCATCCTGGTTGCTGCATCTTGTATGAAATTTGCCGCATAATCAAACCTAAAGGATTATTCCCAGCGACGTAAAGCTATAAAATTTGGCACGAAAGTACAATATAAATAAAGGAAAAAACTGAAAAGTGAAAATTTGTAGGTATTTCGTAGAAAAAAATATTGTAAATTTTTAGTTAATTTCATACAAAATGAGTGCATTTATCCGCAAACTTAAATTTGTCAACTTTACTCGTCGCGTAATCAAAACTTATATTGTCGGGAAACAGGAAATGCCCTATCGGTGATTTCCCGTACAATACCGACCTACAATAATGAAATTTGGCAAGAAGTGAGAACTTGCAATATACGAGTAAATTAAGAAAAATATCGTAAAAATGGAAATGTATGCTTGTGTCATAGAAAAACTATTGCAAACTTATACTTGTAGTACAAAATAAGTAAAAATGCCCGCAAACTTAAGTTTGTCAAATTTAAAGTTAGGAAAAACATTTAGTTTTTCCTAACTTTTATTAATTCCCATTGACCTATTGAATAGAATGTAGTGAAGACATACCTGTGTGAAGTTAGATGATGAAGATAATACAGGTCCAGAAGAGGTTTCAAATAAAATAGATATAGTACTTTCTTTGTTTTTTTCTGTATCATTTTTTTTGCTTGGTGGTTTGTCTTGTTTTCTTCCTTCTCCTTGATCGTAATCGAAATCATCTAGTTGTAACGGATATTCCTCAGCAAAAATAAAATTAACAGCTACCTGAATTATGAGATTAAATTATTATTCGAAATTTTTTTTTATAGAAATGCTATAAAGCTTGAATTATGTATTTATGGAAATAAATAATTCATAAAATTTCTTTTCGCTTGATTATTTAATATCAAATAAAATGATTAAAAAATATTATGTCAATACGTGTCTAAATCTACCATTCTTGTGGGTTACATACTTTTTCTGGGACCTAAGATTTAAGAGATTCATTTCAAAAATATAAGAAAAATTTTATTTTGGTTAGAAAAGAAGAAATCACAAGACTCGATGCAATGTAGACGGAAAATTATGAACATTGACACAAGATAAGAATATTACAATACAATACAATATACTTTATTGCACAAAAACAACAAAATTTTACACAATTTATATACAAAATTAACAAAAACAACAAGTACAATAAGGCGGCCTTATCCCTTGAAGCGATCTCTTCCAGACAACGTTTGGTTGTTGGAATTGTATAAAAAAATATTAATAGAGAAGATAAAACAAATCACAATCCAACCTACCAGAGCTGACAGTACAGCAAATATTACGTTGCCCACAGCCATTATTGGTGTTTAATAGTGGTCGTTCTGTAAGAGCTCGACTGATCCGGAAAATAGTTATAAGTTGACTTTATATACTTCTAGCACATAATACGATTTATGCTAATTGCATATTTATTATAGGGCTGTGAAAAGTGTTCTATCTATCTATTTATTAGTTGACTAATAGATATATTTTGCTTTACGTTACGTTATGTACCATTGACTTTGAAAAGAGCAACTGTTGAGTTCTTGCCGGCTCTTCTCAGCAGAACTGCCTTCCGAACCGGTGGTAGTTTTTTGTTCATATGTTCATTCGACGATTCAAAAGTGCTTATAATAATTGCCTATTTGAATAAAGAATATTTTGAATTTGAATTTTGAATTTTTTTGAATTTAATTTGTTGATAAATATAACTTTATGGGCGTATGCACTAATTTTGTAAGAAATTAACTACAAATATAAGTTTGTATTGATTTTTTTCTTCTAATAAATTTTCACTTTTGGATTCTTTTTTTCAAATAAGTTGTAAGTTCTCACTTCGAGGAAGGAGGGGAAGGAAGGAGGTCCGGGAAGCACCATAAACGATGCATAAATTGGTTCTCGTATGATTGCGTTAGCTTTGAAGTTTGATCTGTACTCCGAAGGACCTTAGAACTGATTATTTGATATTAATTTTAGCTGGATACCTCCACGCATGGTCCACGCACTCATGGTCTTGACAGACGGAAAACAATGTGATCCTACAAGAGGTACCAGTAGATTCAGAGATCTTAGCGCTTAAACAAACAAACAAACCGTTCCGCTTTATTATATTAGTATAGATTCTGTCACCCCTCAAATATTATACCGAAAAACGTTTATATTTGTAGGTGTAGTATAATAAAATAATAGCGGTTTTATATGCCTTATTAAAACAATAAAGTAAAACGACTCGTGAGGTCGTGATGAATGGTACTGTGTAGAGTTGATAAAAGCAAATGGCGACAATAGTACCGGTGAAAGATATAATGCGTGCGACTGGGTGTGGGTTCGATCTCCACTCGAGAAAAGGAAATATTTATTTAAATTTATATTATCATTTCTTCGCTCTGGTGTCGAGGTAAAGCGCGTCTTAAATCTAGGTTCCCTCTGCCTACCTTGCTTTATGCGGGATGCAGCGTGAAGCTGATTTATTTTATGTATTTATTTATTTATAAATACGAAATGTTTTTACATTATATTTGCCATAAAATAATTTACCGAAATTGTTGAATTTATAAATAGGAAGTACTAAGGAAGGAACGTTTATGAATATATAAGAACCTATGTACTCCCTCTTCCCCATTATGCATAGCGGCGCACAATTTGCTTACGTAAATGAATACTTCATGTTAGAGCTAATAGACGCGATTATACGTTTTCGTCCAAGAAAATTTTACTTAAATTAATATATGACATGTATTGAAGTGTACCTTCAAATTCAAATTTGAAGGTATATACATACATATCTCTGTTTGTTTGTTTGTCTGTAACTTAATGAAAATTGGCAGACATTGAGTTTGGGAAAGGTTTTTATTAAAAAGGATTTTGGCCTATGTCTATCTACTAATATACAAAACCATAAAAAATCGACATAGGCATGCTGTACCTGTAAAACACAAGTTCACGTTTTATTCCGCACGTTGCATGGTAGGGAGAGAATAGTCCGTTCCCATTCAGACACTTCTGTTTCCCACTTTCCGCCGATTTTTCAAGGCATTACTTAGGCATTTCATTCATTTCAAAGTGTTACGAGAGTGAGAAAATGAACATATTAAATTTTCTTTAAAAAATGGAAAGAAAACCCACCTCTATCGTGTAAACACGATAGTGGTGGGTGGTGGTGATGTGGTGTTGGGTGCTCCTGTCCAATATAGATACAATATGTAATTAAAAAAGTGGATAATCGTTGCGGGTTTGATTCTCAATCGAGGAACACTTAACACTAGGTTCCCTCTGCCTGCTCTCTACGTCTCTGTGCCTCAATTAAATTATTGATGAGGGAAGTGGAGTAATGTGTCACTAAGTTTCTTCCGCCTACTCTGCATGATACAAGATTTTATTTAAGATAAAAAAAAGATTTAAATATTTATATATAAATATGTAAAATGTGTTTTATTTTCGTTGATTCACAAAAAAATAATAAAAGAAAGTACAATAGGCACGGTAATAAAATCTCTTAAGCCCAGACTTATGAAAAGCCTAATGTAAATAAAATAGAGCGAACGTTTAATGATGCTTGTAGATGATTTGAAATTTTATGGAATTTTTTGGTAAAGAATAAACCTCATGATACAAACATTTTTAGATTAAGGAAATGTTTAAGCATTTTTTTTATGTTCATAGTATATTTAGACTGAAGAAATTAAAATTATTAAATATTTCATTTACTCGAGTGGGTATCGAACCCATTATCTGTCTCATGTACACGTCTATGACCCGTCACCACGACTGGCTTCGTTCGTCAGCGACATTAACACATGTACTCGTATGATTTAAATTTGTCTAATAAAATACGTGTAAATTAAATTTGTCTTACATAATTTTGCGAATTGAGTGTGCTTTATTTCATAAGAGTTCTTAGGTGTATTATAGTCAATTTTATTAAAGGTGAAATATGAATGTATAAAGAATGAAGAGAAGCTTTAAAAAATGAATAAAAGTATAGGTAATAAGTAGTGGCATAAAATTATAAGCTTATTGAACTGCTATATAGTTTTTAACGGAGTGTCTTAACACTAGATTCCTGCTGCCAAGACTGCTGTATGCGGGATAGAGCGTGAAGCTGATTTGATTCCTAAAATCAAATCAGCGGAGCCATCTCAAATAACTACAAGGCGGCCACGACTTGTTGACCGTACTGTACTAACTGTTTAATAATAATCATTACTTTCAAACTGTTTGGCATAAATTAATTCAAAGTTCAATTCTGTCACTTAATTTAATAAAATCCTTGGAATTACAGGGCAAGTCTTTTTACAGAAAGCTAAAGCCACTTTAAGTCTTTAAAAAATATCAAAATAACAGGAACAAGGAACGGAATAATGAATAATTATTATACAGTAAACATAATGAAAATTTATCTCGTGACATATCTAATTAAAGTAATTAATATATTCGAGTAATCAACCAACGCCTTATGAGTTGATACGAATCATGTGGCTGTTATCAGCATGACGCATTGTTTGATTTCGTCATAGAGGTGATCCGTATATCAATATTTATTTAAGCTTCACGCATACTCCCGCACATAGCAGGGTAGGCACAGGGAACCACTTCCATTCCCCAATTTGCCGCCGAAGACCCGATTTTTGCGGGATGTCCCGATTTTTAAATGTCGAAGGGGCCAGACATGGTTACACTTTTCGTCAATTACTCCACGCACTTAAAAACCTCAAATAAATATAATTTAGTACTACAAAACACTTCTATAGTGTAAAATACAATATAATATAGGAAATTGCAACTTTTTTAACATAACAGATTTTATACGAAAACTTAATAAAACAAGGGTTCCATATTGGAAAATAAATGCCTACATGTTTTTAAATCATGTTACATTTTTTTTTAGACAAATAAGGCGTTCCATCCAAATGTAGTGACTTCGACTAAAATGAATAAAAATAGGGTAAATAGAAATACATATTTTATAATAATGCTCTTTATTTGAAGACGTAAAAAAATTAGTGAATAAATTTAATTTTATTATGAATTGTAAAGAATTTATAATATTGTTTAAAAATTATACAGATTACCATAATAATCCTGAACACATGTTAGCTTAAAATATGCTTAGTAGGCATAAACCTCAGTCATACAAAAAAATCATCTTATAAAACCTTAGGCAGCCTTAGCTGGAACAGCAGGTACTGCACATTCTGCTGAAGGTGTTGCAGAGCATTCTCCAAGATTGCAATGGGGCAGGGCTGGATCACTGCAGGCACGTTGGATTCCGCCTATTTTAGTGCAGACAACTTTGGTTGAACAATCAAGACAGGCGGAGCCGATGGTGGAGCATGGAGTCCATTGAGGATACCATGGGGCAGCTGAGACCCATGGTGGAATCCATGGATTAGCTCCAGCAGCCGGGGGACCACCTGCACCGGCTCCAGGCCATCCAGGCCAACCAGCAGCTGGCACTGCAGCTGCTACTGCTATCTAAAATTATAGTAAAAAACATTAAATTATACAATACTAGCGGACGCGCGCAGCTTCGCTTGCGTATTTAGAGGTGAATTCTAAAAAACCACGAAACATGTGTTCAATGAAATATTTTTAAGAGTCTAAATTTAAAATTTTATAATAATACGTGGCGTTTTAAAGATTTTTCCATACAAACTTTCAACCCCTTATTTGCACACTTAGCGGGAGAATTCTAGAAAACGATGAAACACGTGTTCAATTAAATAGTTTTAAAAATCGAAATTTCAAATTTTATAAAAATCGGTGCCGATTTAAATTTTTTTCCATACAAACCTTTAGGGTTAAAATTTTTCAAAATCCCTTGTTAGTGGATGTCCAGATTACAAAAGTAAACATCTGTCCAAATTTCACGTTTCTACCATAAGCAGTTTCGGCTGTGCGTGCATCTTGCCTCAGTCAGTGAGGACAAGTTCTTTTATATATATAGATTATTTATATATACATAGATATATTAACTAAAATTTTATGTTAATACTTACAATAATGCAAAATGCAAGAACAATCTTTGAAGCCATATTTCTTGATTTATTATTTTAATGAAATTATAATGATGTTCTCTTGTTATTGAGCTCACTTCTTATACCTTTCTTTGTTTGTTTAAGGATAGTATCTGTACACCTAATGAGATATCAACGAGGTGGTTTTCCCAATGGAATAAGAATATTGTAATAGATAACAAAATTTAAACAGATAAACGGCTTATTAATGTTTTTCCATGGGGGTTCTTTCATGTAAGTATGGATAGTAATTAAATTTAATAATTATTACTGATCTTAACGTATATGATAACTGTTATATTATTTTATAAATAAAATTGTAAATTATATTATGCTTAAAATTTTTGTATTTAATAATGAATATTAATATTTTGTCAATTTTTTTAAAGTTAAGTAGCGAAAAATTGATTACATTCACTTGATCCAAATACCCAATAAAAATAATAATATAAATGAAAATATCAAAAAACTAATAGAATAAATAAATATTAAAAAATAATTATGTCGAAAAAAAGCAATATGGGATCACTTTTTGTTACTTTTTTAGTGAATTTAATTTTTTTTTCATTGTAAATATTTTTATACTGATA
Source organism: Heliconius melpomene melpomene (assembly GCA_000313835.2). Taxonomy (NCBI): domain Eukaryota; kingdom Metazoa; phylum Arthropoda; class Insecta; order Lepidoptera; family Nymphalidae; genus Heliconius; species Heliconius melpomene. The sequence continues at coordinate 62,606 of HE671494.1, forward strand.
CTACCATTTTGTTTGCGTATGTGTGTTTAACGAGAGTTGATAGAACTTGATAAAATTTCCCCAAACACGTTTTGTTTTGTATTGCGCCTGGGAAATTTGCTACTTCTATATTTATTAACATAGATTAATTGCTAAATCTTCAAAATATATAAATAGTAAATAAAAATAATATTTTTTTCTAAAAAGAAGACATTTAATAAAATTGGAAAGATTTCATGATAAATGAGATATATTTCCAATTGGAAATCTGTCTATCTATATATAATAAGTATGAAGAAGATCATATTGGAGGAGACTTATTAGGGCTGGTGCTCTGTGTACTAATTACATGTATTGTGCGTACAATAACTAAACTATTACTTTTTTATTTTATATTTATACTAGCGACCCTATTGCGGCTTCGCCCGCTTTTACTACTGGATTATTCATATAATGTATGTTTGCAAAACACTTAAGATAATGTGAAAATTAATTAAACCCTAATGCAACCCGCATTTTTGTAGTTTCAATAAGGATTTTCCAATTGTTTTACACAGCAAGGATTTTTTAGTAGGTACCGTAATTTTATATCTGTGATACTAATCTTTTCAAGTACTTATTAAAATATATTTAAATTACTATTTTTAGATAGTTAAATGACATTAAATAATACATTCAACTCGAATTATCCAATACGTGCAAACGCATCTAAATCTTCGTTGCTATAAAGGCAGGCGGGTTTTTTTTTCGAGCTTGTGGTTAATGCTGAAGAGGGTATTCTGTCCCTGATGAAAAGCAAGCACTACGTGGCTGCCTGTGACGAAATTAAATAGAATGCATCGGCCGGGAATTGAACCCGGGCTGCCCGCGTGGCAGGCGAGCATTCTACCACTGAACCACCGATGCGTGTAAGGCAGGCGGGCGCGGCGGACTCGCTTGTATAAGCATAACGTCGCGAGGCGCGTTTCGCAGCAAGGATTTTTTGATATTGTAACAACTTCTAAAGTACTTATTAAAATGAAAAACAGAAAAGACAGTTTTGATCTACATTAAATGGCCAACGTAACTAATATACTTATTTATATGCTGAGAGTAAGGTATAAGTGAAACTTGACTCGATACAGCTGATGTATGAACGGCGTGATGTGTCAATAATTAAATGCGTTTTTCTCTAAAACTATTCGCAATTTCGAAATAGTTTAAAAAGCAAATTTTATCTTCGTTTAACGTAGAAATTTAATAAAGTATTTTAAAGGATAAGGATTAATACCATTATGGAGCAATATCCCTCACAATAAAAAAATATATTGAAATTACTATTTTTAGACAGAAATATGGTCACTACACGTTAGTTATCCTTAAAAGATAAAAATATGCTGTCGCGGACTTTTTTGTATATCTTATTAAGAGGAACAATACTCCACTACATTTTTTTCATGTAGTATTTACCATTAAAGCAGCGCATGCGCCAAAGTGTCTCAGCGGGTAGGACTTTATACACATTTATCGTATTTATGTTAATTTACATAAGAATGTACAAATAAAAAACTATATGCCCTACTACTAACCTTCCCTGAGAAATACTCGACCTAATGGTGAAAACCGCATCCAAATCCGTTGGGTGGTTTAGAAGAAGAAGAGTTAGAAAGTTCAGACAGACACAAAAAGCGACTTTGTTTTATAAGATATAGGATAGGATAGGATAGGATATTATTTTTTGTTACCAATATAATCTGCTGGAGGATGTGGAATTTTAAGGCTGAGACATAAACATAAAACCACGACAGACTACTATTTCTAATAGAATATTATAATTGAATAACACAATAAGTATGTTATATTTACAAAAAAAAACTTTAACAATTATATTTAAAGAGAATTTCATTATATTTTGATACCTAATAAGCTTTATTAAAACACAATATAGGTAAGAGTACGAAATCAATAAACTATGTAATTTAGTTTCAAATAAATTATACGACATAAATTAACTTAGCTTCACGCTGTATCCCTCACACAGCAGAGAGAACCTAGTGTTGAGACACTCCATTCCCCACTTTCTGCCGAATTCTAGAGGCATTGCGTATTGAGTAGCAGAACTCAACGCCGCGCTTTGCCTCGTCACCAGAGCGAAGAAATGAAAGATAAATGTAAATAAATATTTAATTTCTTGGAGTGGGGATCGAATCCACAACCGTCGAGTTACAGTCACAGCTTTCTGCCGCTGTGCCATGACGGTATTAATATTTGTATATTTCATTATGGAATATGAAATATTTATTTCCTTGAGTGGGAATCGAACTCACAACCTGTCGCGTGTACAGTAAACTAAACTCTATTTCAAAGGGAATTTTAAAATTTGATAATTTCATAGAATACAATTTCTTGTTATCACGCTAATGAAGGTTGGTACTGTAATTGTTTGTTTTTGCGACAAGCAACGCGATAACGATCCGTCAGCATACAAACATTTTAATACTCTACGACATGATTATATTTACATTTACATAAACACTATATTAGTTAATATTTTGAATTAGTTATTATTCCTGTGAATATGTTGTTATAAAAACGAATATTTTTTCTTTAAATATTATTTGTATATAAAGCTGTAATATTAAATGTTTCAACTAAAGCACAATGTGAGAACGAATGCATAGTTCAATTGTATAAAATTTGCTGTAAGGTTTGCTGTTTTTTAGGATATCTAATTGTAAAGAAGATCATTTCAGGCAAATTTTTTTAGCATTAGGTTGTATCCGGCACGTAGCAGAGTAGGCAGAGAGAGCTTAATGCTTACTCTCCACTTTTCACCAATTTCTGGAAGAACTGCGTGTTGAATGGAACTCAACGCAGCGCTTTTGTCTTAAATATTAAATATGAGTGGGAATTGAACCCACAATCTGTCGCCTTTGTAGTCACAAAAAAAGTCTTATCTATAACTACTTGTAAAGAAGATAATTTCGACAAATATTCTTTAGCTTTACGCTGTGTCCGTCATATTGCAGAAAGAAAGACAGAAGGAACTCTGTTATGACATCATGTTCTCAACTTTCTTTTAATAATTCTCTAGATCTTACGTGATAAGAGTCAACGCGCTTCGTCTTGTTCCTAAAGCAAGGAAATTAAAATATTAAATAATGAATTCTTCTGAGTGGGAATCGAACCCAAAGCTGTCGCGTTATTACTGGATGATCACCATCACTAACGGCGTGTATTTGTGAACAAAGCGAATGAATATATGTATTAAAATTGAGAATAGAGTCATATATTCCTAAATAGTCAATTATTTCTACCTGATTCACATACTACAGTATAATTATGCGTAAAGATAAAAAAATGACAACGTCCAAAATTTTGCATATAATTTTAATATTGTTATACTTATTAACTTAAGTATTTTACTAATTTATAACGAAAATAATTTAATAATGCTTCATACAAAAAATATGAGAAGATTAATTTCGAATAAATCCCCTCTTAGATGAGATAGGTACGGCTTTATATTGTATGTATATTACAATTACAACAGAATTTCAATATGATACGTACGAATTTCAGTTCATTCGTTATTAATGTAAAAAATAAAAAAAGTAATAATAAAATTGTATTAATTAATATCATGCTTTAAATTTAGAAGAAAAAAAACTAGTTCTTAACAGCTTAATGCTATTGATTACAGTAGGTAAGCAGAGGGATCTTAGTGTTGAAGGTACTCCGTTCCGCACTTTCCACCAAATTCTCAAGGCATTACGTGTTGAGTGGCAGAACTTAACGCCGTGCTTTACCATTTTACCAGAAGAAAATATTAAAGGTGGCAAACGAACGCGATCTACGTTTAAATTTTAGGAAGTTTCGTCAACACACATGAAAAATGTATGTATAGGTATATATATTAACATTTTTTTTATTATAATTATTAATGTAGGTACTATTCCATTATTTTTGCTATAATGTTATAATTTCCTTAATAGTTAAGAAAATAAAAGTGTTATTATAATACAAATATTATTAAGTGAGCAATGACTAATATTAAAAAATCGGTCAAGTGAGAGTCGGACTCTCTCACAGAAGATTTCGTACTAATTTCAAGATTGTAAGTCAACAGGAAGTACGTAACTTCACTATAAATAAATTATAGGTTTTGTATAAAAGAATAAAAGATAATTCTTTCGATTGCGTTAATATAGAAGCTTTGTTTTTTCTGATCTAAGGGCGCCGTAGATGCGGTAGATGTGAATATTTGATATTAATTTCTATAAGGGTTCACAGATTTTTCTTTTTTAGATACGGAACCTTAAAAATATTCTTTTACAAATATGTAGTTATCTAAGAAAATTTTATCGTGTTTAACTTTTGTGGTGGGACTTATATCTAATAAAGTATTTCCGCTCTTTAAAAACAATGAATGTAAACAATGTAATCTGTAAAATAGCGATTTGAATATCGTAGACTTAACTCTTACGTAATTCCAAATAGCCTTTAAGTTACGAATGTTTGGATTATGACCTGTACATTTTTTGTAGAGTTTGAAAAAGTAAGGAATTTATGGGTAATCTACAAAGATCTTTTTATTTTATGTTAATTTTAATTTTACAAGTTGTTGGCTGGATGGTTTTTATCTAATAAATTTAATGGTGAATATAATAAAAATAAACTAATATTTTTTTTTGCTTCTCGCTGAATCCCCCACATAGCAAGGTAGGAAGATGGAACTTAGGAATCTACTAATGTTCAGACACTCCGTTCCCCATTAAGACACTTCCGTTCCCCAATTTCCAACGAATTCTTGAATGTTGAGTTAAGGAAGTAGACACATTACCAAAGCGAGAAAATGAAAATATTAAATATTTCTTTCACCTGAGTGGGAATCGAACCCGCAATAGTCACTTTACAACACTTGTGGCTCTGCGCCATGAAGGCTCCTCATTCAACTTATTAATTCGTGTGAATAAAAATTTTGTAACTATTCCTTTTTACTATAAAACACAAAGCTTACAAATCCTACATAGGTATATAAATGTTTTATAGGCAGTGGGAACCTGGGAACCTATTGTTAAGACATTCCCATTGAGAATTCTCGAGAAATTGTGTGTTGAGTGGCAAAACTCAATGCTACGTTTCACCTGATTACTTAGAGAGAATAAATGTAAATATTAACCAATTCCCATTTGAACCCAGAACCTCCAAGCTTACAGTCACACATTTGTGCCACTGGGCCACGGCAGCCTCATTAATCTAGAAATCATATTACAAAAAAATATTAAACATATAAATCAATACATAAATATATTTTAAGCACTGTTTACTATTTATCAAATTTACATTTAACACACAATAGGTTCATAATCATTAACTAATTAATTACTTTAAAATCTCCATTTCCTCTGCAGTATTACCATCATCATTACATCCGGTTGTTTGTTTTACTTTCATTAGACACTACGCTAACGAGTGTTTGCTGTGAGTCAGTTATGCGAAAACATTTTGTTTATTCTTGCCTCTGCCACTTATCTTTAAAGGTATTATCTATCTTATCTTCCATATTGTTGGGTCGTGTATAAAAATGTAGCTTTAACGTTTTCTCTGGTATAGTAACGAACGACTTCAACTGAGTAGTTAGTTCAGTGACGAACGAATTTATTAAATGAAAAATACGATTTGTTAATCAAAATGAGGATCGCGGTTTTACTTTTGATTGTAAGTAGTGCTTTTTTATTTTTCTGTGTTTAGTTATAATAAAAAGATAATTGTAATGTTTATTTGGTTTTTTAGTTTATAAAAAAGAATGATTAAGGCTTAAATTATTTTATAATTTAGTAAAGTATAAAAATAGTTTGTGTCCATTTATTAAAATTTTATTAAAATATTTTATTTAGTTGAAGGAAAGTTTAGATTATTATGATGAATTAATTTTTCTTCCAATAATGGTTTTAAAATATGCTTATTTCTGTTTTAATAAATTATTTTCTGCTATGATATAATATTAATATTCAGATACACGGAAAATATTAGGAGAAATATTAACATGGAAACTTTTTAAATTAATATTATTATTTTTATATAGTATTATTTTTCGTGTAGAAATTTAATTTTCTTATAAATATAACACATTGACAGATTCGTAATTTGTAAATTCTTATTAATTACAATATTTTACATTATACATCATTATTATTAGTTTAATAATTCTAAATTTGTTACTTTACAGGTTGGATTATGCATTGTAAGTGCAAAGTATTTGCCATATGAAAATGAATCCAGTGTGTTACTAAGAAATCGAAGATCAAATTCTGAAGAATCTAGTCCATCAGCCGAAAGTAATAACGACTCTAATAATGATGATGATGATGATGATGATAATTCTAAAGAACAATCTTCCAACAAAGAAAAACGAAAAGAAGAGGAACAACGGAGAAAGTTGGAGGAAAAATTAGCAAAAGAACAACGTAAACAAGAAGAAAAACGAGAAAAGGAGGAACGGAAACGTCTTGAAAGAATAGAGAAGGAAAAACGTAAAGAAGATGAAAAAAATAAAAAGTTATTAGAAAAAGCTGAAAAAGAAGAGAAAAAACGACAAGAAAAACAGCGCAAAGAGTTAGAAAAACTTCAAAAAGAGGCTTTAGGTCAAAATTCTGATGAAGATAGTTTCTTAGAGACTGAAGAAGAAAGTTCAGTGGAATTAGGAAGCATCTGGAGAAATCATATTTATATCAAATACGGTCTTACATTAGCAAGCACAAATGCTGAAAAGAAGGCAGCGCTCGATAGATATTTAAAAGAAGAACTTGGTCTTAATTCAAATAGTACCCAAAGTGAGCGTCAACAGGCTATAATAAAACTAATCGAAACCAGATTACAAAATGATACTGCTTCCAAGGAAGCTATAAGAAATCAATTACTTAATCAAATCAATTCAGTAACAATTAATAAATTACGTAACAAATTAGATCATAACATAGAAAAACTGAATAACAAAACTAATACTTTCAATAATGTAACACTTCCATGGGCAAGTGTAGCACAACAGAAATTAGAAGAGAATAAGACGTTCCTACAGTCGATTTCACAATTTTTATCAAACATTTTGCCAGATTGGGCACCACAAGCTGAGAATCTCAATTCAAATTCGTCATTAAAACAAATTGCACAAGGTAAAAAGAATGAAATATCTCTCTCAGGAAGTGAAGTCAATAATAAGTCAGTCATATCTCCGAATAATGACATTTCTGGACAAGGAAATGAAAATGCTATAGTGGGAGCTAACAATTCACCAGTTAAGTCTTCGGGAGCTAACAACAGTTCACTGAAATCTGGTTCGAGTAACGTGGTTCCTGTATTAAGTGATGATAAAATAATTGGTCATAATAATAAGCCAGTTGAGCCAGCTAATAAGAAGATAGACAACGCTTCTAGTGTACTTGGTAGTATTGACAATACACTCAGTAATGTAGATAACGCTAGTGAGTCTTCGGCCGTACCATCCATAGATCTTGAATCTTCTGTCTCAAGTGGTCAGCTGTCTAATAATGAAAATGTTTCTGCTATAAGCAGTAACGACAGTAACAGCTCATCTGTTAATACATCTAACGACGCTAATGCAGACAGTGAAGTAATAAGCCAATCTGCTAGTGATATTATTCTGCCTAACTCCAGCAGTGTGCAATCAAATAGTGTACAAGCATCAGTTTCTAATGTTGTTAGTGAAGTTAGTGTAACCAAGAACATAAGCGCTGAGCCATCTAATGGGGAAATATTAGACAAAGCACCAGGTGATACTAATAAAGACAGCAAGTCAATTGCAAATCTACCTGTGAATGATATTGTTCAACCCAATCTCAACGAGTCTTCGTCAAACAATGTTGAAAAATTAAAAAATAATGCTAATCAAGATATTGAATCTAAAATTAACGGTGAGTCTGCAGGAACCTCTATTTCTAATGTATCTGATTCTTCCTTCAATAACGAAGTCAATAGTTCCGTGAATGTCAAAACAAACAATGATATTAATAAGAAATTAGATGTAATACCAGCAGCACTACCTTCTGTAGATGTTCTAGGTGTTACATCTAATAATAGCACTATCAGTAAAATAGCGTCGAGCGAGAACAAAATAAGCGTGGATAGCAATAACAGCAATATTGATTCTTCCAACATTGTCAATGCTGCATCTCAAAACATAACCTCAGAGTCATCAAAATTGGAGAAAGCAAATAATGATATTATTGTGAATAATGAAAACAAAAGTAATATTTCAGAATCAAATGTTAATAATGGATCTTCTCTAAACAATGATATTGTAAATATATCTAGTACTGTGGACAAAATATCAGCGCTTCCATCAGAATTAAGTGATATTGCTTTACTAGAAATCGATATTAGCACGAGTAGTCCTAGCATTGTAGAATCCACTTATGATGTAGAAAGTTCAACATCATCTCAAAATAATGAAAATAATATCAGTACTACAGTCAATGTAATAGAAATTGTGACAAGCTCACCCGTACATAGTAATATATCGAATTCTCTTAATAATAAAACAGTTCAAGTCGCCAATAATATTGTGACTGACTCTTCAAACATTTCAAAAGTTTCTCCAGCTGTAAGCGTAAACGTTGTTTCATCCAATAATAAGAGTGAAAATAATACTCTTGTTAATGAAGCAGAGTCTGGTAATGTGAATCAAAATTCTTCATTATTAAGTGTCCAGAACGTAAGTTTAGCAGGAAATCATACTAGTACAAACGATGTGGCTAATGTTGGAATTACAAATGAGACCAATATACCAAAGTCAGTTGTGTCTCTCAACAAAAGTTCAAGTATCGTCAATATCACTGAGAGTGTTACTAAAAATTCATCTATAGATAGCAAGATTTTAATAAAAACTAATGAAAACAATAGTAACGCTATTGCCTCAAGTGGCCCTGTAGTAATTGCTGATAATACTACTGTTTCTTTAAGCCCAGAAGTTTCACCTGTCGTTACGAGTGCCAATGTAAGCATAGCTTCCAATAATAGTAGCAAAAATATTAGTGAAATTGTCCAAGGCACTGATAATTCAAGTGCATCAATTGCAAGTAAAAACGTCACGACAGAGTCAAACAATTCATCTTCAGTACAAAAAGTAGCTAATGAATCAGCTGTCAGTGTTGGAATTGAAGCTTCAACTGAACCTGGCGTAGGTGAAAGCACTATTACAGATTTAGAGGCACTAAGTACCTTAAGTGAAGCTATAAGTAATGTTAATACAGCATCCAGCAATGTTGCCACCGAATCCTCGTTATTCGATATATCTTCTGTTCAGACTGATAGTTCTCAGTTACTCAGCACCGCGATTCCAGATCCTTCAACCTCAGCACAAGCCGATGGAGTTACCCTACCCGCTGAACTGGGTGCCTCAGTTGTTGAAATTTTACCCCAAGTATAAGAAAATGTAAAAGAAATAGTAGTAACAGTGTAAATTATTAAATTTGATTACGTCTTATATTATACAAATAATCTTAATGTATAAAAATGTTTTGACGATTTCGGTTGTTATAGTTTATAGTATATATAGAATTAAAGAGCATTTATAAAATTATTTTACTTTTGATTATTTATGTATTTTTAAGTAATTGAAATATTATATAATTATGAGTGAAAAAATTTTGCACATAAATATGATAAGCCTCTTAATGCAGTGTTTTAAATATTTATTATAAAGAAATTCTGTTGTTTATTAAAAAATACCTGCTTAATTCGATATTGATTGATTGATAATTGTTTCATATATTTTGTCATTGAAAACCATTTAAAGCACATATTAAAGAAAAGTATAATTAAAAAAATAAAACTACCAACAATATTATTACTATATTATATTGCTTGCTTAATAACTTACTTTACAATTTTGGTATTAAAATAGGTATCTATAAATGGAATGCATTTAGAGGTAATTTTCACAATCGATGCAAATGCATCATATAACACAATTATTGTGCAAAGAAATATTCTTATAATTATAAAATTATTAGTAATTATTAATACTATTAAATATTATTTAAATAAAATTAGCTATATGTATATTTACAGAGATATAGCTTTAAGCTTTTAAAACAAAGTTTTGAAGAAGGTACTGACAACTTGTATTGTTTCAATATATTTTTTGTCAAATCCAGTATTTATTGGTCGGGTTCCCAGGATTGGTGTAGCTGTGCTGATTAAGAGGATCAGCGCTTATATTGGGGAAAGAATAAGGATCACTCATATATTTATAGTCACTCGATAGTCCAGCCAGGCTCATGTTGATGGAATTATTTGATGGGCTCCAATTAGAGGAGGTTGGATCTATAGGAAGTTTTGAATAGTCGGGAGGAACTTTTGGGTAATCACTAGTAGACAAATCTTTATATTCATTTGCTGTTTTCACGTACACGTCTTCCCTCTGGTCTAACACTTCATCACTAACAATTTTGTCTTCCGTTTCTGCGTCTTTGGACATGTAAGGTTTATTATATACATCATTTGGATATCGTGGATATTCGTTCCTAGGCGTGTTTACATCTAATATCTGATTGTGAGAAGGAGCACCGGAAACTAAATGACTGAATGTGGCACCCGATGTACTAGGAAAAGCAGCAGATTGGAATGCTTGGTTTAAATGTTGAGACTGTGCCATTAATTGATTGTAATTTGCATACTTTTGGTGATGCCATGCATCTGGATGTTGTGGATGATGCTGAGTTAGTGAAGGAATATCTCCAGGAGGATAAGGACATGGTATTTGCGGCATTGGTAGTGTTGAGTAACTTGCAAGTGGAGTTGAATTTGAACCCGTGTTTTTTCTCAGCCGAGCTCGTCTATTTGAAAACCAAACCTGTAACATTTAAATTTATTTACTAATCAAATTGTCTAAAATTTTAATTAAAAAATATTTTTTTAGAGTCACTGTATCTTCCACACAGCAGGGTATCTAATGTTAAGACAATTCGTTCGATATTTACCGCCAAATTTTAGAGGAATTACGTGTGTAACGCCTCTAGTTGGCTCGACGCACGAGCGAAAAAAATGGAAATATTAAATATTTAATTTGCTTGAATAGGAGTCGATCCCACAACCTGTCGTGTTTAAATCCACACCTTGTTCCCCTGCGCCACGACTGGCTTCATAATAGTAATGAAATAAACATTTAAAAAAATTAAATTAAATCAGCTTCACGCTGTATCCTGCACACAACAGGGTACGCAGATGGAACCTTGTATCAAGATACCCCACTTTCCGCCGAATTCTGGAGGCATTGTGTTTTGTGTGGCGGAACTTAACGCCGCGCTTTGCCACGACACCAAAACGAAGAAATGAAAATATAAATGGAAATAAATATTTCGTTTCCTCGTGTGGGGACCGAACTTTTAGCCAAAACTGTTCAAGAAGGTCAACTACTGTTCAAGAATATTATTTCTTTACCTGTATTCTGGCTTCAGTGAGTCCAGTCTGTAATGCTAATTCTTCTCTAGTATACACATCAGGGTATTGAGTTCTGTGAAATGCTCTTTCTAATGCATCAAGCTGTTCTCCCGTGAAGGTGGTGCGAGATCGACGCTGCTTACGCTTTAGTGTCAAACCGGGTTCTGATTCTATGTCTGAGGAGTCTGACCCTCGGCCTGTAAAATAGTAATATATTATGTTATAAGTAATTATAAAACAATAATCATAAGAAAGAGAAGAAAGAGAGTCCAGTCGTGGAGCAGGAGCGCACATGTGTGACTGTAAACGTGACAGGTTGTGGGTTAAATTTGTAATAGAGGAAATGTTATATTGAATATTTTCATTTCTTCGCTTCTATTTCAAGTCAAAATTCACTTTTTTTCTTTTCACTTAATACGTAATGCCTCTAGAATTAAGAGGAAACTGGGGAGCGGTGTGTCTAAATACAAGGCTCCCTCTGCCTACCCCGCACTTGTGGGATTCGGCGTGAAGCTGACAAAAAAGAAAACTAAAATAAGAAAAAGAAATTAAAGAGTTTCTTTACAAGCTTTACGCGTCGCTGCTAAATGTAGGTTATTACTGAGAGAATGGAGTTTTGTAAATGTAGTTCTCTTTGGTCTGCTTCATATAATGATGCCAGTCTATATTTAATATATAAGTAGCAATCAAGGTTATTTAGAACTATTAATAGAAATCCGTCTTAATTCCTTGTTATAATTTATTTGACAACGCCTAAAAGTAATTTGTCTTCATCCGTTTTTTCAGGCGCCCGTTATTTATTAGCAATTTTTTTTATCAAAACCTACATCAAGTTTTAATTCGCCCAAATCAAAAACCGTCGGTCGTATGCGGTATTATTAATCGGTAGCGGTATCCTACGGAAACAGATTAAAAAAGTGCCTTTGGAAATACAATACACGGCTTTGCCCTTAAAACCGATTTTAAAAAATACGTCTTATATTAATAGCCTTTTGAAAGAAGTCAAAATTGAATGAAATGAAAAAATGGAGGTTCTGTGTGGAGGAATAAGAACACCCAGCGCGGCGGCCCCTTTGTCGGCCTCTTTGCCTTTCGGGTGACATTTTGGCACTATTCAATATTTTGGTGTCGCGATCTGGATTTATGACACGTAAAACGACAACGCGGTTTTAATGTGTTCTGTATGCTTACAGAAGAGAAATGAATTTGATAATATTAAATTTCTGCCTTAATAATAGTTTTGGATTATATAGTATCAATTTTAAATAATATCGCGGCGTTAAGTTCTGCCACTCAACACGCAATGCCTCCAGAATTCGGCAGAAAGTGGAGAACGTGTCTTAACACTAGGTTCCCTCTGCCTGCTGTGTGCGAGATATAGCGTGAAGCTGATTTTCTTTTTTTAAATAACATTTTGTGTGACATATAAACAGTTTTAATTTAATTTAAAATTATAAATATATTTATGCAATATTTAAACCTAAACAATACTTTCACATCATAATCCTAATATAAAATAAAAAGTCTATAATCATAAAAATGATTTACATAATTCAAATTCCCCCCGAGGTGCCGAGACATAATATTTTAGCCCTTTTTTGTTCTTTTGAACATAACATATACGGTTAACTGATCTAGACATTTGTGTGGACCATAAAAATTTTAAATCCCTAACACGTGGTAATAAAGTTCACTTGAATAAAGAAAGGCATAAAAATTGGGAGAGTGGGAGGTATCCCAGGAACCTTATAAGTTAGAACGGGATGCAGTTTGGCGATTGCCGAAATGTGACCCCATGGAGACGGCATGATCAAAAGTCATAATTTGGAAGTTGAAAGAGCAGCGACGGCGGTTTAGCACCTTCATAATCTGGATTCATTAAAGCGGAGACCGCCTTTGTTTCACCGGTTCGTTCTGAAGTTAACAGATGGTGGTGTGCCGGATTAGCACGTCTCGTGAGTTGTGGGCGTGCTTTATTTGCCATTTCTTATACTCTTGACGTCGTTATATTAATTACGATATATCGAATTCATTTTTTATTTTATGTTATGCAGTACTATATTAAAATCGAAAGGTCACTCACTCATCACGAAACCTCAGAAACTACATGTGCTAGGAATCTGAAATTTTGCATAGGAGTTATTTATAGGACGTAAGTGCTCGCTAAGACGGGAATTTGCAATATTCGACTTCTAAGAGGTTGTTTTTGGGGTCTCAAATTTTGCATAAATGTCACTAGGACGTAGCCATGGAGACAGAAATTAATAATAACATGATTCACGCGGGTGAATAGCGAGCGGGCCGCTAGTAAGAAATAAAGTTAAAATATTTTTAAATTTAAACAAATGATTAAGTATTTATTTAAATACTATAATTAATAATTTAAAGTACTTATATTTAATGTCTCTACATTTTTCTGGTCGCTTAGTATAAGTAGAGTATATATAACATAAATTATTTAGACCACTGTATCGTACGACCGCATAGTTGGTGCATACTAGTACGCTGGGGAAGTCTAACTTAGCATAAACGTACCTCAGGAATGTGAAATTATTTCTCATGTTGAAACTAAAATTATATGACCTAAATTTCCACCGGCCAGTTTCACCGGTTATGAATAAAATTTCAGATAAGTAATTCATATAGAATTTTTTTATATAAAAAAAAAATAATTAAATCACCTTGACGCTGTATCCCGAAATGGCAGCGTAGGTAGAGAGAACATAGTATTAAAACACTCCGTGCCCCACTGTATTAAGTGGCAGAACATAACGTCGTCTTTTGCCTTGGTGTCAGAATGAAGAAATGAAAATATTAATAAACTAATAGTAGTATTTCTTTTTTAAGTTAAAGGTTGCCTGGTAGAGATCTATGGGTGATAAGGCCGCCTTTACACCACTTTTCATTAGTTTTTTTTTTCTGTTTTTTGCTTAAGTTAATTTATGTTTATTTTTCGTTTTGTGTTTTGTGTTTCGTTTTAGTTAATTAATGTAAATTATGGTGTAATAAAGTATTAAAATAAATAAATAAACTATGATTCATTCCCTAGAGTGGGATTTGAACTCACAACGATCTCTTTATTTAATGTAACCACAAATTACGTTAATAGTTATCTCTATGTGTGGCAACGAACATGTAATCTAAATATAACTTGCCTTATACTAGGTGCATCTGAGATTATCACCGCCGTGACATCCGTTGATTGTAACGACCGTAGTTATTATACAAATGCTAGATACTATCGTTTAAACTTTTGTATTGTTCCTTCATATTGTGAAAGTTTAGTGATAAATGTTATTTACATTTATTTACTAGATTATATATTGTAAATAGTTGTAAATAGGTTTTACGTTTTCATTTATATTTATTGTTAAGGGTAGGCAGGGTAGGCAGAGGGAACCTAGTGTTAATACACTCAGTTTCCCAGTTCTGATCGGATTATGTGTTGAATGGCGGTAATCAGCGCTGCGCTTTACATCGACACCAGAGCGAACGAAATGGAAATATTTAATTACCTCGAGTGGAAATCGAACTCATAACCTGTCGCGTTTATAGTCACATACTGGTCTCAATTATATATGTATTTACTTATGGAAATAATTTTAACGTGTACTAGTCTATGCGATTAATACGTGCTATTATTAACGGAATACACAATTAATAAATTCACGCTGTAACCCGCACGTAGCAGGGTAGTCAAAGGGAATCTGGAAATCTAGAGTTAAGACACTCTGTTCTTATCAAGACACTTCCGTTGCCCACTACCGAGGCTAAGATCAATTAACTCACAACCTATCACGTTGACAATCACACGCTTGTGCCTTCTTGGTGTTCTTTTTTAAATATTATTAAAATTGGATATTTAATCTTAAAATTTTGCAAAATTAATAAGCAAATCAGACGCAAAATATGAATATAAAAAACGATTGTTCTAAATATTATATACGAAAAGAAGAAACGAGTTGAACAGCCAAAATTTTGTCAAACATTGAAATCTTTCAAAACGACAATGAAATAAATTAGATCGCTGTACCTGTATTGACGGAAATTTGGCAAAGGCACAATTAGTAAAGTGGACAATGAGGTAACAATGACACTACAACCAAAACATGTTACGTATATTGTGGGTATTTTCAGCACTACGAGGCACCGCGGGAGAGCGGACACCTTTGTCGGTGCCTTTGGTACCCTCGCCGCCAAGAGTTCGGCAAACACCAAGCTTGGACATCAAACTCCAATATATCACGCTACAATGACTATGTAAGATTTGTGTGCGGAAATTGATTTTTTGAACGTGAGAAAGCTTTGACAGGTTGCGCATCCTTTGCCTTTGCGAAAGCGCCGACCAAATGGGAAGTTATTGTGCAATTCTTTAGTTTTTTTTTGGTCCTTGATACAGAAATCCGATTTCGTTTTCATATTAATGGATGCCTAAATTATTTTTTATTGGGTTCACGCTATATCCTCATGTAGCAAGGGTAAGCAGAAGGAGCTTAGTGTTAAAACACTCCGCTCTCCACATTTCACCGAATTCTGCGTGTTGAGTGGCGGAAATTAAAATTATTAAATTATTTGCCTAGACGTCAGATTTTCATATCCTCGAGTGGGAATCGAACTCACAACGATGTCGTAGTCATGTCGCGCTTGTGCCCCTGGGCCACGACTGGCCTCGATTTAATTTTTATTTACATTTTTTGCATAGTTCCTGTTCTTTATGAATAAATTACTTTTTTACGGTATTATAACAGACTTAATTCAAGTTTTAAACATTTGTGTAAATATTTTATAATTCTGTATATTTTTTATTCACATATTAAACAATAAATTTGTAATAATAATATGAATATATTTTTATCTTTATGTTTGTATTGTTTTTGGGAGCGAATAATTTTTACACCATTTTAATGTTTAAAATAAAATAAAAATGTTTAAATATTATGTAAATGATAAACTTACTAACCTCCAAGTATGCCGTCTATGCTGTAGTCTTTCTTCCCATCTGGGTCTCTAGCACCGCCTCGTAGTAAACGTGAGATAGAGGATATGCTAGGCGGGTCCGATATACCTTCCTGAAAATATTTTAGTAATTTATTAGTGCTTCTAAGGTTGAAATTTTTGAGAGATTCGATGGTAAATTTTTGTTATTTCAATATTTCGTTGAAACCGCCGATGGCACAAGAATGGGACTAAGCGCGATAGTTCTGGGTTTAATTCCCCTTTGGGAAAATGAAATATTTAATATTTTTATTTTCTCGCTCTGATCATGCGAAAGAAATAGACAGTGAAAGATTTTGGAAGATTTTTTTGGTACCTTTACGTTGTAGCAAATAGCAGGGAGACAGAGAGAACCTGGGAACCTAGTGTTAAGCAATACGCTGTTTCCATTAAAATAATTCCCTTCCTTAATTTCTGCTAAATTCTAGAGGCATTGTGTATTGGGAAATAGAATACGTCACGCTTTTATCTCGTTAAATGCAAATAAAAATATTAAATATTTCATTTCCTCAAATAAGAATCGAACTCCTTAACTGTCGTACTTGCATTCACACGTTTGAGTTCCTGCGCCATAACTGGCCTCATATATAAAAAATACTTCTAAAAGACTCTACATTTTACTGATTATAAACTGACTTTAGAGTTGACTTAAAGTCTTCAAAAGTATTATAATAAACAACTTTTATACTAAAATATAGTTCAATTACTTTGATAAGTTTTTCTCGTATTTCCCACGAGAATATGCCCGGATTTTGCCTCTTCAGATCTTCTATTCTAGCTTCGACTTCTGGAGTAGCAACTCTTGGCTTTGATCCACCGATCACGCCTGGCCTTATCGACCCTGTTTCCTGTGCCAACAGATTTGACGTTTTTTATAATTTAGTATGCCTTTTCTAATATTTTTTTGAGATAAGCTAAGGAAATCAAATTGATAAATATGTTATTATCATATCAATTAAAATTCCTACTGATGCTAAACGCTATGATCTTGACTGACCTTATATTTTTTTAAAATATTATAGAGGTTTTTTTAACAAAATAATTTAAAAATAAAAGTAACATATATATATATATACCTTTAGGTCACTGCTGTTGTTGGAAAAGAACATATTTTTAATAGGAATAAAATTTTGATACAAGCTTTTCTGTCTCTGTCTGTATAGTAGGGTACCTCCGTAAAGCACATTCTTGCAAAATTTTCTTTAATATACATAGCATTTTATACATATATTAGGTAATAATTATACTTTTGTAAATAAATATTTTTGAGTAAGATCTAATATCCCATAGTTTGACAGTGTTAAAGGATTATAAAATATTTTTTTTCTATATTATATACGGTTTCATCTTCAAGTAGTAAATACTAATACTTTTTTATATTAACATATATATACTATTAATTTAAAAATAACCTCATGGTGCGTGAAATAGACTTCCTGGATAAGACAATTGCTATTATAGCGTTGGTGAAAATAGACCTTCAGGCTTCACTGCGCAGGAGTCAATAGCGATTGTTCACTTCCAGGGGGTGTGTACAGTAGGTACATATATAAAGTTTGTTTATATTACATACAAATATAGGAAATTACAATACTAAATACATAAATTTTGTTGAATTTCTTATAAGAAAAACTGTATGTGAAAAGAGGAAATATGCGAAAGCTTGGTGACGATAAAAATATACGTTTCATTTTAATACCTAATTACATTTATTTAAAAGTACCTTGGAGAAATAATTGGTTTCCTATATTACCTTGACTATATAAAATGAATTATATAGGATTTGTTAAGTTATAATAGTTTTTCTGCCAGTATCAATTTTTTATTAAAGTACTTAGAGATATATGTCACAAATATACATACTCTATACCATGGATTTACTCGTTTATTATAAATTTTGCAACACAAGCAGCAGTTTAACAATATAGTTTAATAATAATAAATACACAATAAATAGTCGACATTATTGCTTAGTTATTTTTATTCAAATACTTTTTTACGTGCAAATAAAATCCATTACTAATGAATAACTTTGAAAAGGCAACACTTTTTAATTTGCAATTGGGTGGCTATTTAAAACTACTTATTTACAGTTTTTTTAACAATTTTATCTATTTTGCAAGACAAACATCATTTAATTTACAATGGCCGAATCATTCGGAATCCGTGAAACGATTTCTGTGTACACAATGTCTATAATGTTTATAAAGACCTGGTTTTCTAACCTGGTATCTATTGAGGATCTTTGAAACGCAGCCGTGCGAAACGCGGAGCTGACGCGAGATGACGCAAGGCCGGACGCCCGCCGCTGCCATCTCCACTATCTTTAACCTGATGTGGTTTGGAAGAGGGCGACCGTTGATGAACAGCCCACCTAGCTGGTTGACGCGACCTTGTCCTGTAATAGAAGTGTCGTTTAGGATCGTAATAATCAAATACTAATACTAGAATTATTAAATAACTAGTAATAGCGGTAGATATATATACTATTAGATTAGTAAGTTATTTTGTTTGAATATTTGAAAGTTTAAGCAAAAGTGAGTATATAAATGAAACTAAAATGCCATACATAGACAAACTGCTGTGAGGCCTAATGTCAAATTCAAATCTTTCATAGTAAAGTACTTCATTCAGCATATATTATATTATATTCTCAGCTTTACGATATATGTATGTAGTAAGGTAGGCAGAGCCTAGTGTTAAGACATTTCGTCTCTAGTGTTAAAACACTCTTTACTTTCCGCCGAATTCTATATTATGTTCTCAATTTAATTAACAGTGACGGCAATGACAGATACAAGTAAACTAAAAGAAACAAACTAGGCAATTCTAGAATTAAAATAAAGATTTTATTTAGTTTTCAAAAGTTTCTTTTTCTTTTTAGTGTTAAACAGAATTCATTTATTATAATAGTAGGTAGGTATATTAAAAACAGATTGTTAAAACATTGTAGAGGTCGTTTTAAAGTTATGATAAATTACTTCGACTTTACAATTCAATAAATTATATTAAAATTGTATATTATTTTAAATTTTATATTGATTTAGTTATTCAATTTGATATATATGTTGTTTTTGTAGGTTAATCTAAAATTTTAGTAAAAATTAATTTATTAAATTCAATTAATATATTAAAAACAGTAATTAAGAGCACAATTTTTTTCACGCCGTATCCCGCACACAGCAGGATAGCTAGAGGGAAGCTGGTCTTAAGATACAAGAGTACAAATATATTGACGAATTCTTACAAATAATTCACAATGTAATCTATATGAAATATTTCTAAGTTAAAAAGCAAAACAATATAGAGAAATCACATAGACTATCTAAATTTGTATAATATCAAAGTAATTACTTATATACCCTTACCTACCCACACATCCATACCATTTTGGTGGCGTTCCATAATGGTATGAGGGTTACTGTGGTACCATCGATATCACGCAGCCACTGAACTGTCAGTTCCACTTGTCCAACCAGAAACCATCACACAAAAACTTAGGTCAAAACTTCAACACCCCTATCACAATATTTACTTATATTAAATTAAAATATAAACTCATATTTTAAACTAGTCACCAAATACGTATTTACATAATTAAAAACGACATGTTTAAATTAATTATATTATTATAGTAAATATAGATCCATAGACGCGTTCCTTAGAAGAGGTCAGTTTTTAAACTATACCCGAGGTATCTATTAGACGGCGGTGTCTCAATAATAGAAAAAAGATCGATAGATCGCGTTATCTTTTTTTCTGCGCGTGAGTGCAGCTAAGGAGGTTGTATAGGACTGAGAGTACCACTGTGTACGTACGGATAGAATGTAGCGTGGTTGTGTGCGTGCTAGAGGCTCTGGCGTGAGGTCGGTGTGCTTGTGTGTGGGTGAGTGCACATGGAACACACCCACCTGGGTGTGTGTGCCTTGTGAAGGAACCAAGTATAGAGGGATTTGGGATATTAAGAAAAATTTGGTCTAATTGATTTTTTTTTAGTGAACGTAAAATATTACTGCTAGTTTCTACATAAATCGTTAAATTCTTATGTAATATTAGTTTTAATTAATTTTGAAATATGAATTAATTGTACAATATTCAAGTGATAATTATTAAGAAAAATAATACTTCAACAAAATATTGCATATATGTTGAGGCAAAGCGCGGCGTTAAATTCCGTTACACAACATGCATTACCTCCAAAATTCGACGGAAAGTGGCAAACGAAGGTATCTCTGCCTACTCTCCTTTTCCTTAAAAATATATAATATTTATATATTACTTTTTTACAACATTAATAATTTTTATTTAGAAATTTACTGGACAGTAATTTAATTAAAGTATTTAAATATTATAAAATATAAAATCTTTGTAGGGTGTCCCATATTTATATAAACTGGCAAAATAAAAATGTTTTGTCACCCCAGCGCTTTACCAAAACAGACGCGAGCGCAATAGAGGGGATTAGTTCTGCCCATTCATCGCGAGAGGTACCGTCAAACATATATGCGTCTCTTTCCAACTTGCTTAATCTCCTTAATCTACAAATAACTATATATTTCGTAGTAATATAATGAATAGTTATTAAATAATTAATACAATTCCTTCCTGGTGTTGATTTTTGTAAGGAAATATATATAACTAATAATTAATATGCTTGTTTATTTTATATCCATTTTTTAAAATAAAGTAGTTGTTTTTTTTTATTTTGTATAAGCCGAGGCATTCTAGTATATTATTTCGTTCTCCAATTTATTATTTTTCTCCATTTTTATTTACGCAGGAGTAATTATCTGTTTTTCACCGTACAATTTCTTTCGTGTGTTCTCTATACTACGCGACATTGACGAACTCCGCTTATTAAGAAAAGACCAGACAGTACATAAAACTTTTAATTTACATACTTAGAAATATGAACTTCAATGGCGAACATAAATTCATATACATATATAAAAATATTATATAAACGAATCACGCTGTATCCCGCATACAACAGGATAGGCAAGAAGAACATAATGTTAAAACACTTCGTTCATCACACACCAGCTTTATGAGCGGCGGAACTTAACGCCGCACTTTGTTGTACGAGAGCGAAAAAATGGAAATAATTTATTCCCTCAAATGCAACTTAGCCCACAAGCACGACTGTAATGACATTAAGAATATTTATGCTATGCTAATAAGCACTAACTCGTTTCACAATTTACAATTTATCTATTTAATTTAAAAAAAAAATAAAAGAAAAAAGTTTTTTTAAAAAGTAAAACAGAACTAATATCTCGTAGTATTAATACTGAACTGTACTCCCGTATAGAAAACGCTATCATGGATATTAAGTCCGCTACGCTAAAATAGGACTGGGTCGGACACGTCTGCCGCATGACTAAAGAGTCATGTGCGAGTGAGGAACCATATACCGATTGGACTCCAATCTTAGAAACGGCAGATCAAAACGGAGATGGTGAGACAAGCTGGAAAATTTCCAGGCTTAACTGATCTACAATAGCACGATATAGGCATGAGTGGAAGAAATGAAGAGAGGGCTTTGTCAAACCATGGGACAGTACAATAGCAACCTATCCCTTGTTCTGCTCTGACCGGCAGAAGCGCAAGAGTTATATGCTCTAAACACCGCTTTGTGGTGGTCCATCTAGTGGGAGGCGAGTCATCGTCCATCAAATATTTAATTTGAGACTATTGATTATTATCCGTTAGTCTCATCCAATAGTCCAGTTTAGTGTTTTACTCAATCTTTCCTATCTCCATTCCATAGTCCAAATTTAGTTTTCCATATTTTTTTCGTAGTTCCTACGTGGCATTTGCTGACCATCACTGGGCAATTACCCAGCTAATTAATTAATCAGGTTACTCAGAGAGTAACCACAGGTACACATATCCCAGCTGATGCGTCAAAGTAAAACATTTTTATATTCTCTACGAGACCTCCATATATTGGATCTGTGTCTCCACGCAAGCCATTCAAAAGAGTTCCTTTGAACCCTAGATCCTTGAAAATAGAGAATTGAATATAAAACATAATATAATAATAGCTCGTATTACTTCATAATCTTCACTAATATAAAAATGATTTTTCGAAACTGTTGGAAGGTTCAAATCGTATTTTATTTATAAATACAAAAAAAAAACTTTCTTAGATTAAAAATAATAGTGGATAACTAAAATTGGACAATGATTATATCAATCAATGATAACACTAATGGAACTTTCACTAAGCTTTGTGTAGAATGTTATTTGCTTTTTGTTAGCAGAATTCTCCAAAGGATCTGTAAATTAAACTATTGTATCACTAGATTAACTTATCTAATTCATTACATTAAGCATTTAGTTTGACAGAGTGTACCTACTTAATTTTTAATGATGTTAGTTTATTATTTAGTAGGTAGGCAGAGGGAACCTAGTGTTAAGTTTCGTTTCCCACTTTCTACCTAATTCTGGAGACATTGCGTGTTCAGTGGGAGAATTCAACGCTCCGCTTTACCTCGACACCAAAGCGAAAAAATGGAAATATAAACGTAAATAAATATTTAATTTCCTCGAGTGGGTATCGAACCCACAACCGTCGCGTTACAGTCACACCCTTGTGCCGCTGCACCACGACGCCTCAATATTAGTAAAAATAATAAATAATATTTAGTAAATAATCTATATATATAAAATCGAAAGGTCACTCACTCATCACGAAATCTCAGAAACTACAAGTGCTAGGAATCTCAAATTTTGCATAGACGTCACTAGGACGTAGTCATGGAGACAGAAATTAATAATAACTTATTCTTATTCACGCGAGTGAAACCGCGAGCGGGCCGCTAGTATTTTATATAATTTCCAAAAATACCAACAAAACCTGTGATAATCGAAGTAAATATTTCAATTTCGATGTCATCTAACACCAGTAAAATTGGAAAATCGACTTAATTCATTTATACCAAACATAATCAACCTCCCGTAGTGTCTTACAGGCATTTAATTTTGCATTAAATTGTTAATTTCCACGGCACAATAATTTTTAACTGTACATTTACGGCTTACTTTTTTTTTCGTTACTAAGTACCTCTGTGTTATAATGAAAAACTTTTCTCACGCTCTTATTAAGTAAACAATCTAGCTTTCTATTTTCATACTGAAAATTAATCTTTACAGTGTTAGAAGCCATACCTAGGTTTTAATTTGCGACATTTTACACTTGAGTGAGTAGTTCTTTACTTTAAGCTTTTTTAAAAAGCTTATAGTCTATTTAGTTTTTTTCAGCTTCACGCTGTAACTATATCCTGCAAGCAGCAGATTATGCAGGAGTTTTAAGAAACTCCGCTCTATCCTTTTCGCCGACTTCTGGATGCATTATGTGTTGAATGTGTAGTTGCAGAATTCAATGCCCCTTCTCCTTGATACCAGAGCGGAGAAATGAAAATATTTAATCTCTTCGAGTGGGAATCGAACAACCTTTCGTTTTTATAATCACAGGTTTGTGCCGCTGTGCAATGACTGGTCTCGATTTATTCTCTGTAGTAGTGAAATTAAGTGAGTTTTCTCTGTCTCTCATTAGTAAAAAAAAAGTATAGCTAAAATATTCCAGTTGAACAAGTAATTTACACATTTTAAATTATTTCTAAGTAGACATTTAATTCTCTACATTATTTTTAAAAAGTTTTATAATATGAAAATGCCAGTAACAAGTTAAATGTAAAATTAGAAAAAAAAAGATTGTCATTTTGGATTAACTTTCATTTTCATTTGGAATTTCACATTATATTCGGAAGTAATCGACTTTCTCAACGCTCGTGAGACCAGCTTCTTGTAACACTGGTAGCATCAAATTTATCAATGGATTCCACGGAATGAGACGCTATTGTAAGAGATCTTATATCCGAAAAGGAAAAAAAGATGATTAGTAAAAAATGATAGCCCTTATGGTAACGTGATAAGACTTAGATTACCTCTATCGATGATAGATGATGTTTTTACAGAGGAACCTACGTCAGGCTATCAATGAAGTCCACTAGAATGTTTGTGTTAAGTCATCCTATTTTAATGAACCCTCGATGACAAGCTGTACAAGTAATAAACTCGAGTGTTATTCTTTTTAGCGCCGAATTTTTTATCCCCCTGTGGTCTGATCTCGGATGTGGCGAGTCAGATGTGAAGAATGACCGCCTTTTTTTTGTTAATTGTGTTTTTTTTATATGTTCCTTAATATATTCCTTTTTATAATATTGGAAATATAGAATATGTTATATTTTAATTATATGTTAATTTGGCGGTAAATGAGACAGACACGGAGTGTCTCAACTCTAGGTTCCCTCTACCTACCCTGCTGTGTGCGAGAGACCTTAAAAAGAATAATATATTTAATAGTTATTAAAGTTTTTCTCTATTATAAATAATACTAGCTATACTTCCAAGGCGAATTAATAAGAATATGTAAATAGAACAATATAATGCTGAAATCGTAAATAGAAATCATTTTAGCTAAAAGAAATAGATGAAAGTACGTAAAAGTATCCAAAACTTTTTAATGATGAAACATTGTCAATGGACTCTTTAAATCAACAGGTGGTCTTGGGGTCCATTTTCACAGTAAGTGGCTGCCGGAAATGCCGTGAGCACTGAAGCGGTTCAGCCTCGTTGCGACCCCACCGTTCCTGTCTCATTTCCTCCGTTTAATACCACTGATTTCAAGTTTTCTAAAGTTTCTCACAGAAATTTGTTCTTGATGACTTCTCGTCTTTGTACTATAGTTTTAACTTTGGGAATATGTAAATAAAATATTGTAAAATATTAAAACGAATTAATAAATAAAATGTAAGAAAAAGAAATGTTTTTGTAATAATATTAGTTCTTTGTAGTAATATATCGAAGTTATTTTTAAACATAGTATTATTTCTATATTAATTATATTCAATAGTGGTGGTTTTTTTGTAATGAATTGAAGAGTTTTAAATAATAAACTGAGAATTATGAATTGATAGGAACTTTTGATACTTTACTTTCAATAACTGAAAGAAATAAGATTTCTCAATATTTATTTTTATACATGCTTTAGGTTTACATTAGATAAATGGAATAAATAGTAGATATTTAGTTCTAAGAAATACTTTTCACAAATAATCTTAATGCCCAAATGAATCCAATAGTTAATCGGATTTGGGGAAACTTACAAAGAAAACGAGTAAAGGTCAGATGAAAGTGGGTTAGATAAAGTTCAATAGAAATTAGTAAAAGGTCATTTGAGGACGACGCGACTGGTTATAGGTTCGATTTCCACTTGACGAAATTAAATATTGAATATTTTCATTTTTTCGCTCTGGTGTAGAGGCAGAGCGCGGCGTTAAGTTCCACCACTTCATGCAATGAACTCCACATACTGTTGAATTTTGACAGAATTGCGGCAGCAAATGTGGAACGGAGTGTCTTAACATTAGGTTCCCTCTGACTACCCTGCTGAGAGAGAGAGAGAAATAAACTTTATTTATATATATTATAAACCTACATAGAATATGAAATAAAATATATTATTACATACGATATAAGGCACGTTTCACATGAGCCATCTTGTAATCCTTTTGATGGTAGATATTATAAAATATTATTGGACTATGATATTAGCAACAGCTATCTCTCTTCTTATTTTTTTGTAAGGAATATAATAAATATATTTATTTGCTGGGATTCGAGTTATTATATTATTCTTAAGGTATTTATGAAATAATTTTTATTTTAGTCATATTTATTTAATCAATAAGGTAATATGTAGTTTCGTTTTATTTATTCGTTAAGAAAAATGAATAAAATTAATTTTCATTAGATTGCTTTAATGAACAAGAGAACAGTTTTTAAATTAAGTTTTTTTTACTTTATGTTTCATGTATTATAATTATCGTACTTTTAGTTATAAAAAATTAGAAATTTAATTAATACATATTGGCGTATTTAAAAATATTTTCTAAGGAAGACCTTGATTTTTATTTCAAAATGATTTTTTGTTTAAAGATATATTTATTATTTTTTCAGGCATGTTAGTAAAAATTCTACAGGTGGCACCAGGCTATTCTGGGATGGGCACGTCCTACTCGGCCTCCCCATTACTACGTCCATGTATATATTTGTTATATTTGATATATGTTATACCGTGAATAAAAAAATATATAAGTATACATTTTTAAAAATAAAATATTGAATGTCTTTGTCATTATTAAATATCATTGTCAATAGTCTAGGTATTTTTTAATATCCGGCCGGACCACAAAGCTAACTCATTACGCACATAAAAAACATTCTCCAATCCAAGCTTAGTTTTAAAAAAGTTATATACAATTGTTTTTTTTTTAAATAAAAATATGATTGTATTTCTTCGTCATACTTCGTCATTGTTAAAATAATTATAATAAAATATTCAATAGATTTTCTCTGATTAAATATCCCACTTTTTGGGAACTAGAACAGTGGATTTTATATACATACTAGTGGACCTGAACGCGGCTACGCCCGCTTGAACTATACGAATATTTATTAAATATGTTTATGAAATTATTTTCAGTTTTCAATAGAGAGATGCGTGAATGCGTGAAGATGCGCTTAGCGACGGTTGTTATTAACATGGCAGAATAAATTGCATGTCAAATTAATAAGTATTTTAAAATATTGATATATATCGAAAATATTACAAATATGAGGAAAAAAATATCCTATGTTTATCCCGAGGCCCTCAAGTATCTCTATATGAGTATTTTATCACAATTAAATTAGCGGTTTGGCCCTGATTGCGTAAAAGACAGACAGACAGATAGACAGACAGACAGACAGACAGACAGACAGACAGACAGACAGACAGACAGAGTTACTTTCGAATTTATAATATAAGTATGGATATTAGTGTTCCCCAAAGCATGATCTGAGCCCACAATCATCTTTGGAAAGTTTTTATTTATATTAAAGAATTTATATAAAATATTATTAAATAATATTAATTATATTATTTACTTACCACCACGCTGTTAATGTATAATTCTAATTTATCGCTTTAATTTTCTCCAGTATTTCACATGCAGACGTTTAATCTAGAGTCGACATTGTGCCAACATTCATTTCGTAATAAGCCAGGCTTTAATACCGAATGTGTGTTGATATTAAACAATTAATTAATTTAAATCTTAATATTAGATTAATAAGAATATTTTTAATTATAATTATTATATTAATTACATTAAGATTGTAAAAGAGTAGGTCTTTGAAAGTTGTAGGTTCGATCCCTATTCGAGGAAATGAACTATTTAATACTTTAATTTCTTCACTCTGGTGTCGAGACAAAGGTGGTGGAAAGGAGGTGAAAAGTGGGGAACGGAGTGTCTTTTTTCTCTGCGTGAAGCTGATTTATTTTTTAATTAAGTACCGTTAGTGTATTCAGGTGTTCCAAGTAGCAAATTAAGAATATCTATAATTACTTGCAACCAAGGTATTATGTTTGTATACGTATAAAAAGTTCTCTATCGGCAGGTCGGTCCTTTGTTCGATAAATTAGTTTCGGTGTCTACCAAATTACGCCTCAGATATATCTACAGTACAATAGACAAATCTTGACCAGAAAATATGCTCTACCTATTATTTTACTCAGAATAAATTAACATACTTGAAAATTTCTTAACAAAACAGAAGTTGAAATAATGGCAGATTATACATAATTTAAAAAAAATACTTTTGGGAACACTGGTAGCCGAATATTATTTGTTTTCATTCATTTATTCATGGTCGCACTGAAAATACGAGGCGCCGACAAAGACGTTCCTTTTGTAACACATCTTGTTCGAATTGGTAATGAGAGTTCGTAAAACGTTACAAAATAACGAGGCACGTACCTAGCTAGTGTCATAGTGAAACCGAATACATGATTGTTTAAAGGTTTAGGAATTTAGAAAACAACTTCCAAGGCGTACATTTACTTACCGAATATTCATTTCTTATTTGTGTCAAGTTTAATATTATAATAATTAAAAAAATCTGCTTCACGTTGTATCCCGCACACAGGCAGCAGGCAGAGGGAACCTAGGTGTTAAGGCGCTCCAGGATTTTGGAGGCATTGCGTGTTGAGTGTCAGAACTTAACGCCGCGCCTCGACATAATAATGCCTAATATTATAATATACTATATTTTACTACAGTGGCTATTGTTTAAATAAGTTTCTTCATATAAAATTTATCAGTTTCGTGATAAGGCCACATGTGATAAATTGCCTGTTTCATAAGACGTTCATTAGAGGCGTGCAAAATGCGCTCGGTTGCGCGCCGATAACTTTAACCGATAACGATTTTATTGCTTCAAATATTACCTATTTGTATATCCGTAGCACCTATTCGTTGTAAAGATAATGAAATATTCTAGATTTTTTTCACGTGTACGTAATTTATATTACATTCAATAGAATTGGTAAAGAAAATGAAGTAGAGCATACTCCTGACAATGATATGAACGTCAAGGCGTCAAAGAGAAATAAAAGAAGATTCATTTCGAGTGAATTAATTTAAGCTATATTTAGATTATAATGACAAAAATAAGATATAAAATCTATAATAATTTATTTTAGTTAAATTAAATATTTTTGAAATTATGGTAAACTTAATTTTATTTTTGTATATATTGCTTAAAAAATTTAAATGATTATAAAAACGATACGATTGTAACACGACGGTTGTGAGTTCGATCTTCACTCGGTAATGATTGTTAATATTTACATTTCTTCGCTCTGATGTCGAGACAAAGCGGGGCTGATGTACATCCCTTACCACGAAATGTCTCCAGAATTCAACGGAACGTGGGGAGTAGAATGTCTTAACACTAGTCTCTTTCTGCCTATCCTGCTACATGCGGGATATAGCGTGAAGCGTGAAAAATGTATCTAAAAACAATATAAATTACATAAACGTATATAAAGTAATACAATTATAAATGAATATAACAAGTAAGTGCAAATTACTTGGAGCGTTCATTTGCTCTACAATTGGTTACAATGTTAGAGAATGCAGCTGGCTGCACTGCCGGCGTTATTCACATCTTTAATTAAACATCAGCCAGGTCTCGTGATTACAGGTGGCTTCTCGGCTTGGTGCCTGGATTGGCTGGTGTGTTTCACAATGACTGGAGAGGGAGAAAATAGCGAGGAAATATTTCTTTTTATTCCCGATAAAGGTGTGATAGTGTGTATAGTAGATATTATGTGCAAACAATTGTAGAATTTCTTGCGTAGTGTTCGTATGGTTATTTTTTTGATTGGTTCGACAAGTTTGCTGAAACAACTCTTGTCATATTCATGAAATATCCACGAAAATTAATAAAAAAACAATATATATTTATCCGTCAATAGGTATTTATTGATACTTTAGTTATATTAATAATGTAAAAGCTGTTACGATCATCATGATATTACATTGCAGTTACAGATAAATTCTGATAGAATTGTGAGACTCGATTCATCCAGTTAGTGTGAAATACCCTATATTGAATGCACGGAGGATCAAATACCAAACGAATAAAAACCTTATACTAAAGGCTAGTAGGTCTAAAATAAGAGAAACGTAGAAAAGCCGGCGACTCGCTGTCTCGTCTTTGATAACGTTCGTCGAAAATTAATCATGTTTGTGTTCTATAGAAGCTTGTAGAGTCTTACATTATTTTGTTTAAGCTATAGAGATATATTCAATTTTGAAATATTTTAAACATTGTTTCTTCTAGTTTCTTAATTATAAATATTTTATTGTTAATTATAAATTATTAATTTAAAGAAACTATACAATTTAAAAAATAATAATTGCCTTATTTGATTCTGTTCTTATATAACATTAATGACATCTACCAATCCAGCATATTAAACATATATAAAAAAAAAACATTCCTCACAACAAATAACAACCATAACACACTATATTTTTTTGCATATTAAGTTGCCATATTAAAATAAGATTAAGCCGATTCCTACGAATGCGTGATATACGCATACTCGCGTGTCTACGAGACTAAAAGAAGAGCAAGTAATATAATCAAGTCCATAATAACATATTACAGATAATAACAAAAAGGATTCATACATCAAAAGGTGACAAATCCAAATAAACAAGTCATACATTCCCGTGGACGCTGCAAGAAAGATGGAATCGGATCGAAGTCTGCTAATGTATATTAAATATGAGCATCCATCGCCATATGGCATTCAGGTGAAAAACAGTGCAAAAACAAGCTGGTGTTGCCATTATAGCTTATAACTCAATCAGTGGCTCCCGACGGTGGCACGATAGGCATTCTCCACTTTTTTTTTCATTCCTACCCAAGAAATATGTCACTTCTGTTACCTAGCGAGCGAGCGGCCGTCAAATGCCATAAAATTAGAAGAGGTAAAACATGATGGGAAAAATTCCTCACATTTTCGCTATTAAACTATCTTTTATTATAATGGTTTTGTAATATGCTGTAAATTATTTTATTAATGTTATTTGCGTCTTTGTTGTTGTTGTATTTTTTTATTATTGTTTTCTATATTCGTTACTTATGGTATTTTGGCTTAGTTAGCTATGGGTTAGATATTTGCTGGTACTATTCTAAATATTTAGAATAACTTAATTTTCTTAGTTTAGAAACAAATTGCAATGTAAATATCTCCAAAGTAAATTATATAGAAACTCTCTGTTTCTTTTAAAACAAAAACATTGAATTAAGGTTTAATTAACGAGTGTAAAGATCCTTCTAAGGACATCCTTTAATTATAGAAACCCGTTACCATTAATGGGTAGTGTAATTAATCACGAGACGCGTAATTCATTGTTGATTGCTACTGTGTTTTTTATTTAACGAGACGAGGCAATCGCCGTTTGTATTTAAAAATATTTATATATAATACTTAAATACTTTGTTTATCTGTTATGTTTACAATATTATAGTATTAAAAATTATATATTACTACGGCTTCGCCTGCGTGAACTACGTTATTATTAATTTCTGTCTCCATGAGTACCTACGTCCTATAAGTGACGTCTATGCAAAATTATTGTATTTGACTAGTAAATTTTGTATCTAATAGTGTAAATATAATTTAGAAATAATCTATTTCTTTTAAAATACTACAGAAATTGTTAATATATATTTACATTAACAATATAAAAAGTTAGATAAAGCAAAAAAGCAGTATACAATAGACATTCCCAACAAAGTCTATTAGATAAATAAAATTGGTACAATAGAACGAAAAGGAAAAATATAATGAGATATGAGAATTATAGCTGGAATGATTGAGTTTATCGCTTTATATAATAAGAAGGGAGGTTTCTCTTTGTGTTCTTCATACATCAGTGCTAAATTTATCAGATACGGCAAAAAGTTGGACGTTAACAGCCTTCACAACGTCATACGTGGACGCAAGGGGTGGCCATGTTTAATTTTTAAACTAAATATTTGTTTTAAAAATTATTTAAAAATATAATCATTAGGGTATAATTAATAAATATGTATCATATAGTTAGTAATTTCATTTGTTTTTTTTTTTGCTAATATTTTCGTTTCCCTCATTTCGACGAATTCTCGAGGCAATGCGTGTTGAGTGGTGCAACTTAACGCCGAGCTTTGCCTAGTTGCCAAAGCGAAGAAATGATGAGAAATGATTATTTAATTACGCCGAGTGGAAATGGAACCCACAATAGTCGCGTTGTGCCGCGAAGGCCTGAACTGACTTATTTAACAATAGGTTTCCTAATTCCTTCTGCCTCCCCTGGAGGAAGGAAGGTTTTTACGTATAAGTAACTCCGTCTTCTAATTTCAGTCTATTTATATCGTATTATGAAAGTCAGGTAAAGGGTTGTCTCTGCTTTTGTCTGACATGCTTAGCCGTAAAGAAATAACATAATATTCAAGATATATTTGAATTATAAATTAAAATAAATATAAAATTTAGTATGCAACTAACAACTTTAATAAGCTGGTTCATTATAAAAGTTACAACTCCTTATAGAAAGACATTGCCAGCCCTGGTGGGCCCAGTGAGACACTTTTGACGGCTTGAAATGATGGACAGTCATTACGATGTCATTGACATCATTTGTTTCATCCGCCTTCATTTACTTTGCGTTAAGACTCTAAAGCCGCAACCATTCTTGTGGTCGGCTACTGAACGTTTCAAATCAATATTGATATTCATTTAACAGAAATTATGCCTTACAAAAACCTTCTTACGTATATATTTAAATAGTTATATAAAGTGGGGAACGGAGTGTTTTAACATTAGGTTCCCTCTGCCTATCCTGCTGTGTGCGGGATACAGCGTGAAGCTGATTTTGTTTGTTATATATTATTTATTTTGATCGTTAGGTCAGTAGGTTATGAATTAGTGTTATCAAAAAACATTAATGTTGTTTAAATGATTTTCCTCAAACGTAGTCTATAATTTACTATCAAGTTCTCAACTCAAGTCCAACTCAAGTTAATCTACATCGTATTCCAATTTTTGGATCAGTTACCAGCTTTGCTGCATCATCGGTCATCTAATCATGTATCTGGCGAGATTAAACCAGCCCGAGCGGATCCCATCAAAGGCGGTATCACACTGTTATTTTGACTGATTGATCTCCTCCAACAAAAAAAAAGGTTGCATCGCTACCGAGATCGACAGTAGCCGAGAAAAAACAAATTAGTTGGCTAAACCTTTTCATAAAGCATTGTTATTACCACCACCAACCCTGGTGCCTTTCCAAAATTCATTTTATAGGAACCGACTTGCTTTTTGTTCTCCTGGTCATATACGGCTCAGAATCCGTCAACGCTCGATCTCGTATCGGTATACGGGTGTATTGTTGCTTCGTAAACCTTAGTCGGAAGGCGAAAATCATGCTTCGTCTGTGACCTTGGAAGGTATAAAAAACTCTTCGCTTTTTTGGAAGAAATGTTTCTGGTGTTAAATGTAGCGGCTCCAGCTTTGATTTTATTGAAACTCTCATATTTAGTTTTAATTGGTGGCTTTATCGAGTTTACATTTTACGGTCCGATTCGATGAGAGGTTAATAAGCGGCATTTTGAAAGATAACTTCGCTTTTAGAGGTCCGCGGCAATAATAGATATATGGGCGCTCTTGTAATATGGGATTGTTGTGGTCGTTATGTTATTGTAAATATCTAATTCGGATTTTGTTAATTAAGATTTATTGGTAGGGTTGATTTTTGGGATACGACTGTTTATAGTTTGCCTGTTCTATTTAAATATTATCATATATATTATCCATAGT
>HE671494.1:96387-195099 GCA_000313835.2 Heliconius melpomene melpomene
TATATATATATTATAAGAATTCGCGTTGCTATGTTACAGCAATTCTTTACGGAACCGTTCATGGATAGTAATTGTAATAAACTGTGCCCAATTTTTTATTGTTTAGGCAATAGACGATATTGATTTCGGGTCTTTGATTCCGAAGTATTAACGCTCGTTTTATTGGTACCTGGGAACATTGTAATTAACCATATCTGACCTTTTTTCTCATCTTTCTTGATTCATTCGTGTCTAGAGACTATAATAATTTGTGACTCACCTTGAAAAGCGTAAGCTCCGAAGATCGGTCTCATATTGTTCATGGAAGACGTTCCTGATGAATAATCCATTTTTTTGGGTATAATTGCAATCAATTTTTATTATCTTTCACACACACAATTCACTTATACACGGATAGGTTATTATTATATAAGAAAATCCGAATCGTCATTTTCATGTTTTAATTGGTTCAAATTTTTGCGTTAAATTTGACCGACCGGGCCGCGGAGTTTTGAATGTGTTACGTTAGTTTCACACAGTAGAATAGCTATGTTATAAGCGAATCAATTACTAAGTCACTGGGGGGACTTATTTTGGGGCCCTCGTACCTCGTTACAATGGACTTTCGCTCCACCTCCTTGCTCCCCTACTACTTTTTATTTATTGGTAATAATAGTAAATCACTGGGTCATGTATGTTTCGAAATGACGTTCTAGTTATAAAGGGTGCTAAAATTTAATTTCCCTATGTATGTACTTAGTGGAACTCTTTCATACGTTAGTAATAATGCTTGATAATCAAAATATGTATGTATTTTAACGCGTTCAGTGTTGAATTTATCATTAATGTCGATTATTTAAATGAAGTTATTAAAGTACTAGGACGTTGTTATGTAGAATTTCTAAAATTAGTAAGTATAAAAACTAAAATTAATTTTGAATAATGCATAATAATAATAATAAGATAGGCCAGTAGTGGCGCAGGGGCATAAGCGTGCGACTGTAAGCGGTAGTGAGTTCGATTCCCAATCAAGGAAATAAAATATTTAATATTTTAATTTTGCTTGTTTCGGTTCAAAAAAAGAGCAAAAACGCGGCGTTCAGATGATGATGTCTACAGAATTCAGTGGAAAGTGGAACTTTAACTTTAAACGAGTATATTAAAACTAGGTTTCCAGGTTTCCTTTGTCTACCCTGATATGTGCGGGATATAGAGTGAAATTAAACAAAGACATTTAAATATTTTCTTCTTAAAATTTTCGGATAAAATTCTACATATAATCTCATATAAAATATATTTTTGGATGAAATTCGGTGTTATAGCAGCTGCCGCGGAGGTGCCGACAATACTCGTATATATCGATAAAAAGCCGTCATGCAAATTAACAAGCATTGTATCCATGCATTGTCGATCGGAACGTATGCGAGTGTCCTGCGAACTACGATTCGTTGCGGATTCGATTTTTTGAGGAATCATTGTGAAATTCCTAATGCAGCTGTTTGTAGTTTGTACTTATTAGTGTTATCTATGTTCTTATTACAGAATCCATAATAATAAGAAAATAAAATAAAAATAAAATGCTGTATTATAATGGGTAAGAAGAGGGAACTTAGTGTTAAGACACTGCTTTTCCCTACTTTCTGCTGAAATTTTGGGGTTTTGCATGGCAGATCTCTTCGTAACGATTTGCCTTACCAGAGCGAAGAAATGAGAATATTAATGATTAATAATTCTTTCCCCCGGAGAATCGAACCCACAATCGTCACGTTTACAGACACACTCTTTTGTTATTACGCCATGGCGTAAAGCTGAAGAAAAAAATATGACATGGTATTAACATATATCTTTTGTATCTTTTACAATGATTAGGTAATTTCTTTATTAACCATACAAAAAAACATTGACTCAAACATTCAGTTTTGATTAATCCGTTTCAAAAAATTATATAAATAAGTTTTTTGTTATTTTACCTTTAACAATGTTATTTAACTAAATTTGAAAAATATATTATTAGTATTTAATATAATACACCAAATAATAATGCTGACTCACGTTTCTCCAGTAATTCATTCAGTTTTGTATTAATAAAATGAATGACATTCTCGAGTGTGTTCCGCAAGGAGGCTGTCAGTAGCCGCGATTGTGATGGGATGTCAAAACAAAATCGAGTAGCACCTTGGGATTACTTGTTGGGTGAAAATCACCAGCCGAGTTCAGTATATTCGAGAATCCACTCTAGCTATTGTTAAATTATTTGTATTTAATATGTTATAACTAAGACGTTTATAATAAAAATTAAAAAAATTACTTGAAGCCGTCATGGTACAGCGGCATAAGTGTGTGACTGTAACGCGACGGTTATGGGTTCGATTCTCACTCGAGGAAGTGAAATATTTATTTACCTTTAAAATTCCGCAAAAAGTGGGGAACGGAGTGTTTTAACACTAGGTTCCCTATGCCTACCATGCTGTGTGCGGGATACAGCGTGAAGCTGATTTAATTTTTATAAAAAAACCAGATTCACGCACACAGCATGGTAGACAGAGGGAACCTACTGTTAAACCGTTCCCCATTATAATAAAAAATATTTTTTACACAAACATTTAATAAAAAATAAATAGTCGATTAAAAACTTCGTAAGCTATAAACAGATATCGATTTAATATTAGACGGCTTAAAGAGAAATGCTCTATAAAAAGTCGAAACCTTGAGATTTCGTGCGCTCGTTCTAAATCATGATTGTAAAAATAGACAGAGAGGCGTCGAGTTTAGTAATAACCATTTAACTATTCTACATACAATAGCTAGATTTCTGCATAAATTTCAGTGAATTTACTTATTTCTTTGTGAAATTAAAAAGTAAATTCTAATAGTTATCCATACCTATATTATAAATTCGAAAGTAACTCTGTGTGTCTGTCTGTCTGTCTTTTACGCAATCAGGGCCAAACCGCTAATTTAATTGCTATACGACCGTTGCTAAGCAACGATTTGTAAAGTTTGTTGTTAGAAAACGTCACCCAAAATGAGCTTGCTTAACGCATCTCTCTATTGAAAACTGAAAATAATTTCATAAATATATTTAATAAATATTCGTATAGTTTAAGCGGGCGTAGCCGCGTTCGGGTCCACTAGTACATGTATAAATTGTATATTTTAAAATGTAGAGTAAAACTTCTTAGCGTTAAGCTCGCCTATTGTATATTTTTTATTTCTTATTTTGTGTAATAAAGAATATAAATAAAATAAATAAAATACTTGCAATACTTGCAAAACAACAAAGAAGTTTTAATGCTTACACGTTCTTCTCACACTGCATCTCGATTGCTTAATGAACATAAAAGTTTTCTAATAAATATTACTACTTGCCAGTTAACGATTAAGATTTTAGCTCTTGTAAGACAACAGCAAAAACCTGAAACTAATGAAATCCTAATATTTATAAATTACTAATATAAGGAAAATTATAAAAAGTTGATATCTATGATCATAATATTAAGAAATTATATGGAGAAAGCGTTTTTATTATGTTACAATTGACTTCTATATGATATTATTTCAAGAAGCATCAGTTATTATTTTTATTATTGTTATTGATAAAGTTTGTCCTATCATGTACCTACTTAATAATAAAGAAACTTTTTCTGATAACACGTATATAACGTGATATTATCTGTTCTTTTTTTTATTTTCACGTTACAGCGTGAACTACATCTTGCACAGTAGAGTAGGCAGAGGGAACTTCCTTTCCACTTCCCGATAAATTCTGAATGCATTGCGTGTGCAGTGCTGTGTGAGTGGCGGAACACAACGCCGTGCTTTGCCTGCAAGGGCAGAAAACTAAAAATTGTCATATTTTTAGTATCTCTGAAGGTTTTGCATATCATTATCGTTAAATATGTGGATGTATAAACCCCATGGCCCTGTATAGTTTGTAATACTTCATTTTTAGGTTCTGGTCTGTATTAGTCCAGCTCATCTCGCCATCGGTGAATGGGACAATATGTCATGAGAGTGACTTAGAGATTACTTAAAGTGAAAAATAGCCAAAAATAAGAAAAAAAAACATAAAAATTATAAGACAAGTTAATTAATTTTCTATATACTATCTATATACTGCCAATTTTCAATGCAATGATAATGTTAATGGGCTCTGATGCCATAATAACGTAAATTCTTCAAGCCAAAGCAATCGTTTTATGTAAAGAAAAAAAAATATTTGATTACATTGAAAGGTCGCTATTTATGTGTAATCAGTTCTACATTTTTTTGTAAGATTTCTGCGACTCCCAAGGATTCGTCCGTAAAGACCCCTTTCTTTAGTATAATATTTATTTAGGATATTGGGTATGTGGAAAAATGTTTCTTCTTCGAGAGCGTCCTCTCGTTTTCGTCTTATTTTAGTTATACTCGTATATAACAAGAAATATGTAAATATTAATTTGTTCCTATTGACTTTTAATTTTTCATGGTAATCAATAGATTTTTTTTAAAGGCTTAATAAAATATAATCTTTTTACTTTCCTAAAGGTTCATTAACATTTTATTTAATCAATATTTTCCAGTAGCTTACACTGTTGTTTGAGGAATGAATAAAAAAAAATCACATTAAAAATATATTTACTTAATTCCGCATAAGAACAAAGAAAACGACACTATTTCTTTAAAAAAAACGATTCTTCTTCGAATATTTTACTATAAAACAAATAATTTTTAAAATAAAATACTCCCAATTTAAAAACAAAATGGAATCTTTAATATGAAAAATAATATATTTTACTATGACAAAAACTTACTAAAACGATAAACCTATTCTAAACAACTCGTAACAGTATATGTTCATGTTACAATACGTTTTAAACTATTGTTTTCTGCTAAAGCCGGTGCCGGTGTTGGCCACTTTCACCGCCGTACTAATCAGATGGAACTCCGTTACCGACACACAGACCGAATGCACTCGCTTTATGCATGTATGTAGTTCTTGCTGTAGAATCAACTTGTAGATATGAAATATATGAAAAAAAGTTTTTCATATATTGTTGAAATAAAGGAGAGTAGAGAGTAGATAGATTTGGGTATTTATTATTCCTTTTTTTGTATTGATCTTGGTTGGTTGGTTTTACGCCTAAATAATCTTTATGTTATGTATACTTGTATTCTCGATTTTAGTTATTTTTGTAGAAAATCTTCTATTATTAATTAAAATTCTTGCATTTTAAGCAAAATTTAATATTTGAATGTTTCATTTTTTATTATTTTTTTTTCCAAATAAACAAAAAATAATTTAGTGCCTACGGTATTATACGCTGAATAAGACATATACTATTGATAATTGTTTCACAATTTGCATATCTAATCCATATATTTTTTATTAAATACTTTCATTTTAGAAATGCACGTGAATGGAATGTAAATGATAGATAAAAAAACTTAACAATTAACCGATGCCAAAACAGTTAATTACCGACCGACGACGACGACCTTCCTCAACGTGAATGTGAGTAATGTAGAGATTTCATAAAATATGGGAATGTTAATTTAAGTCATTAGAAGAGAGAGCAGAGAAAAAAAGATGGAGAAAAAAACTATGTGATCGTACCGCAGCACCACGCCTCCGCCGTGCCACAAGCGTGTTTGTGGAAATAAACTAAACGTGTTAAACGTATATATGGACACCGACGTTCATTTGCCTGGAAAGGATAGATAACTGGTTGTGTTAGACGCTACACTGATTCCTTTTGGTATTGGTTAAATGAAATATATTTTGGTTTATCTTATTGGAAATACTCTGGTGGTTTTAAGGTTGGCATACTATGATAGGGTAATACAATTAACTAGAATTTACTAA
The DNA here is from genome assembly GCA_000313835.2 of Heliconius melpomene melpomene. Taxonomy (NCBI): domain Eukaryota; kingdom Metazoa; phylum Arthropoda; class Insecta; order Lepidoptera; family Nymphalidae; genus Heliconius; species Heliconius melpomene. The sequence goes on from HE671494.1 coordinate 102,215, forward strand.
ATATTGTAGAATTATAGTTTATTCATGATAAATAATAAACGTTTCTTATGTCTGTCATTATCACCTAATTCTTCTTCTAATTTCCACAAAAATATTATTAATTGATACATATATAAATATTTTACTAAAACAACAATTATAAATTCTTAGTCCGTTCTGCAAGTTATACATCACTGTGTTGCCCATAGAGTTATTCAATTGACGGCGAGCGAATAGGTTCCTCCATAATGGACTCTAATCCCTCGCCACACATGTCATGCCACACATGTCACGCATGGGCCACATTAGAATTTTTCGTAACGGATCATTACAATATCTCATCGTGACACAGAAAAATTCTACATGTCATTTGGACGAATTTTTATGAGTATTTGTTTTTCCGCACTGGGCGGGCCCCGTTTACTAAGCGTTAAATTGTCGCTCAAAATGTTTCAGGGCGGTTACTTTATACTGTGTTTTTGCTGTAACCTAGTTTGGAATTTCATTGTACTATTTATTTGTTTTTATTTAGATTTATTATTGGATAATCGTTCATGCATAGAGAATTTCAAGAATTTTACTTTTACTAAAAAATGTACTCTGTTAGGTAATTTTAATATACTAGTAGATAGCTATTGCTTTTAACAAATAATAATTAAAAACAAAACATTAATTGTTAATGTTATACATGCATAGAGAAATCATAGTAAAACTTTTCCTTACAAATGGTCAACAAAATAATTGCATCTGTTTTTAAGTTAATTCAAATTAACTTCATTAATAGAGAACATTACACGAACGATCCCCGGAACACAAACCATATCGAATGAGACTAATTATTACCCGCGACCTGCCGCGACATGTGGCGGCGACGTGACGCACCTTAATGAAATATAACATTACATAAAACACTATTTGTCTTTTGCTTTTTTTTGTTGTGGTCACGGGTGACGTGTCACTGTGAATGTTCCGTTGATATCCTGGATGGGTTTTTTATCAAATATAAAAACTTTTTAGGAATTTTAAGCTCTCAAATATTTTATAGGTTGAGATAGGTGTTAAAAAAGTAAAAGATATTTCTAGATATCTATAGTTTGCTTATTCTAGTCTATCTCGTTTATAGTAGGGAAGGCAGAGGGAACCTAGTAGTAAGACTGGTGGAAGTTAATTCCGGGTTTTCGCCTTGGTGCCAGTGCGAAAAAATGAAAATAATAATAAACATAATAATTATTTACTCCGAGTAGAGATCGAACACCATACGGTCAGGATACTCCTACTATCTATAATATCATTATAATATTTATAATTAAATAATTTCTCTAAACATTAATTAATTATTTATTATAATGAATTCCTTATAAGTTATCGACTGCTTGGGCTACCCTCATCAGCCATTCCAAAAAGAACTAACCAATTCTAAGTTCACGCTATGAGCTATGACTCGAGTCCGTCTTCAATATTGGCACTCGATTCGATACAACACTTAAATAGATATGCATATATAAGTTGTAAACGAGCTAATGATCGTCTTATTTATAGCTTAACGATAGCTAAAGTTGTATTTGGTTAAGAAGTTTATAAATCTTAAATTAGAACAAATAGCCGTGTACTTTTATGTACTTGTAATAAAACAATAATTTTTGTGTAGAAATCAACAATTTTTATTTTTTTTGTATGTTTGTTCAGGCTAATCTCAGAAACGGCTTACCGATTTTTTAATTGCAGTTTACAGTATTATTTCATTCATTAAAGAAATGCTATAAATAACTTAACAGTTGTTTCAATAAATCTATTGAATTCGCTTTTATTTTACTTTTAAATATAGGTATAGATAATGTTTTAAAATTATATGTAATGGACATTAGTAAATTAATAAGTATGTAGTTCAAGCGAGCAAAGCTGGGGGCAAGTCACTAGTGATTAATAAGTACCTGTTAAGAAAGTTCATTCTCCATCGTTATATTATTTAAATTGTTTTTTTTTATCCACGTATGCCTTTTTTTATTTTTTGTGCAAATATGCCTTTTTTTAAAGAAAGTTTCGTAGTTTTTGAATATGTACCTAATAAGAGTCAAGAACTTACTTCTAGGTGATTGGGAAATTTATGCCATTAAGTTTTAATTAGTATGAAATCTTAATAGAAACTCAAGAAACATAAAATAAATTTAATTATTTTTGAAATTTTAATTTTTTGCTATTATATGCTAAATAAAGCAGGATAGACTCTAGAGTCAAGAGTCAAGACACTCCGAAGCGTGCTCACTATCTTACTAGACCAAGCTAGATTGCTACGAAACTAGATTACTTTTCAAATAAAATATCAATAAATATTTGAATTTTTCTCTCTGGTGTCGAAATAAAACCGCAGCATTGAGCTTCGCCACCAACGCGCAATGCCTTCAGATTTCTCAATGTTGGCAGCGGAGTGTCTTAACACTAGCCTCTGCCTACCCTGCTACAAGTAAGATGAAAGGTAAAAGCAAGGACGATGCAATCAAAAAATATATAATGTGTATCATATAGCGAAAAACGGAAATAAAGTAATGATTTATATTGTATCTATATATATAAAATCGAAAGGTCACTCACTCATCACGAAATCTCAGAAACTACATGTGCTAGGAATCTCAAATTTTGCATAGAAGTTATTTATAGGACGTAGGTGCTCGCTAAGACGGGAATTTGCAATATTCGACTTTTAAGGGGTTGTTTTTGGGGTTGAAAGTTTCTATGAAACTTCGTTACTACAAATGCTAGGAGTCTCAAATTTTGCATGGACGTCACTTATAGGACGTAGGTACTCATGGAGACTGAAATTAATAATAACATAGTTCACGCAGGCGAAGCCGCGGCCGTCCGCTAGTTATACTATATATTTGATAACAATATGTCTATAGCAGTTTTAACGTCGTGTGCGGCCCATCAGCGCATATTTTCAGCGGCGTCTTTGCTCTGAAATGGGGCCTGAAGCGTATACAACGATTTCAGCGAGAGTTTCACGCCTTTTTTTGTATCTCCAGTACGTACGCTCGTACGAATATTATTATATATAGACCGTGAAGTGTCGGGATGCTGTTTAAGATTTAGTTATAATTACTTTGTGTGTTATGACAACTTTTAATTGCCTTTGGGTTGAGTGCCGCCACCCAACACGCTGGGTTTGTTTCATTTTTAACTAATTATGAGGCTAGTCGTGGCGTAGGGACACAAAGTATGCTGCTAAATCGACTGGTTGTGGGTTCGATCCCCATTCGAGGGAATGAAATATTTATTTAAATCTATATTTTCATTTCTTCGCAATGTCTCCAAAATTCGGATGAAAGTGGGGAGCGGAGTGTCGTAACACTAGGTTAACTCTACCTACCCTGCTGTGTGCGGGATACAGCGTGAAGTTGATTTAATTTAATTTTTAATTATTAAGGTAGGTAAAGCTTTAACCATAATAAAGAATGAATTCATATTTTACTTTTATTTCATGATATGGACCGTTTATTTTGAAAGTGGTGTAAGTCCATTTTTGAGAAAAATGAGCTATCACGTAATTCATGCTTAATTTAATGTATTGTTTTTATATATAACTAGTCCGTGTTTAATTTCTCAAAAACAACCCATGTTTTGAACAACTTATTAATCATATACAACCTTTCATTTTCTCGAAACAAAAGAAAATGGACTTACACCACTCTCAAAATAAACGGTCCATATATTTGTTTCTTAAATCGATAATTAGCATATTAATAAAACTTTTTTATGCTAAACGTAGCTAAAATATTGATTTTAATTAAATTTTAATCTGTATTTACTTTTTGTTTACTATTAAAATATTATTTGTACACTATAATTTATAATCTAATTTTAATATGCAACAATATTTAAAACTAAGTTTATATATAATTGGAAATTTAGTAAAGGTCAAATAATATTTGTTTTAAAATTTGGCCTAAAGAATTTTCAATAGAAATTAGGCACAAGGTTTAAATAAAGTACTAAGATGGAGTTTAATAGATATTAGTTTATGAAGAGGTCGACAACAAATTAAGGGATTTTGTAAGCGGCGGGCTCGGTGAAGCGTTTTGTGGTTTTTAATTAAAATGTTACAAGCAACCCAAGGTTGTCTCGTTAATGAGTTGACGATTTCTGTTTTATTACGATAATATTGTTTTATTTAATATTTTATTAATATTTATTTTGTATTGTTTTATTTTTATATAGGTTGTAAATATAAATATAATCGTTACAAAATTTATTTACAAAAAAAGGGTTCATAAAAAATAAACGATTAACGTTTTTATAATAAAAACATGTTTTTTTAATTTTTTTTCATATTTATGTTTAAATCTATATTTACGTTTAATTATGTATATTTGCAAAGTAATCCTATATATTTAGTTTATCTGAGTAAATGAAACTCCAAGCGCCTTAATAAGAAAGTAGCTCAGTGTACTTCGACTGTATCCTTAAGACGCAGGTTCAAATCTAGCTGAGATAAAATTCTAATGCATTTGAATTTTACTATATATAAAAAGCGTGGTAATGTCTAAATATTTGTAGATACATATATATTTTTTATGAAAATTATTATTGCTTATACTAATTGGATAATATTATATTAATTAAGATTCAAGATTTTATACAAGTAATATTATTAACATAGTCTCCAAGAGGATTAAATATATCTCGAAAAGCCAAAGACAGGCTTAATAAAATATTCGTAAATATTAATATTTTAGGACTTATTAATATACTTATGATTAAATATGTAGAGGCCAGTCGTGGTACAGAGGCTCAAACGAGTGATTGTACGTGCGACAGGTTGTAGGTTCAATTCCTAATTGAGGAAAAGAAATATTTAATATTTTAATTTCACCATAATTCGGCAGAAAGTGGAGAGCGTAGTGTTTTATCACTAGGCTCCCTCCGCCTGTAATATATGTGGGATACAGCGAGGAGATGAAAAAAGTAATTATATTGGTATATAATTACAATAATACTTAATTTTTACACAAAATCCAGTGAAATCAACTGTGATAGACTAACTATTAATTAAAGGTTTAATTAATTGCATATTGTGAAACATATAACCTTGTTCTTTTTTGGCTTAGTCGGTACTTTAATATTTTTTTAACGTCGATGACGCTTCAGCCTAAAAGTTTACGTCGAACTTAAATAACCTTTTAAAATATTATGCTTATTTAAAAATATTATATATTTGTAAAGATGAAAAAAAAGGTTTTAATAGTGTATGATTTTCAAAAAAGACTTAAAAATTAAACTAAAATGAAACAGCTGTGATAAGGACAGGAGTAGGTTCCCAGTATTATTTTCCTTATTATTTGTAAGTGGACAAAAAATAGTATTGAAAATTCAATTATAAGAAATCTACAATATTATTAACCTATTTTTCAAATAGTAGTATGGGTAACGTTCAAACGATGTTTTATATGGAATGTCAATAGTAAAACATATTTTTTAAATAAATTGTCAGAATTAGTTAAAAGGAATTATTTAGATACAAAACTCCACCTGTTTCACAATATATATTTTTAATATATAAGAAGAGTTAACATTTTAATATTTTTAAATATAAATTAATATAAAAAACACATTATTACCAAAATCCCCTTTGATTTCTATAAACTCTAGCACTTTGATGTCTACATAAACAAGAAGTATTTATATGTTAAGTCAGTAACTAAGCAAACAGTAATACTTTATGTTGATTAATATATAGATGTAATTCGTATATGACAATAATTTCTGTAGAATATTAATTTTAATTATGAAATAAACAAACTATGTTATAAGTAATATTACCCTTTATCCCCTATGTCATCATGTATATAGCAGAGGGAACCTAGTATTTAAATACATCGTCCTACTTCTTCCTCACAAAAGCTATTATTATTATGCTATAATATACATATATTTTTTAAATATTATAAAATGTAAAATTTAAATGTGCATCCGGATTAAGCCCATATAGTTGTTTTATCAAAAGCTTACATAGTTTGAAATGCGTCAAAATTATTTATATATTTTTTAAATCTATTAATTATGAAGCATTACCAAAAGTTTTTATAATAATAATAACAGCTAATCCAATATTTAACTACCAATTCAATTAAAATGATCAAAATATTAAAATTAGACTAAACCATTGAAGAAAAAAATATAACAATAACCCCATAGTTAGAGGAATAAATCGTAATAAAAATGTTGCTGAAAAATTCCAAATCACAATACACACGAGCCCAGAACGTCAATGCAATTAACCCACACAGACCCACACAAACATTTATGTTATGGTGTGCACAGAGACCCCGCCTTGAAAGAATTTTGACCAATCAGCGTCTGCTGTAGGCATAGATCGCTGCGGCCGCACGCCTCATGTTCTTCGTCACGGAGCACCGACTCAGGCGCGACTCACACATAGTTAAATGCGCTTCACTTTAAAGATACCAGATCAGGTTCTACGTTCTGTCCCTTTCACACAATATCTTGCATGTGAGATCTAGAGCCTTATAATAAAGCTAATTGATCTGAAACAAAATGATCTAAAGCTTTTATATATAATTTGAGTAATGTAATAGTTGTATTGACATCACTAATGTTATATTAGATAAAATATGAAATTTCAGCTCAGATTTTGGAGCCGGTATTAGCAGCATTGACAAAGGCATTCGGGCAACAGAAAGAGACAAACAATCAGGCACCGAAGGCTGAGGAGGCGGTTTGACCATTTTTTGTTGCACCGTCGATTGTGAAAGATTACACTTGAGAGTCGAAATACATCTTTACATCACACGTCAGTGGCCACTGAGCTGTCTTCAAAGTAACACGGATTAGACACACGCTGTTTCCTTTTACGTAATCATGCCGAGATACCTGTGATAGTGTTAGACTAAATTGTGAATTTGTAGGACTTCTTGTATGTGCTGGGACTGATTTGGTGCTTGGAGTACCGTTGTCTACTTTAACATCCGCTTTCGTGTCAATGGCTGTATCAACGTTGAACATGACGCCGTACTTTACAGGATATTCTTTTCAAGGTTAGTCTTCTCATGTTTATTTGCAATTGATCAGCTCAAGCTAATATTATTAGATATTGGAGTACTGAAGTAATTGCAATTTATTACAGTATCGCCAGGATCGACATTATCAGACACATTTTCATTGCTTTTCTTATTATGAACATCAAAACCTAAATTCAATTTTATAAATTTAACATATTATATAGCTATTATATAGGTAACTACATCATATTTTTTACAGTGATTTGTTTCTCCATAAAACACTAAACGATACCATTAAATCGTACCGCATTATATGATCAAAGATTAACAGGTGATTAGTGGTCATTTACAAGAGTTTTTTATTCAAAAATGACATAATTAGGCCAACTAATTTTCTCGATCTCAAAGGTTCGAAACCGACCATAAAACCATAAAGTCATGAAGAAATTATAAACCCAAAAGTGTATTTTATTGTTGACCATATAACAATATTTCACTCTAACGTTCTCTAACTCTTAGATGAACAGCTCCAGGAAAAAGTTAACAATATTCTTTTTGATAATTGGGAGATTTTGTTTGGTTTCGGGAACGGTCAAGGTCTCTATTTGTTGAAAACAAATTGTACACTTTGAATATTTTTGTCCCCAAGTTTTATTGTTTTTTAAACAACTAAATTATAGTATTTTTGTGCAATGTGAATATAATAACTTAGTTTAATTTCTATTTATCAATATTTTACTTAAGCTTTACTTTAAATTATTTTTATAAGTATAGTTTTTCATTGATATTTTTTGAATGTTTATAGAGTACGTAGCCGTCAACAAATAAGCTAGTGCTAGCCAAACTAAATTGAAGAATTAATGCTTTTCTTAATATCAATTAAATAATAATATTTTCTAAAGAAAACAAATATTTACTAGATTTATATAATACATTTAGAATATGTGAAGTCTAACATTGAATTAACGTACTATATTATTATAATAGTACTATTATTGTATTAGTACTATAGAGTCTGGTTGTTTTTTGTCACGTTGTAAAAGTGTTTCTAACAGAATTATTGCCTGCCATAAAATGACAGAATAATCTTTGTTTTAAAGGGATTCTATTTGATATTTATTGCAGTAGACAGCCCCTTTAACACCAACGGTTTAACGAACTAACAATTGTGTGAAATTTTAACTACTGTGTAGATAGATGTTTGCTGCTAGAGCTTTTAATGGATGTAATGATATTTTTTAATATATTTACACGTAAGTTGTTATAATTAGTGTTATAGCAATAGCAATTAAACTATTTAAGTATAATATAAAATATTTAATTATGGCCAAGGAAAATATCGTGATAAGATAAATTATAAAAAGTAAAACCGAACGATATTTCATTATCATCATCATCATCATCAACAGCCATCTTTTGTCCACTGCTGGACATAGGCCTTCCCCAATTCTCGCAATCACACTCGATCCTCAGCTCTTCAACGATATTTAACTATCAATAAATAATTATCTTGTACCTACATATAAATAAAAGTATAATAATATAAATAGTTGCTCCAAAAAGTTCAGTTGCTGACAACTTTTAACATAAATCATTGCAACACGAAAACATTTCGACTGCATTGTTGAAAATGTCACCACGACTTATGACCTCTTTCCTCTGGGATAAAATTAAAAAGGAAAGAGACCGCCTAAAGCTAAATGGTGTAAGAGAGAGACAAAAACAACTAAAAGATGCCGACAACCAAACTTTTTTAACTCTTTTTTTTCCTATAAAATAATATTTGTAATATTTGATACTGTAACTATTATTTTAATTCTGTATAAATCTATTAAATTAGTTTTTTTTATTTTGTATTTTATTATAAGCTTGCTTTTTATATGAATCATAGTGATGTGCGCCTGCGGTTCTCTTTTAAGTTATTAAAACTCTTAACTCATAATTCGACACAAAATTATTAAACTACAAGAATAAATCTGGCTTAACGTCATTTTCTGGTCAGCTCTGTCTCTACAAGGATCACAAAACATTTGGTGTAAAGAGCTGAAAGATAGGAGGTTTAAAATTAAATTGTAAATATGTTGGACTATCTTAAAAATATTAATATGTACTTTAAATTTAATGAACTTTGTCGAAATGTACTAGGTACTTTAATTAACTACTTATAGACATTTTAAGTAAAGATTAAATCTTAGTCCTTTACAATTTAAACATTTTCTAAACAAAAACGTTATAATCGAAATTAATGTCGATTAGTCCATATAATGTGTGCGATGATGGTCGATGTCCGCGATATGCCTCAGGCTAGGTGACGGCCCGGCCGATACCGATCTACAAACGCCTTGTAATTTCCACGCGAAACGCCAACGAGAACTCAATGAACTTCTTGTTTGTTACGTATATCATCGATGTTTTTACCAAAAATTACTTGTGACTTTTGCTAAAAGTTTAGTATAGTATAGTCAACAAGTTGTGGCCGAAGTGAAGGTTGCAGATTGCTGTGCAGATTTGATTTTACGATTTTTTTTTCATCTTTTCATTAAAAAATTCTAAGCGACCAATACACAAAAATTCCGAAAACCTAATTACAAGACGACCACGACTCGTTGATCGTACTATACCATAATCAAGGTTTAGCCACATTCGTATCAAGTTGGACAGCGGTGCACATCGTACGCTCACAGACGCAACCTTCAAAGGCACCGACAGCCTCCTTTAGCCGTATAATATGACGCGCCTCGTCCCGCGCCCGCGAACTCCTCTGAACCTCCAGGGTTCTTTCTGCCATTATTTATGTCGATCTAATAATAAACAAATTGATATAGTCGACTTTTAATTTATTTTCAATTAGAATTTTAGCTAGTGTCGTTTAAAATTTTGTTTTTGAAAAAAATATGATGGACATGTAGAGTGGTTTTTGTAGTGAATGTTTATGGTACAACATGGTAGGAACATAGTGTTACGACACTCCGTTCACCATTTTCCGCCGACATCTCGAGGTATTACGTTTTGAGCGGCGGAACTTAACGCCTGCTTTGCTTTGATACCAGAGAAAAGAAGTAAACATTTAAATGAATAATTTTAAATTTTAAAATTATATGACTTACTTAAGATTTTATTCTTATAAATTTAAATAATTCGTGTTTACATGTTAATCTATTAATTCTATTTCATTTTTATTTACAAAGTAGACGTTTATTTTCTATCTTAGTACCTAATTAAATATGGCGGCGAATCGCTTTCTCTATCTTTATTCATTAAGTTCTAATTGCAACTTACATTATCTTATTTTTAATCGTGGCAGTAATCTAAGTTTAATCATTGTTTGTATTAAATGAAGTTTTGTACTTATAAATAGATTGCTTTATTATAGTATCAAGGTAGAATATAAAATTAGGAAGTCAAAGTTAATTATAAAATATTATTTAAATCGTTAGTTACTTTGATCCCTATATAAACGTTAGAAAAATTTAACTTAAAAAGTTAGTGCCGCTTAAAAGCTTTCTTTTAATAGAGAATTATAAATATCTCTATGTATAATAGAAAAACTTAAAAGTTAGTGTCGTTTAAAAGCTTTCTTTTAATAGAAAATTATAAATATACCTATACATAAACTTATAGCCTATGAAATAAAACATTTCATCGCTCTAGTGTTTGCCAGCATTACCTCCAGAGCGGCGGATTCGGCGGAGAGAAGGGAGCGGAGTGTCATAGCACTAGGCTCCCTCTGCCTACTCTACCCCGAAGCTGAAACCTTATAAACTATTTATTATCTATCCATATTTTTATATTTCACTCTAAATTATATTACAGTAAATTTACGATACCAACAAAACAAGCGGCAAAACTACCCATCAAAGAGTCCATTTCGTATAATAAAAGAAAAGACCCGTCAAATTAGTACATAACGCTTCATGAATACGGAATGAGGTCGACCAGGGCACTTTCAAACACACTATTATAATGAAATAAAATATTCCGTTCCATTCATCACCAGAACTTACATACATTATGTTGGCCGTTGACGAGCCGAAAGGCGTCGCCTAGTTTGTACAGTTGGCATTCTGTTGTATAGAGGGAGATTTCGTTATAGCTTATAGGTAGGTAGGTAGGTAGGTAGGTAGGTAGGTATTTATTGTGACAAGCCTTCGATCATATTTTAAATTAGATTTTTCTTAGTTATGGATTTTTTTGTATACCTATCTTCTTCTTCTTCTTCGCATTAATCCCGGCAATTGCCAGGGTCTGCCTTCCTATTCAACCTACTCCACTTTGCACGGTATTTGCGTTCTCGGTGGTTGGACCATTGGCTCTCATGTCCTGCATCACTTATAATGAGTAATATTAGGTTGGACGTTAAAATCATAAGTTTCATCTCTATCCACTAGAATAGAATATTCTTTATATCATTCTATCAGAAGTAAATAGGAATTAACAAAAATCTTTAAAAGCAGCAAAAGCCATATAAGCCATAAGCATGCGTTATAGCAATAAACATGTTGTGGAAATTGATCTCCACCGTACAGATTGCATGTACGAGATGCTGGGTCACGCCGGGTCAAAGGATAGCAAGAGAGTGTAAATCGCAACTTAAATTCTAACTTAATGTATGTAATATAACAAATATTCTTAATCGAGACTAAAATTTAATACAATTTGTTTAATAAATATTAATGATATCTAGTTACTAGCGGCCCGCCCGCGGCTTCGCCTGCGTGAACTACGTTGTTATTAATTTCTGTCTCCATGAGTACCTACGTCCTATAAGTGACGTCCATGCAAAATTTGACACTCCTAGTATTTGTAGTAACGAAGTTTCATACAAACTTTCAACACCCTAAACAACCCCTTAAAAGTCGAATATTGCAAATTCCCGTCTTAGCGAGCACCTACGTCCTATAAAGAACTCCTGTGCAAAATTTCAGATTCCTAGCACATGTAGTTTCTGAGATTTCGTAATGAGTGAGTGACCTTTCGATTTTATATATATAGATATAGATTAGTTAAACTAAAAATATTTTTAAAATCTTTTTGAAGGGTGCCATTAAAAAAAAAATTCTGAAACCTTCCAACCATAATGCTCGACGGTCGTTACAATATAACCTATGAAAGTATAATAGAACTGATTTGATAACCGATTGCTACACCACCAGCCACGCGACCAAGAGGCCACACAGCTCTCCGAATACTTGAAGAAGGCTTAATGGAATGACACAGCCTTTGTAAATGCCGCCCAATTCTTATGCCTATTCAAAGTGAATTTCTTCTCTTTGTTGCTTGATTTTGGACAGCAATAGCTTATTTTATTAGTATACGATAAAATTATTATATTAAACGGTTTTAACAGGCTACGATAGTCATCTGTACGTATTAGAATAAAAGGCGATGGTTTTAAGCGTCGTTTTTTATTATAATATTTTTTTCTATTTCATATTGTTAATATTATATTTAGTTTAGTATTGGTCGACCTCGACTTTAGATAACCTTTGTAAATTCAATATTTTCTTTCATATAAACATGTTGTGAGGGAATTGGAATGAGATTTTTGATTTGAAAATAAAAATGGTACAGGAATACGAAATGTATAGAAAAATTTTCTATTATTACTGTTTATATAATAGTATTATATTATATGGTTAGTTTATTATTTTTGTTAAAATTTTATTATTTTAATAACTGCTGCAAAGGTATTTATTATTTTAAATATAAGATTGGACACAATTCGTATAAGGAATGTTATGTATGACGTATAACCTCATATAAATTTTACTATAGGGACATTAATGTCGATACGCGAAATTGATTTGCGAGCAGAAACATATTATGATTGTGAAAATGAGGTTTACGACTTATTTACACAATACGATATCGGCTTTAAACATTACCAACTATCACTAGAGTTGCTTGTAAGCATCTAAGTCACAAGAAACTTCCAAAAAAATATTAAAATTTCATATAATTATATAACTCATAATGGTAAATGGCTGCTTAAATCATATTCGTATCAAATAAATTTTATTTTGAATTGACAGGTAGATGGGGTAGATGTTCCAAATTTTAAAAAACTATATTTATGAAAAATAAACAAACCGTACAGAAGTCTCTTTTATAAAAAAAATATGTCATTAAAAAAAACATTAAAAACCTTTTTTCTTACTTAACATTATTTCCCTTATACAGTTATCAGGTCACAACTATAACCATTTAATAGGCCATTGCTTATAACTAATATGTGAACGGGATATCTTTACGCCTATTGCCTTCGTAACTTTTATTAGCCGTCTCAGTGTAGTATGCCTCTGGCGGTATTGTAGCAATAACCTATGACATTAAATGTCACAGTCAATATCAAATCACTTTACGAAGTGAAAACACAATAAACAATATAAAAGTGGTTTAGAGTGTGTTATATGATAGTGTCATATCATACTAAATTTTCTGGAAAATCAACAAAATAAGCGAAGTAATAAATAAATAACGTCGTCAATATTTAAGCCTCAAAAGGGTCTCGATTTCACTGTTTTGAAACATAATGAAAATGCATCTTCCATTAAGAAACCGGAGTCGATAGAATCGAAAGCGATATTCGGTAACGCAAAAATGCACTTAAGAAATCCAATCACAGCGACAATGCTTATGACAAGTCGACGCTACGGCGGAATTCGATAAAAATGTGATTGCTAATTAAAATTGACACAGAAGTCCGATATTGAAACGAAAAATCTTCATTTATTTTGTCACGGTCCGCCTTACGTTTAGCATTAAATGGTTGACTCTGTTTCAATTTCGTCTTACACGAATGCGCCGGTTGAACGAATCGGTACACGGTTTGTGTTATTGTGTGAATTTATACCTTCAATACTTCTATCGCTTCTATCTAAATTTAGTATGTGATTATATTTCAAAGGAATCACTCTGGCCAATGCTATGAATAAGACAAGTAAGTAAAAAACTGGCTTCCGAATACTTGCTGACTTACTTTTTTTGTATATAATGCTCTTCTTATTTCTTGTTGTGCTATTGTATCAATTGCTATACCACCCTGGTAGCGGCTTTTGTACTCACAAAATGGTGCATGATCAAAATGTGCTTCCGGACGATTAATTTTACCGAATAAATGTTGAAATTTGTTGTTAACTTCGCCTCCTTTTGCGTTAATAGCGTTACAATGTTTGCGAATTCTATTACGCATTGTAAACTTCAAGTTTCTTTGTCCCTTTTATTCCTTTATCGGTCGAACGTTGGATTGATCCTATTCCAATATTGAAACATTTTACTTGTGTATTCATTTCTATATTAACTTCATGTATTGGATTATATTTTGTAATTCATCTATTGTTACATTTTTTATCCTAAATATATGTAAAAATATTCGCTACCTATTTCATAATAATCTACAAAAATAATAAAAGATAATAAAGTGATACATTAGTGCTAAACCACCCACATTTGTATAGGGAACTTATTATGCGTCATAAATATTTCGGGAACGTTAAATTAACCCAAAGAACATGGGCACCACGACGTCTACGGGGTTCCGATAAAAAATATGTTGGGGCCACTTGCAGAAAGTCGAGGCTGACCACAAATGTGCATCGACCGAGTCTTATTTAGTAGAAAATAAAGATTATAATAAAATGAAAAATGTAGGTGTTGGATTTGGTCTTGTAATTTTATTGTTTGAATTTTTATCCCTAAGATGTTTGGGGTACGGTGCATTTTGCAGTGTTTTACATCTCGTTTCTTGTCTTATTATAGGACATACTTGTTGACATGTTGTTTAATTGATCGGTGCCTCTCAGCAGGGGTCCAGAAACCTACGTGTGGCGGTTTCTTTGAGGAATTATTTGAAATTGATAAACTATAAATGCCTCTACAAGTGGAACATGCCACTGTTATTTTTTCATTACAAATGAGAAGTGTCTATCAAAATTGGATAAGAATTGGGAAAGAATGTCGGAACGCCTTCCTAGATATATTATATAGGGTCATTTTGATGTGGTCTTTGTTCATTTATATTTGTATGACTAAACTTGTAAATATTTTCAAGACGAAAGAAAGAGTAATTACTAAATTATATTTTGTTATTGCTGTTCTAATTTTTATATTTATAATTATAAATAATGTAACATAGGAAATAAAAGGAATTGAAATGTTTTCCTCAACTTATTTCGGCTTAATATAAGTCAAAATGGATACAAAGCCGTCGCAAAAATCGTTGATCGGCGGCTTCCTTTGACGATTGGTGGTCCCCCAGCCCGTGATGTGATTATAATAGCCACTTTACTCACATATATTAATAGTCCCAGAAATGTTTTATATCTTAAGGAATTTTATTTGCAATTATTGTCGAGCGAAGATAATTACCGAGCTCGATACTCATCACAATAAAATTAGCAATTAATTTTTGATACCTTACCTTTCACCGTGGGAAGCTGGGAATGAACGGTCATAATCTTAAGCTAGATCTATTAGTTTAGTGATTATCGATATAGAATTGAATAAAATATTGAACTTGGCCATAGTTATTTATAATAGCTGATACACTGTGGGACTTAAGGGAAATTTCAACAAAAAAGCTATATTTTCTTATACGTTTGGTCCTTTCTTTCTATCTTTAATTTTAAATTTAAAAATATATGTTTGTTTTAGGACAAGGTCGTATGAATCAATTGGGCGGTGTGTTCATCAACGGTCGCCCTCTGCCAAACCATATTAGGTTGAAGATAGTGGAGATGGCCGCGGCTGGTGTCCGTCCTTGCGTCATCTCACGCCAACTCCGTGTATCCCATGGCTGCGTCTCTAAAATTCTAAATCGATACCAGGTTTGAATTAAATTAATTATAATATTTTAAATATGAATACTTGTTAAATGAAAAAATATTGTGTAAATTGATTGAATTGAAGATTTTCAAAAATTCTCTAAAAGTGTCCTTTATATATTAAAAAGTTGTTTATTTCATGTTACAAGTAATGTAAGTAATTTATTTCTTTATTTTTATTAATTTACATTTTTTTTCTTAGGAAACTGGTTCAATACGACCGGGAGTAATCGGAGGTTCAAAACCAAGAGTGGCAACACCCGAAGTAGAAAACAGGATAGAGGAGCTGAAGAGACAAAACCCAGGTATATTTTCCTGGGAAATTAGAGATAAATTAATAAAAGAAGGCATTTGTGATAAAAACACTGCGCCATCGGTCAGTTCGATTTCGCGGCTTATAAGAGGAGGCAAAAGGGATGAATCAGACCCTAGAAGAAACCACAGTATTGATGGTATTCTAGGTAAGTCTTACTTACCTTGAACTAAAGCTATCTTTATACAAATTCTTCAAAAAATATTTCATAACAAAATTATAATTAAAATGTAATTTAAAATTGATTTTTACAATTTACAAATGCCTTTTTGCATTTCACTAGAGTAAATAGAGGCAGAAACTCTGCCCACTAGAACACTTTCCGAGCCGCAATGTACGCGTTGGGAACAGTATATTGCTAAAGTTTGCTCTACAATTTTCATAACTTCAGCTCGATAGCTGGCTTTAAGCAGTCTATTTCTATTATTCTCAGTATGCGAGGTTATTTCGAAACACAAGTTAATATTACATTTGGCCCCATTAAGGAATCCTTCAAAAAATATTTTTACTATAAATAAAATAATTGAAACCTTCGTCATAATGACGCGTAAACAAGTGCCGTGTCATCGCAGTCTTTAACGCCGTTGAAGGCCATAATCACTTAATTCACTTTAAATAACATTATTATTATGAATTTATTCATATAATGAGAACGTCGGAAACGTTTGCAAACTCAGTAAAATGGCGTATAAAGTTAATAGTCCACGTAAAAGTGAAGCGGGCGAGGCGCGCGCGCACGCCACGGCAGCGCCCCTTGTGTCGGCTTCAGAAATTGTAGGTTATAAAAATGAAATTAGTATTCAAAGCTGTTATTATCCCATCGCTTTTGGCCGCGAGGCTTGCATTACGACAATCTGTCCGTACTGCACGTCTTGTGCCGTATAGCTAGCCAATATAAAATGGCGCTCCTAATGTCCCGGTTTCGCCGGAGAGATTCCGCGATAAGATTATGCATATTAAATCGAGTACGGCTAAAGTAATATCTACACTGGAAAAGCGGGCCCCTTTGCGTACTAAAATTTGCGTTTCGTGCCCTTCTATGATGGCGTGTAACTGTACTGGTCTGTTCTCGCTGGTCGTGGAACTGGAAAAGCCTTTCGGAGAAACGTTTAGCGCGAGTGTCGCAGCTTTCGTAATTTTTATGAGCAATTACGTATGATAATTTTTGTCGTGAATATTTAAAAGGGTTATACCAAAAAAAAACATACGCCTTTTTTAACCTTTTTTTTATGGATCTATATATTATGTACATGTTTACTTTTTTAGCATCACGCTGTATCCCGCTCACGGGAATCGAACCTATAACCTCGAGCGTTTACAGTCACTCGATATAAAAAAATATTGAAATTTGTGATTTTGTTTTTAACAGCTACTAAGCTGTTAAAAATAATAACATTCTTTAAACACATACATGTAAGTTAAGTGTGGTAATATTTATTAAGTCTCGAGAACGTCATTACATTTCTTTGAACATAATTTTCAATGTGGTTTCATTCAATTTAATCCAGAGCGCGTGTGGTCCGAGCGGTAGCCGATGACAATAATGAATGTAATGAAACAAAACGATCAGAAACTAGAAAGTAATCATAGCATTACAGTGACAAATTTTACATGTGTAGTGATTTAGATTCATTATCGTTGATCATTTGAAAATAAAAGCAGTCGACACATATTATATATATTAAGTTTATAGCGTAGAATGTTGTTTTATATATGGAGAACCTTAATTAGGATTATTCAGAATCTGTAAATTCATATTAGGCATACATACAAATTAGCTAATTATGAAATTTTATCACTATATAGGTCCATCATCATGTGAAGATTCAGACACAGAATCCGAACCCGGTATCACCTTAAAACGAAAACAAAGAAGATCTAGAACCACCTTTTCTGGAGATCAGCTTGAAGCACTAGAGCGGGCGTTCACAAGGACACAGTACCCTGACGTTTACACTAGAGAAGAATTGGCACAGAAAACCAAGCTCACTGAGGCTAGAGTACAGGTATTTAATTCATCCTTTCAATCCAAAAATCCAATTATTTTTGTTAGTCAATATTTGTAAAAACATTTATACTATTATTTATAACTTATACCTTGTAATTTAAAAGAAAAAATATAGTAATTATCTTTATAATTAATTATAGCATGTAACCGAGCATATGGTGTTTTGTAAGGCGCTACTGGACTCCTGCTTTTATTTTATTAATGGGTTACGATAAATTATAGTAATAAAGCTAAACACTCTGCTCATCTAATTCGAGACATAATCGATTTTGCTACCTTTTAATTATTTTGTTCATTAATTATATTATTATTAAAACACTTTTAATACCACATTTTAATTAGGATTTTTTTTAAATATTTTAAAATATTTTGAAGTAATTTGTGATTATTCTATAACAGGTCTGGTTTTCAAACCGAAGAGCTCGTCTACGCAAACAATTAAATTCACAACAACTGAGCGCCTTCAACACAATGTCATTACAATCTGCTTTCCCGTCGGTTCATCAACAATATGAACCTCCGTCCACTTTCAATGCTCAATGTGCTTCTTGGCAGCAATCGTATTCATCAGCTTTGGGCTCAAGTTCTGTCCTTAATTCCGCTTTAGCGCCCTCTATTCACCAGTCTGCATTATCAGCCCCTTCCGTATGTCAGTCGGCCTTAGCAGCTTCTTCTCTACATCCGCCTACAACAAGTTCATTCTCGTCAGGCAACCTAACCCCGTTGTCTCATTCATCCGAAATACCAACACCTCTGCACGCACCATCTGATACCACTCCCCCTAGTACAAGTCCAACTACGGCAAGTCCTACCGCGAATCAGAGTGGTGGTATCACCTATCAACATCCCAGCTATGCCAATGGAACTGAGGTCTCCCATCCTTACGGCTATGGAGACTATGCCAAGCAAGACCACATGTCGGCCCACAACCACTGGACATCAAGGCAACTGAGCGGTCACCCTCAAAATAAATTAGCTGAAGTCAGCGCCTGGTCAGATAATTATAGGTAAGTTTATTTTACGTACATATAGGTATATCTGTAATAATGATTTATAAAGAAAAATTAACCGCTTTTAATATCTCAATAAGCCCTGGCGGCAACCAATTGCCTTTATGAATTATTGATGTTTAGCTTTATTCAGTTTTGGATTCGAGTGATGAATATTCAATAATAATAAAAGTTTCCAAGCAATGATTTATGTACTTTGTATAATACAAACTTTATTATATTAAAATTTTCTGTACACGACAATTAGTGAGAAAGCAACGTTGTAATTTATTTGATTTTAAATCGCGATCTTCTTCGCGTATTAGAGCATAGGAGTAGATAAGTCTCGCAAATTGTGATTAATTTTATTTCTTTTCACCTTCCTTTATCATTAGCCGAGGCGGCCGCAAATCAATTAAGAGTGTAAGAAGTCAGATATTATACGCCGCGCGGGTAGTTATTACAGACTGATCTTCGTAATACGCCGATGCGATCGTGAAGGCAGTAGGGTTGTGAATTTTATGTATATTTTTGATCGATTACTAATTGGTTTTGAAGTTACGATACATTTAGATTTACCGTAATATTTAACGGTTATTTTCACTAATATTTTTGATATGTTGTTATCGAATATAATTTTACTTATGCGTGTAATTCTAACAATGAATTGGTCTTAAAGTATGTACAGTATGTCTAATATATTGTCGCTTTGTATATGAAACGACAACGTCGTTTATCTGTGTAATCGAGACAAAGCGAGACGATAAACTTAACATTGGACCACACACAATATATTTTAAAGCACAATGAGCAGAACTCAAGTAATATATGAGCTAGCCGCGTCTATGGCGATCGGTATTTTCTAGTTCTTTAGGCAACCTCGATTGACGTAACTTCGAAGAAGAGTAAAATGGATAGCGATTTATCAATTTCAGGCGCCAGATATCCCACTTTAAACTACTTGAAAAGTAAAACGAATAAATTTAAAAAGTTTTATTTTGTATTGGAAAATTCCGCGTAATTCAGCTACCTACTGATTGTTCGGAAATTAATTGAACGTCAAGTGGACGTACTTCCTTTAAAACTCTTAAAAGCAATCAATTAAGTTGATATTTTTTCTCACTTTTAATAATGTTTTTACGATTTTAACGGTGTATATTGCAAATTGGTAATATTTAGAAGGACAAAATACATAACGGTATCTTCTTAAAAGTGAAGTGAATATAAACTTAATAGCCTTGAGGTACAAAAAAATTTTTTGTACACAAAAGCTAATACTACGTTTATTAAATCAAAATATACATAACACTTAAACTACGGAACGAAATTACGAGCCTTCCGTAACTTTGTTTGGAAACTGTTCAATTTTGTTTTTATCATCATAATGGGTACCCAACATTCTAGTAGATTCTAAATATAAAATAGACGAATTTGATATTTATTGAAATGCAATAAGGCAAGTAATACGATGCAAGTAATATGCTTAAGAAGGCTTTATCGCCGGCATACATTGCGGAAAACAGATAAACATACGTTGCTTTGTACTGAGCGCTCGGCAATTAATGGGAGGCCGAACGTGACATTAGTGCGATGAACCTCTACATTAGAGGCATCACAAACCTGGTATTAAAACTTATCTGAAGCTATTTGCCTTCAACTTCCTAAACAGTGTGGTTCTGTACCTTTTATTGGACAGCTTATGTCGGATGGACCGTTTGTTCGCACAAAATGTATTCGTGATTGATGGATGCAGGTGAACGAAAATTGCTTTTCGATTGCACGTCGCGTCGATTGAAATGTTGAGCTTTGGGTTTGCTAGCCATTGGATATATTAGTTGAAATCTAATAGTTGGTCAAATATGATGAATATTTTCATTTTTCTTTTGTTTCTGATGTAGATAGATATGTATGAGGAAATGACTATAATAATGCTTATTTGTGTTAGTTAGGAAATTGGTTACATAGCTAAATTATATTTTAAAAAATATACATATAAAGTAAATACTATACTCATTACAAATAAACGAATCCGTCCAGTACAACAAATTAGGAACAGCACCGCGTTGCGTGCTCCCGCGCCGTTCCACTTAGTAGCTGCAGCTTTCCGAAATGATATCTTGTGTACGTTAATTACGATAACTGATTAAATTTCTCCTTCACCTGTTTTAATTTAAACACCGTCATCACTTGCAACCGGAAAATTGGCACTCGCAGTAGCACTTCCAAAGGAATTTTCGATTATATTAACATGAAAAAGATTGCTCTTATCGACGTATAATATAGTCATTTACGAAAAGAAATTGTAATCTATATATATAAAAGGACTTGTCCTCACTGACTGAGGTAAGACGCACGCACAGCCTTAACCGCTGATGGTAGAAACGTTAAATTTGGACAAAAGTTTACTTTCGTAATCTGGACAACCACTAAGAAGGGATTTTGAAAAATTTTAACCCTAAAGGGGCGACATAGGGGTTGAAAGTTTGTATGGAAAAAAATTTAAATCGGCACCGATTTTTATAAAATTTGAAATTTAGATTTTTAAAAGTACTTAATTGAATACGTGTTTCATCGTTTTCTAGAATTCTCCCCCTAAGGGTGCAAATAAGGGGTTGAAAGTTTGTATAGGTTATTTTTAAATCGTCACCAATTTTTATAAAATTTGAAATTCAGACTCTTAAACGTATATAATTAAACACATGTTTCATGGTTTTCTAGAATTCACCCTTAAATACGCAAGCGAAGCTGCGCGCGTCCGCTAGTTAAATATATACAAACAGAGAAAACACGTAGATATACTGCTATCTAAAAGTCTCTTTTTCCTATATACGTATATTATTTTAATGCATGCGTATTTTAAGCTTAGATCAACTGCGAAGGTTTTAATATTTAAGCCTATCCACCCACACGTACCAATAATCTATTATTGTTTATGCGTTACTCTGAACATGAATAAGCCTTAATAACGTATTAGCCACTGAATTCAATTGAATGTATAATTTTATTGTAAGCTTAGTCACGATTTATTTCCGTAAGGAGTCATTTACATGGGTTTTCTTTCATATCATACCGACCACCTAAATTACGCATTCGGTGAACTGAAAATAAGTAATAATTATTTGTGGCAACGGTGATTGCTCTATCATTATTCTCTGTTAATACTATATGCCGATATTTCTATACTTTAATTACTTTATTTATGTCATAGCTTTTCGGATTTCCCACGTTTACCTGTTAAACAATACGTAGAATCATATCAGCTTCACGCTTTATCCCGCACACAGTAGGGTTAAAACACTCCGTTCCCCATTTTCTGCCGATTTCTATAAACATTATATTTTTAATTATTCGATTTTTATAATATAAGAAGATCAATATTGTAATTTATTATTATTTCTGTTGTAACATTTCTAATATAACGTTTCTTTTGCAGTTCATTTTTCGGCACCAATCCTCATTACGCATCACACGCACATTCGCCAACCGAAGCCAAATCTGGATATCCATATCTAGGACAGCTAGGTGGAATGGACATGGGAAGGGTTCATTAAATTTACAAATATATTGTTTTCATATATATAGTTAAAACATAATTTAAATACATCAATTAAAAGTAATTAACGAGTGTTCAATAGTACATATCATCAGTGCCTTCATCTCAATAATAATGGTAATTTAAAAAAAAAAATACTTTTTGAAGATTTTGACCTTTTATGTAATTGAGATATATTATGATATAGGGTGTGTAAATATATCAAATTTTGTATTATACAGCTTTATTTACATATTAAAAAAAAAATAGGTTTAAGATATTTTGTTCCTAATTATTAATAGTTAATTATACACTAAGATATAGTTTAGTATAATATTAAATTGTATAATTATGTATAATAATTAAATTAACTTGTATAATTTTTTTAAGTATAGAAAATATTTCAACTTTTTACAATTTTAACGAATGCCTTGATGCAATTGTGATTTAATAATAGATTTGTATTTATTATATACATAGTTACGTTACATTTAGAATAGATTATTTTAAGTATATTAAGCACTTCTAAAAAATGTTTATTGAAAATAAAATTATTGTTCTGAAATAAGATGTTTTATTAACACTGTTTTGCTCTTATTTTTACCTTTTTTTATAAATATTACTTCTGCACAAGTATGGCAATAATACTTCGGGAACTTAGATAATTATATAAATAAACA
This sequence comes from Heliconius melpomene melpomene, assembly GCA_000313835.2. Taxonomy (NCBI): domain Eukaryota; kingdom Metazoa; phylum Arthropoda; class Insecta; order Lepidoptera; family Nymphalidae; genus Heliconius; species Heliconius melpomene. Next base: position 125,551 of record HE671494.1, read on the forward strand.
CATCGACTTAGATAGAGTTTTAAAGAGATTTTTTTAAATATTGTTATGAAAGTTAATCACTGTTTCTCATTACTTAATGCAATATCAAAGTTCGGGAAATGAGGAAGGGAGTGTCTTAACACTAGGTTTTCTCTGCCTACGCTTCTATATGCGGGATACAGAGAGAATCTGATTATAAGTAATCCTTCACATAGGTATTCTCATCTACTTCTAGTACAATTCTTTACAATTCTAATAATAAATATGTAAAATAATTAATCTTTTGTCAAACATAGCCATTAACCTCGAACACAGTTTAGTGAATATATCTCCACACGTCGTTGGCAGAGGAGATTGCGGTCTACAAATATCTCTTTAGTTTGCACTCTCGTTATTGTTATAGAGTTTAATACATTTTAATCTGAAAATAAATATCAGTTTCACGCTGTATCCCGCACACAGCAGGGTAGGCAGAGGGAACCTAGTGTTAACACACTGCGTTCCCCACTTTCCGCTAAATTCTGGAGGCATTACATGTTGAGTGGTGGAGCACAATGCCGCTCTTTTGCCTCAACAAAATAAATATGAAAATGAAAAAAAAAAAAAATGATTATATAATATTTTATTACATCAACAAGGTACAATTTTTTTGCTGTTTTCTACTGACACTAAGATATTTCTTTACAGTTTTCGATATAAGCTTCATAATTAAGATCGAATATATAAAAAATGAAAATAGAAAACAGAAGTGTCTTAAATATAACGGAGTGTCTTAACACAAGGTTCTTAGGTTCTCTCTGCCTTCCCCGCTATGTGTGATACCGCGGGATACCGCGTGAAGTTATAAAAAAATACAATATCGATTACAATACAAATATCTGAAATTCCTTAAAATAAATGTCTGCTACGCTATATTGAAAATAAAATATCTTGTAAAAGTATATAATAAATAAATTTACTATAATTTTTGTTGTCTATTAGTACACCACGAGATAATTTAAATACATTTTTTATTAAAACACCATAACACTTAGACATAGCCGGAGTGACTCTACCCTTCACGTTTTGACAATAGCATTGTATGTAAGCACAGTATGGAGTGTAATTAGGCAGTCAAATGCATGCCTCGTTACAGCCGACAACGTGTTTACGTTCTTAGTTCGCTGATTGTTTTAATTTCTGCCATATTTTATGAAGAACAGGTATGAATGTCATCTCCAATATTTTTGACCTTGAGACTAGTTCAGCCCCAAGGGTGTGACTGTAAATGTGACAGCTTGTAAACAGACAGATTGACAGACTGTAAACAAAATCAGGGATTTTAAGTTTATAATTATAGATTTTAAAATTGTAAATAAAATAAATTAAATTGTTATATCTTATAGCTTTGTAGAGGCCAGTCTTTGCGTACAAATGTGCGACTATAAATGTGTCAGGTTGTGAGTTCGATTCCCATTAGAGAAAATGAAGAATTTAATATTTTCATTTATTCACTCTAGTGTTTAAGTAAAAGTGTGGCGTTAAGTTCCGCCATACAACACACAATGCCTAGCGAAAAATGGTCCTAATGGGAACAGAGTGTCTTAACAGTCACAGTAGAAAAAAATATATTGTTGTAGAAACACTATCTATCTATCTATATAAAGAAACGTTTCTTTTTATATAGATATCACGGAAGGCGTTGAGTGGAAAACGTGATTGAATTCCGTTTTTTATTGTAAAAGTCGATATTTGAGCACAAAAAAGTATCCAGTAAAGCACACGCGTGGGAAAATTATTTTCGATAGATTCAATAAAATGTGATGCGAATGGAACTTGATTGTTTTATTTGTTGAGAAATATTTATATATTTAATTATTGTAACATAAGTGGCCGTTGTTATCTATCTGGCTAGTATTTTTCTATACTATTTTAGCAGCTATATATATATAGTAGGACGACTGTAAGTCCGATAGGTTGTGGATTCGATTCCCATTACTGGAAATATTTAATATTTCCATGTCCTACATAATAGATAGACATAGTTAAAAATTAAATTTAATCAGCTTCACGTTGTATCTCGCACACAGCAGTAGGCAAAGCGAATATAGTGTTAAAACACTCCGATCCACATTTTCCGCCGATTTAAAAACCATTACGTGTTGACTAGCGGCACTCAACACCGGGCTTTGCCAGAGCGAAAAAATGATAATATAAATTTCTTCCAGTGGGGATCGAACCCAAAACCGTCGTCGTCATATTCTATTCTATTAAAACTAGGCGATTACTAACTTATATATCTATATACCTGTATAATATTGAGGCAAAATGACCTAATTCCTTACGCGTCTACTCTGATGCATCAGACGGTACATTGTTTAAATTATTAGCTTCAGCACTGCTATTATAGAATAAATTATTGTACACTCATTGTAACTAAACTCCGTAAGTTGTAAAATGATGTCATTTTGTTCTAAACACGTCACGTTCACGCTCGCCGTAATAAAATATCAAATAACTTTAGTTTCCTTATCGATAGTTTTAGTTTTTAGTAGTTTTTCTATGCAGCTAAAGCACGAGTTTTTAAGATTTGCTAGTGAGAAAAATCGTGGTAATTTTAATTGGATATGACGGATCAGGTTTTTTTTTGGAAAACCTGGGCGGCGACTGTCCACGGAGGCGGATATCTTGGGAAGTTTTTGTGATTCGTGTCTTACTGTCGTCGGCTTGGTAAAACATTTTGCTGAATTCTGTGGGTAGAACGTTATGTGGGAGAGAATAGAGTTGTGTTTATTAAACTGGAGGTGCAATAAAGGTAAAATTAATAAAGAATCTTAAAGCATTATTGTATTTTTTGCTATTAGTAGTTATTTAGTAATTTAAATATTGATTTAATTTTTTCTTTTTTTTGCTTTGGTAATGAGGCAAGTGCGGCGTAAAGTTCCGCTGTAAGTAGGAAATAGAAATGTTTTAATGGGAGCGGAGTGTCTTAACTAGGTTTCCTCTGTCTGCCCTGCAATTCCTTAACACGTTCAAATACAATAAATACAGTAAAAGTCTAACTACAGTATTTGTTTTCACGCACTAGGTTCCCTCTGCGGGCTACTCTGCCCGGTATGCGGGATACAGCGTGAAACTGTTTTTTTTAAATATTTACTTAAAATCAAAATATTTTATTTGCGTAACGGACAACGTCCACTAACGACTTGCGACTATAACTCAAATTGTGTTCTCACACATAGCATCGTGAGAAAGAAAATAACAACAAATTGAATTACAACTAACTGTACGACAATTAAATTTTAGACAATTAAATGCTAGATATATATAATATAACTAGTGGACCCGAACGCGGCTAAGCCCGCTTGAACTATATGAATATTTATTAAATATATTTATGAAATTATTTTCAGTTTTCAATAGAGAGATGCGTTAAGCAAGCTCGTTTTGGGTGACGTTTTCTAACAACAAACTTTGTAAATTGTTGCTTAGCAACGGTCACATAGCGATGGTTGTTATTAACATGGCGGAATAAATTGCATGTCGAATTAATAAGTATTTTAATATATTGATATATATCAAAAATATTACAAATATGAGAAAAAAAAAGTATCCTATGTTCATCCCGAGACCCTCAAGTATCTCTATATGAGTATTTTATCACAATTAAATTAGCGGTTTAGCCCTGATTGCGTAAAAGACAGACAGACAGAGTTACTTTCGAATTTATAATATAGGTATGGATAGTAAGTGACAGTTATACTAAGTTGCGTGGTTCACAGGTGGTATCGTGGGTTTCGGTTGAAATTTCGGGGCATCGAAAATTAGTTAATCGGTCGTCGGTCTCGCAACTTTTTTCTTTGGAAAAATCAAGTTCTTTCGTTGATTTTCACAGCGCATAGATCACGCACGTGTCTGTGATGGTAGCGGCTTCTTCGTCACACTGTTTATGTCTATAAAGCTGACATCTTGTTTGTTTAGAATTTATTAGATTTCTTGTTGTTTTGTATATATTTTCAAAGGAATTGCATTTTTAGATAAATATTTGATATTTTAATGTGGGTATACCTAAATACTTGAACATTTGATTTTTTGAGAGTAGAAAAATAAGTAGGTACGTAATAATAGTAGAAACAAACAACTTAAGCCATATTGATAATAATTATTATTAATGTTAAAAAAAGCCCACAAATACTTTCTTTGGTATTATGAGGACAAAATATAATATTTGTATACATATTTTAGTTTAACATGCTAATCTAAATTTGGACTATGAATGGAAATCGCCGAAATTTCCGCAAACTATTCCGAATATTCCTTTCATATTGTTTGCTCTTCAATCAAATGTCGGCACCGGGCTTAAATCAAATTGCACGAAAGTGCTCGAATATACGGGTATGAAATCCAGAATAATCTTCGCTAATGGCTGACAGCTTTTAACGTGGGAAGCATAGTGGAACAAAATATAGCCTATTTATATCTAAACATATGGATTTCAGCTTCACGCTGTATCCCGCACACAGCAGGGCAGAAATTCTGGAATTCTGGAGGCATTGCGTGTTGAGTGGCAGAACTCAACACCACGCTTTGCCTCGACACCAGAACGAAGAAATAGAAATATAAACCTAAATAAATATTTCACTTCCTCAAGTGGGGATCGAACTCACAACCTTCGCGTTACAGACACACCCTGCCGCTACGCCACGACGGCCTAAAACACATTTGGATTTACTAGTTATAATAGTTTTAAATTTCACAGTATATATTAATTATTTTGATTTTATCTATAAAATTGTTTGTATGTCCTTTCATAATCGATCTGACATAGCTACCATTGCTTCCTATACCATTTATCTTCAAATCATTTATTTGGGCATTAACAGTAAAGTGTGAAATATTGCTACGATTTACGGAAACAAATATTGACACAGTTCTCAGGACCTGGCTGGCAACTTTCATGTGGTGGTTTCGCGGAAGTATCAATTAATCAAAATTGCTTCCGAAAGTACGTACCTACTGCGGAGGCGTAACTAAAGAATTTGGCGAGCCAAAATGCACAATCTAAGAATATTTGGAGAAGTCTTCATCCGTCGTCATCGACAGTTGGTTCTCACGAGAAATGGTTGGTGGCATTCCCTCTGAATGTCCACAGAGTTTTTGTAAAATGCGAAAGTCGTGCATGTCCATTGAACGTTCGACCAAAAAAGTGTTAACTTAACACTCGATTGGCTCTACACTTTTTATTCATTCACTAAGTAGCATATTTGAAATATGTTTCTGGCTAAGAAATGTTTGGACAAGTCATTGCCTATGAAACTCAATGCGATTACTAGATCCATTATGGAGAAATAGATTTGCTATTTCACTGGCGCGTGAATAATATTCTATTTTTATTATTAGAATATTCTTTTATATCGATTCTGAGTTTATCTTCTAATATATTTTGCCAAGTAAGTTCGAAGTAAAATAATGTTATTAGTTTGGCAAAATTGATATACTTTCTTAGAAATTATATTTATGGAAATTAAATTAATATGGAGAAGTTTATTGTGATATTAATATAACAATAGAATACTCTTGTTGTAAAAATGTGATGGTAAAATATGTTACCAATTATATTTTTTGGTTAGGGCTTAGATTTTGTATGTCTTTTTAAATTATTATGTTAATTATATTTTTAATAGCAATGCTCATAGAGTTTTTTTAGTTCAGACGTAATACGTATTAATTCTTTTTATATTTTTTATTCTAGATATATTAAACTTAAAACCTGCCATACTCCCATACCACTGCCTGTGGATTTAATATTTGCTTCTAGGGAAAGCCGATTTGATCGCTATCTATAATAAAATAAGACATAGATAAAACTATTATGAAGGTTTAATAGTTTATTAATTTAAATTATCATTATTTAAATTATTATCACATATGAATGTGGGTATTTATTTTGAGTTTTCAATGTTTTATATTTTTTAATAGGTTAAAGAAAGCTTAAAGAAGAAAAGAATAAGCTTGTTAGGCAACGGATATGTCAGGAGGATTTAAGATAAACATACAGATTTTTCATAGTTTATCCTCGCAAAGCAAACTGAAGCTTCTTATAGAAGATTTATACTGTATTATTTACTAAGACTATTTATTTTCTATGGACATTAAAATTATATACATATATCTCCCATATACAAATTGATTCCATTGACTATCTCTATTTCAATACATAAACGTATAAGGCCAGAAACATTGTATTTATTTATAATTAAGTAAATTAGTAAATTTTATAGATTGACATAATGATTTTTGCTGAACCCTAAAACAACCTAAACAATCAGAATGCCTCATATCATTTACAATTTGAATATAAATAGAACATTTAATTTAAAAATAACGGCCTTCATCATCGTTGGCAGTCGTCTTTCAATAGTATACATTCGTTCCGTGTTTTTGTCTCACACAGCCTATGAGGAATTGTAATTTTGTAGCAAATAAAAGAAACGAGGGTGTCGACACGGGTACCTTTGTTTTCTAATCAACAATAACGTTGACTTTCCTCGCTGAGTTGGACCTCATGCAGGGGCCCTTTTTCGTACGAGCGCAAAATCTGTTGTTTTGAACGAATTATTAGTCTGGTTTCACATAGAAGATGGGGACAATATCCTAGTGATTCCTGTAAGTGCCGTCTAAGGCTGATGGTGTCAATGATTTATTTATAGAATTTGAGTCATCGGTAGCCATTAGTCGAGCTTATTGTCTTTAGAAACAAATGTTTGGCGTTCGCTGCGTGTGCGCAGCTTCGTCGCTGCTGGACGGCTTTGCTTGTTTACAAACATTTTATTAACGTGTTATATTTAATGGCTTCTTTAGAAGATCATCTTATTGTACTGACTATAATGATTTAGTGCTAGCGATTTTTTATATGAAATAAGAAATGAAAATAGCTTGTATAGCGATATTAGGCATCTTAGTATGTAGCGTCATATAATAGCCATACAACGTCGTCGTCGCCCACAATTCTGTTTGCGTGCATTTTAAGACTTTTTAATACATAAATAAATACCATGTAAATCCCATTTTCCCCTTTTCCTGTAGAATTTTCATGAAATCCTTTTGTAATGCTCCCTATGCCCTACCTACATGCCAAATTTCAATATTCTAAGTCCAATAATTTGATCTGTAACCAAAGAGTTTTATATATTTAGATTATTAGGCAATGTATTTTTTATTAAGTATAAGAAATAATTCTTAATTGCAAGGTATTTTGTTGCTTATGCTCCTGAAATTATAAAACTATTAAAATAAATAATATAAAAGAAAATCTTTCTTTATCTTTTTTGAATTAAAAATAATTTAAAATACTTTGGCCCAGTAGTTAATACTTCTAGAAGTTAAAAGTTTCATTTGTACCGTATTTTCTGTTTCTTTGTTGCTATTGTAAGATAGTTGATATTATGGTGGAGACAGAAAAAACAATATGAAAAGTTCATCAAAGACAACGTTACTTTGAAATGACGTTTGTGGAAGTCTTGAGATTTTGATATTATGCGACAAAAATAACTGAGATATCTTGAGCAGTCCGTTGAATAGTACAAACAGTAAAAAACTTAGTTTTTCATCTTTTTGAGTTTTGACCTCACGAAAATATGGTTCATTGCGTAGTTAAGTTCCGCCACGGAAAAAAAAAGTGTCTTAACGGGAACGGAGTGTCTTATAATCGTATAATGGGATTGACGTTATATGTGGGATATAGCTTGAAGCTAAAAAAAAGGAATTATAGTTGGGATTAAAAATTATAAGTAACAAAAAATGCTAATATATAACAATAAATACCATTTATATTAAATTTCTCCCATCATCATTCAATCAAAAATATAAACGTTAATATTATAATAATAATTGCGTAACAATATTTTAAGTAGAACCTACAGACTTAAAAGAAGGCAACCATTGTCCAAGTTCATTTATCACTCGAAACAAAAGCAGTTATCCCTTCGAAGTCTACAAAGACTAACAGTATATAGCAAATTTTATTGTTTTACAGCTAGCTCCCGTGGCAGCATCCTGTATGTGTAAAAACCTTTAGAAGAGCTTGTAATTAAATAGATTTACAACTGTAAAGTTCTTAGAATATCCCCTATTTAGTGCCTTTTAGCTAGCATTCTTTACCCATTTAACTAAATATTTGTCACTTAGTACAAATAATCTCAACAAACAGTCCGAAATTTCTCTCTTTTTTTTGTGTTATAATATAAGTATCTAATGTTTTCGATTATTCTATGAAATCGCTTTTATATTTTTAGTTACAATAGTCGTCACTGAAATAATGATGAGATTTATGATATCATGATTATAAAAGGCAAAATGTTTCGTAGGAACTTCCTTCCACGCGTCACGGAACTGTGTAAAGGCCTATCCACGGCAGGCCAGGAGCTGTCTCCAGCTCGATATGGACCGGTATAGGTACCTTCAAAAGGCCGGCAACGCACTTGTAGCTCCTTTGGTGTTGTACGAAGTCGTGGGCGGCGGTGATCACTTACCCGAACGCTCGTTTGCCTTATCCTTTTCCAGTAATAGAGACATTCCATTTTTCAATTTCCACCGAACTGGAGGCATTGCGTATTGAGCGCTTTATTTAGATATCAGAGCGGAAAAAAAGGAAATAAAAAATATTACATTTCCTCGAGTGGAAATCAAACAAACGACCTGTAAGTGCTTACACGCTTGTGCTTATGCCCATGATTGGCCTTCTTCGCTTTTCGCTCGTATTCGAGCACTATATGTGTAATCTTGACGCCTTGCTTTGTCTCGACACGAGAGCGAGGAAATGAAGTGAAATATTAAATAATGTATTTCCTCGGGTGAGAATAGAACCCATAACCTCTTGAATTTACGGTCACCACTTGTGCCCCTGCGTACCAGCCTCTTTAATTAATTATTCCGCTTCCATAGAACGCAGATGGTAATTGTTAAATATACAATAAATAAAGCACTCAGTTTAGATTCCGAGCTTTTACTTTTATGAAGCTTGCAGGAGTGATGAGAAAAGCTCTACAAACGACTGTTTTATAGTTTCATTTAATTACCCGTATTATATTCTCAGTATTTTAATCACGACTTACCTAAATACAAAATTTTTAATTAAAATGTAGAACTTTACTCATATAAAATAAGTAAAACCGGACAAATGCGAATCGGAATCACATATCGTTGATGCCCTACCAATTTCAGGATTATATGTTCAAACGAAATCAGCGACAGACAGCAAAATGATCGTATAAGGGTTCCATTTTTTCCTTTTGGGGTACGGAACCCCAAAAATGTGATCGCCGAAAATATTTTAACTTCATTTAGAAGAAATTGGCATAAAATTTTCTAGGAAATTTAAAACAAATTGTCATTGTATTTAAAATTTGTGGTCTATACCTTAATATAACTTGTTAATGTATGGGCAACCACATTTAAGACGTCATGTTGGCTCTAGAACAAAGGAGAGCGGCCTACTGTGTCTACTGACCAGTAGCAGTGTGGAAACCCCGCGAAGCTCGCTTGTTGAATCTAAACCACAAACAACTCTATTGAAAGTCTCGTCTGCTTAGTTTCATTGTTTCTGAACGAAAGTACGTTTTAGTAGAATATATTGTTGGCAACCGATCTATAATGCTACCGGTGGGTGGTTGTCCTTTGAAAATTTGGTTACCTGTTGACAGTTTTGCGACTTGTAATTGATTGCTTCCTCATTTCAATGTTCTACAATAGTTTCTTATCTTGAGGTGCCTGAATAGTTTATAAGTTAAATAAATATTTTCTAAGTGTTTTGAATGTTGATATAACTATTTAATAAATTATCTTTATATAAAATACTAGTGGACCCGAACGCGGCTACGCCCGCTTGAACTATACGAATATTTATTAAATATATTTATGAAATTATTTTCAGTTTTCAATACAAAGGTGCGTTAAGCAAGCTCATTTTGGGTGACGTTTTCTAACAACAAACTTTGCAAATCGTTGCTTAGCAACGACAGTTGTTATTAACATGGAGGAATAAATTGCATGTTAAATTAGTAAGTATTTTAATATATTGGTATATATCGAAAATATTACAAATATGAGAAAAAAAAAGTATCCTATGTTCATCCCGAGACCCTCAAGTATCTCTATATGAGTAATTTATCACAATTAAATTAGCAGTTTGGCCCTGATTGCGTAAAAGACAGGCAGACAGACAGACAGACAGAGTTACTTTCGAATTTATAATATAGGTATGGATCTAAGTTATCAAAACACGCGTCAATTATATATTTTAGGATTGTGAGAACACTATAAATAAATAAATAATTGGTACTAAAAATAGCATTGTTAAATAAATGGATAGAAATATATAATGATATATTGTGCCTATATACCCACGTATAATAATATTTATATAAATGAAAAATTAAATAAATGAAAAACGATGTACGTAAACAATATTCTAAATTTAGCTAAATTTATGCTACGCAAACCACCCAAGCTTTACCGCACAAGAGATGGGCGTTCCTCCTCTGTCACCCTGAACACAGCAGCGACAAAAGACTGGTTCACTAATTCTTGGCTAATATATCAAATAGCAACCAAAAAGAGAATTGAGATCGTTGAATATACAATATAAGAAGAACCGCCATATTGACGTTTATGTTTCGTCCATTGTAGTGGCGTCAATATATGAATGAAAGCGGGTGTAAATTGATAGGTGTGAAGAGTTGGTCTTTTGTTATCTGTTTTTCACGTCAGGTACGGAATCGCGGAGGTCTGGGGATGATGTAGGGATATTTGAGATCTGGTGTGGAAGATAAATTCTGTATATCATTTGTGCTAATAAAATATTTATTTGAGTACCTACTATTTGTTATATTTTACTCAATTATTATTATTATTTTATATTTTTTATTCGTTGGAACTGTTTTACATTTTTTATATATTTAATTATAATATGAAAAATTTTAAAATAAAATAAAAATATTAGTTGTTTATCTAGATGGAGGAACCTCCTCACGGTTCAAGCAAAAATGATATTCTGAATCCGGCTCTTCATTCTAAGCTATAACGGCCATCGGCCACGAATGGCTTCAGTCTGGCTTCAAAAGAACTTTTACAGATTGCTAATACAAATTAATTTTAAGAAAATGGCACTTCTTGTTGTTTCTCCCAAGTTTTATTTGGGCATATAAGCTTTGTAAACCTATTAAACACATTGTACCGAAATGGAAAATTCCACATTCGTATCACAGTATGTACTTGACAGTAAGAGAATGCTTGGAGCTCTAATATTACATTTCAGATTCAAGGATGGCATTTAAGTATTAGTTAATAAAAATTATTTCCACGTTTTAGAAAAAAATCGATTAAATTTCTACTTATCTATTGTTTTCTAATTGTGCATTTAATAAATTATTTATAATTTGAAAATTATGCATTTTCTTCAGATATTACTGGATTCTAACGATTGTTTAATATATTTATAGGATATTTCTATATTTAATAAAATAATTTAAAGTTCACAAAGTATTTGTATTAATCACCATACAATTCTCCGTTTCCTGTCAAAAATTTATTTCTTTCCTTCCTTAATGATTATTTTCCTATTTTCGATACAAATAGAATAAAACACGAAATGGAACCTAATATCATATTTGAAATAACTAGAGTAAGAAAACAAATATATTTCGGAACCTACAATCGCATTTATACGTAACGGCATACTTACATTAAAGTCTATTATACTACCTACAATAAACTCGTTGTAAAAGCCTTTATAATGTATTTTATATGAGGTAAGAATTCCAAATGATATAAAACTGAAGAGGTACCATTCGTGAAACCAGATGTTTCGAGTGAATTATATGCCGTACGTGAAAATGGCAAGACTTGCAAATATTTGGCGTAGCTTCACAAAAGGTATGCTTACAATGAAAATTCAAATTTACTATTGTGCTTTATGTGAATTCCTTATGGGTTCAGCTTAGAAAGCTTTCGGTCAGGTTTCATATTAGTGAATGTGCTTATAATATAAGTATTTTTTTATTTAAGGCTTCGCCGCCTTCGGCGCAATTGCAATTGAAAATCTGTTAAGCAGTACTACCCCCCCCTAACTTGAGAGTAGAGGTTCCCACTCTCAAGTTAGAGAGTATGCATACAATCCTTCCTTCTTTCCTCCTGGCATTAATCTTAATGCATACAGTTTTAACTACATATTGACTATTAATCCTCAATATTTCAGCTTTGCTAAAATGACGTAGGTCTGGGGGCCCTGGAATCTTAATCTATTACTTAAAATATTGTAATATTAAATAAGAACAATTAGTTTAACCATAAAGAGTTGATTTTAATATTTGCAACGTGATGCTACTTGTTTTATTATTCCCATATTCAAATCACTACTGGAATAAACTTTCCTCGATAAATAGACTATTCATAAAAAAAAACAATTCAAAGTTAGTTCTTGAGATTAGTGCGTTCAACTAAACAAACATTTCTGCTTTATAATATTAGTTGAATTTAATTTCCATATTAAAACGTTTAATATTTATTTATATACACGTGTCATTTTCAATTTTATTATAATGAATTGAATTTTTTTTTATTATTTTTAGCTCTGATATTGTATTACCTTTACATAAATTAGTTACACATGGATAAAAATAGTTAAGCAAAGTATGCTAATTTAATAATTGTATTTTTAGTGGTAGCGTCGGCTTATTGTAGCGTGAAAGTATTTATAAGGAAATTTAATAATTTTTCTAGTGATAAGACACTTCGATTCCACCAAGATAATTCTATGTGAGAGTGGCGGAACCCAACCCCGCACTTTGCTAACTTGCAAAATATATTACATATGTCAAACCCTGCACCGCGATGGCCTCAAAACTAAAGTAAAATGTTATATAAATCGTAGTTTAAAAGAATTGCTATTTTTGCACTAATTAGCAAGATTAATGTTTTTATGATTTATTTTATTTAATTACATATAACAAATAATTTTTGTTCATACCTATTATATCGGTATACATACATAAATATATTAATGTAGTCTGTAACTTCAATTTAGTAGTAATTGGCCCCAGATATAATGTTTAAATGGAGTAATTGTTCACTACGAAACATTATCGATTATATCATGACTAATTAGTGTATTATAATGTGAAACACACCTTTGGCAACGCTATGATTGTTCTCTAATCAAATAAATAAAATGTTTTAAAAAGAAATATTGTATTAAAAATGAACTTTTTATGAACGTAGTGTCTTAACACTATGTTCCCAGGTTCCCTCTGTCTGCATTTGCAGAATATAGCGTGAAGCTAACAAAATATATTATTTAAATATAACAGGAAAATTATGAAATAAATTTTCCTTCGATACTAAGTAAAATAATAAACAATTTGCCCTTACTCAACAAGTGAAGCGGTAGAAACAAGGTCATATCGATTCCTGTCTCTCTATACGGGGTCAATGTCAGGGCTTTCCGACGCTCCCGGAAAAAGGGGAGAGGGATTTTCATTTGAAACTTAATTTAAGTACAAGTAAAAGTATATTAAAAATAATTGTTATTAAATATTTATCTCTTTTTTTTATATTAGAAAACTCTTTTAGTTAATATTGTTTTAAATGCAAAAATTTTACAATAATTTCTTCAACAGCTTCTAAGGGAGTCTAGTGTTAAGACACTCCGCTCCCTATTTTCCCAAATTCAATTGAACCAACAGCCTGTCACGTTTAGATTCACATGCAGAAACATTATAATTATTAAAAAATATATATGTATTTATTTTATACTTAAAAATAACTTTTAAACTATATAACAGCTGTTCAATATTGACATTATTAATATTAATTTATAAACTGTTGGTAGTTATTAAATATAGAATTTAATTTCTATATTTAATATCTTTTACCTATTATTAATTTCAATAAAGCTGGGTATCCGGTTTTTTTCATTATATTTCTTTTAATTTTTTTTAAATATATTTGTCACAAGTTGCTCTACGTACGTTAAGTGATGGTAATCTCCTTTCCAATTTTCGCTTATTTAATGAATACTGTGTGTTTACCCAGTTACTTACGATAAATTATCCTAAAGTTTATATTGGTATATTAAGGTATTATATTTAACAAAGGTTAGTAATTATAGGTACATATATATTTATTAATTGTAAAGATTTACATCTGAATAAAAAAAAGAGAGAGACAATAATTGTAAATATTTTAATTTAAATTTTTCCAGAGGTTGTTTAAGTACACCCATCAGAAAGATACAAACTTCACGCTGTAACCCGCATTTAGCAGGGTAGGAGGAGGGAACGTACCGTTAAGTAACTCCATTTTCCACCTTCCACCGTATTTTTGAATCATTAGCTCCTACCACCACCTACCTCCTTGTTACCAGGGCGAAGAAATTAAATTTATAATATTAATAAATAATAATTAATTCCTCAAAGTGGGAATTGTACCCACAAATGTCGCGTTTACATCCACGCGTATATCCCACTGCACCGCGACGGTCTAAGATTGATTTGCTGGTAAAAAAACAATAATCATTTTGAAACATATCTTTTAACTCTATTATATATTTCTTTAACATTGCAACCTACAATGTCAAACAATCCCCCTAATACTCTCACAAGCACGACCGTTGAATACTACTATAATATATATTATAGATATGACCCTCTTTTTAATTTAGAAATACAAAGTAATATTTCAAAGTTGACTATAATAATAAATGATTTTAACTCATAAAAATATATGTTACCAAGATGGCGGATGCGAGTAGGGTCGAACAAATAATAATCACAAACGGGCCATTAATGGCTGGCGTTGTATTTACTTTTCACGATTTATATTTACGCGGGGTGAGAATTTATTTAGTGGGGTTGTAATGGCACTGTGTGACGGTGTTCAGTTATGCCTCGTTGTGAGGGGACAAGGGATTGACTTTTATGAAATGGGTCGAATCATTTGTAATTTACAGGCCAATTTTTTTTTTGAGCTGATACTGAATTAATTTGAACTTTACGTTTTGGTTGAAATTAATTATTCATTTTTCTATTGATTCTCGTATTTGAAATACATTTCTTTATTTAGTAATCTAGTATATATTGTTTAAAAAAACCGTTTAAAAACAAGTAGATACTGAAATTTTCCATAATATTACAAAAAATTAAAATTTTAAAATTTAAAATTTTAGAGAATTTAGAAAATAATACGAAAAATTTAAATAAATATCTATAATAGTTTTATATGCAAACATTACACATGCTTAAATAGTCAAAAAAAACCAAATTATCAAATCAAAATCTATCAAATACAAAAAAAAAATAGCTATCATAACATCTGAATTGAACCACAAAAAAAACTAATTAAAAGAATAATCAGTCACTACGCATAATTTATAACTTCTAAACCAACACCACCACCACACAGAACTAACAACCCGAACGGGTCACCCGTAAAATTGGTAGTGCAACGCTAAGATACGTGGAAAACTAAGTGTTAAAAATGAGTGTAGAAATGCTGATTGGATCCAGGTATTTAGCACCGGCCTGATAGAGCGGTCACATCCTCCATAGAGATCTCGACACGCGTCTGATGCACCACATCACAATTCCATGGTTGGTTTGCTCCATTGTGATGTGGTGGATTCGTGTCGTATGCCTAATTATATGTCTCTAATTGTAATTTGTAAGTACTTATATACAATTTACTGTTTTGTTTTTAGTTTATTTGTAGTAATTATAGTTTTTTGTAATAGATATACTAAATTTCTTCAAAAATGTAATTTAAGCGTGCAGTGTTTTTAAGAGGAATTTAATTTTGATTAACAGTTTATTACTAAATGTAATATTATAGATATATATTGAACAAAGCTACAAAGAGGCTAGTCGTGGATTCGATTCCCACTTAAAGAAAATACATATTTAATATTTTCATTTCTCCGTATCGAGGTAAAGCGTGGCCTCCAGAATTCGAAGTAAAATTGGGAGTGGAGTGCCTTAGCACTAGGATACCAATATCTACCCTTCAATCATAACAATATTTACTATTGCTATACTACAATTTTTTTGCTAATATAATATTTAAATAATAAAATTTCATTGAAAAACATGATGAATTTCTGACACCTTTCATTATTCCCATCAAAAGCTGGCTACCACAACCATGTTAAGAAACTACCAGTATTACACATGGGAATCACCAATCAAACTTTGACGTTTCTGAGACGTTCGAGCGGTTGTAATCAGTCTCTATACATTTTAGAGAGCCTTGCTCATTGTTGAGTCGTCAATCAAGTGGTCGAGGTTTATTTCTGATACCTGCCTCTCCGCCTCTTATTCCTTTTATATTTAAAGAATATTGAATTTAATTAAAATTCCTTAGATCCCAGATCGCGTGTATTAATCAGTAGTTTGAAAGTAATGAGTGAGGTTTAATGCAATAGATGCATATGTAATACCGCCATTCTATGAAAATATTATGTAAATTAATTTATTAATAGATATTATATTTTTTTGTTTATTTTTGGTATATGTTATTATAAAGAATTATGTGTGCCTGCTTTTAAAGCTGTTGTACTATTAGCAATTAGCATAGTTAATGTATGAAAATTTATATTTTAGTAATTTTTTTTTTGGATCAAACTTAAAAACACTATCTATTATATAAGTGTTAAAAATTTCCTTACTTTGAAAATATAACATAAACCTTAATTTGCTTCTCAAATTTTCTATGTACCTAAAAATTGAATCAGCTAGAGTACAGACAGACGCTATTAATTTTTTGCTCATAAAATATTTATAGGCAATTTGCGAATCATTCTATAAAAAAAACTCGCTAAATATGTGTTTATTAATACGCTAACGTCTTCCTGGATCATCAAATAAAAACTACAATTAAGTATCATCAATTACACGACAACAATAAAGAAGTGAACGTAAAAATTAATTATTCGGTATCGGCACGCTATTCTAATAAACATAAATAATATGAGCAAACGGATCAAACGCGGTAGGTCCGTCACCCATCAACAATGTGCGAAACATTAAAAATATCAACAAAGGAACTTTGACGTTCATAGTACATACACTAATACAAACTTATAATAACACTAGTTAATTAAATATTACGCTATTCTAACCTTTATCCCGTTATAACAAGGTTCCCATTACATTTGTGGGGCTGTAGTTTGAGATTCGTTTATAGTTGTCGCCCGCGCCAGCTGGCGTAGCGTGGAAAATCGATTTTCACGTGGACCCAACGGATGTCGCATCTGCGCGACTGTATTGCCGCTTTTCTGCATCCAAAATACTCATCACGAATTATTATATTAATAACGTACTATATATAATAAATAATTTATGTTCATTAAAAGTTTATTTATTTTAATTTTGAAGAGAAGAAGCCATCAATTCGTTTTGCTCGTTGACTTTTCAATTACATTCAATATTATATATACATATATGAGCTAGGAAAGATTAATTACTATAAATATTTTGTCCGTCCGTTCCGTCTTATTAACTTGTCACATTGACCACTAAGTAAATATCAATAAAACAATAACATTTCACGAAGACCACACATGGGTAGAAGTGGATGAAATTCAGTAAGGTATTACCGTTGCGAATGGCGACGCAAATGTCTAATCGCTGTAGAGTCGTTCTATTTGTTTTAAGTCGGCCATAACGGGGATTTGTATAAAAACATCAAAGAGGGTGTGTGAGCCAACCCAAAGGAGTAATTATAATTTGTCTCGGTATGGCGGAAATAGTTTGTGTCGCTATTAATCGCGTTCGTATTCTGGGAACACCCTCGCACGGAGGGAATGCGCACGCGCAGACTTCGAGGCACTCGCTGATTTCATATAGAACTATGGGAAAATTGTAACTTTAAATTTAATGATAGTTTTGTTAAATATACATTATCTTTGTTTTCCATTTTATATAGCTATTATAGGATTGAACGTGAAATAGATTTTTTTTTAAATATTTTAATATAAGCTTTTTTAATTTTACCTAGCTGGTGAAATAAATGAATGGTAAATAGACTTAAGTATAATTAATTTACACTTAAAACTAATCGGTGCTTTTAGGAAGAAGCATATTTTATTAAAAATATTTACGTGATATTAATTACGCGAAGTTATAAAATTTAAATTTATATATTGCTGATTAAAAATGAACAAAACCTAACTGATTTCGTATTCTACTTTAAAATTGTACATGAGTATATTGAGAGAGAAATTTAATTACGTAGGTTCTAGTTGTAAACTACAAGTATATTTCGACAGAACTGAAGAGAACTGTGATGTTCTCGTTAAATTAATTTGTTGCTAGCAAATCCCAGTGATAATTTCAATCTTAGATTAAAGTACTCGTTTAGTGCCCTCTCAACAACAGGATGGAAAGCAATTTTACATTTTATATGAATTAATGCTTTTACTTGAATTTATATCTTTAAGCTCGCTGTGGTTTGGTGATACATCGTCTGACTACAGGAATGCGATTATTGTAGGTTCTATCTTACTCGAGGGAAATAATTATTTTCATTTGCTAGCTTTGGCAACACACACTCAATACGCAAATCGTTGAGAATTCAACGGAAAGTGGACAATGAAAGTCATAATAATAACGGAGTATCTTTTCCGTTACCAGGTTCCTTCTGCCTACCCCGCTACGTGCGAGACACAGCGTAAACGTAACAAAAATGTACGTAGGAACATAACTAATTCATTCATCTATATTATATTTTCATAGTAATTACTATAAAATAATCCATCTATCCTATAGAGTGCATGCTATATGCAAGAGCCATAGAAGGGCGGCTGCACCCGTCGGGAACACCGTGACGCATCGCGATTTCCACGCATCCATCCCCGTGGACCGGCTTTTGTCACAAAGGAAATTAACTAGTTGTGTAGTAGTGTGCGGGTGTACTGTACGCAAAAACGATTTTTACTACGATTTATGGTTAATATATTAATGAGAATGAAAAAAAGAAGTTTCTGCATTGATTTAATGTTATTCTTTATAATATATTAATCAGAATTTTATCGTATTTTACAATTAATTATGTATTTTATAGAAAAAAATAGTGTTTTTTTTTATTTATTTCTATATGAAAAAAATAAAATGTAATTATAAATTAATATTTAATTTTTACATCTATTTATTAAATAATTAATTCGCTATCAACTCCAATACTGCTCGTTTCTTTTATTAAACTTTATAGCAATAAATAATTTTTACATTTTTGCTAACCGTACTAGTCATAATCAGCCGTCAGCGTGGCAATGAAGGAAGAGCTATTGTTACAATGTTGAATGAAAACTTCTATTTGAGTAGATGTTAGGCATTTTTTGTGTGTTTTAAAGTAATTTTCAGCAGATGTTCTCGTTTGATCGATCAAGGTTTGGTCAAAATGTCTAGTTATAATTTTTAGGAACCATGAAATTATTTTTCCTTATAAATTTGTAGTTGATACAGGTAATAGTATTAGACAATCACTTTTAATATGATGATGGTTAAAATCATCGAGTTTTTCATTTTAGATTTTTTTATTTAGGTAGTGTAAGAAAATATATTTGATGGAACTATGGTATATGGATACTTAGGTGAAATTATTCTATTACGATCTGAGTGTGAATAGGATTTTATAATTTAGTAATAAAAAAAACAACAAATATTAACAAATAACGATTTTCAAAACTACAATGATTTCACGATCGAAGAGTGTAGGAGAAACGTCAAGATTTTATAATTTTAAATCTTTATAGAGTACATTGGTTAATTTTACATCTGATAAATTATTACTATTATTTCCATTTTACTCCTTTGGTAAGTCAAAAAAAGCTTTCTTCATTCTTTATTGTTCTTCACCATTAATCCTTATGTAGCGATCTGGACTGAAAGTGGAGAACTGTATGTCTTGATACAACGTTATTATACAAAAAACTGATTACTAGATGAAATACTTCTGTTTTAAACTCCAGAAATAATATCTTATTATTTCTATTTTATGTTATTTTTAACTGTCTCTCTAGTTTACATTTTGTTCTTGATAACACTATTTTTCCATTTAAAATATTTCTTATACATTGCATAGTATTTCAAACAAGTTTACAGAAATAGACGAGCAGTTTAGATCTATAAGAAAATATAAAGATGCATAAATAAAATATGGCGTTGAAATATTATTTTACTGAAAGCGGATTTAATATTCCACTTTTAGTAACAGACGTTCGCCATTGAAAGTTTTATACGAAAATAGAAATAAGCTTTGCTCTGAATATGGATTTTAATTTTATTAATGGAAAATAGTTTATTAAATAATAATAAAAATAACATATAATAGATGCGGAGGAGGTGGAATGTAACGTGACGGTTGCAGGTTCGATTTCCACTCGGAAAATGAATTATTATTTTTTCTGTCTCTCTCTCTCATTTCGTCATTCTGATAACAAGGCAAATGCCTTAAGGCGTTAAGTTCTGCCACTCAACACGCAATACCACGAAAATTCTTTGGAAAGTGGAGTACAGAGTGTCTTAGCACTAGGTTCCCTCTGCCTACCGTGCTATGTGCGGTAAAACACTATACGCACAAATAATGTAAATAAAATATTTAATTAATACCAAATTGTAGTTTTTAGAGCAAATATTTTTAATACTAGGAAATGAAAAATAAAATATAATAAAAAAGAAATAGCTATTAATTAATTATTCTAAACCAGTTTAAAATCGTGGGAAAAATTTTAAATTGATTTTGTCAGTTTGTTGTAACTTATTGTTGGAATAAGTTTTTGCAAATAGCAGTTTCGGTTGACGGCGCAATCAGTTCTGCGATTTACGAAGATTTTAATAAAAAACGTTAATTTCGTATATCCTAGTTAACTAGGGCATATCGGTTGAGAAGTTGAAGTTATACTAAATTCTAAGAAAGTAAATATAGTAATATCCACTTACTTATTGCAAGTGAAAAAAAAATGGCTATTGAAAATGAAAATAAATTTGAATTTTCGTCATTTTCGTGCATTTCATCAATATGAATGATGAATTTTATATTTGAAATATTCCACCAATTGTTAAAAATAAATTTGTAAATATTTCAAACCTTTTTCGTTGGTTCGCTGAATTTGTTACTTGTATGAAAAGTATTTTCATCAGAATATTTGTTATTTGTTCTTCTTCTTCAGACATTACTCAAATTGTGTGACAGTGGGAACATTTTTGTTATAATTTTTTTCTATAAAATTCTTCAAATTCTTCTTATTATTTACTTATCACAAGAACATCTATACAAGCTAGATCGCGTACAAATTATCTTAATCATTACATCAGCTATACATATATTTCATTTGAAAAAAATCAATTATATGTCAGTATATTGTAATAAGTTTCAATGGTTAACAGTTCTCCATGTCCTATGCACTCTCTATTCTCCATTATTTTTCTTCTCTACACTCCACGAACGAATGGCTTGGCTCTGATACTACTCTTCAGTTCCACTTTCCTGGGTACCGAGAGGTGATCAAAACCATAATCTCAACATATATAATATACAGGCAAACAATTTAATATTCGTAATATATTAAAAAAACAGCTTCACGCTGTAACCCGCACACGTAAGTAATATATTTATACGTATTTTCCTTGACATATAAGCATATTTATGTTTAGCCAGGTGGTCTGACAAGACGATGGACCTGTTAAAGCATATCCAAAGCAAGTTGGGAATAGGTGAGACCAATTCCGAAGCGATTTCTCAACGTTACGATGCACTGTTCACAGCAACCAGCTCCGAAATGGCAACAATACGTCGATAAAACATTTTGTACTTGTTTGTGCTTCGAGAATACATTTAAAAAATTCCTGGTACGTATAAATTGCAATTTATGATAAGAATTCCAAAAATTTCATGTATGAAATGTTTAATTTAAATTAAAAAAAAGGCCAAAATTCATCAAATGATGCACTGCTTATTGGTTTTAGCATTTTTTTAGCTTCAAGTGCATCCCGCATATAATAGACTAGGCATTGGGAAAATGAAGACACTCCGTTCTCCATTTTCCGCTGAATTCTTGAGTTCTTCTTCTTCTTCTCTTAAATATAACCATTTTACCAACAAACCCATGAATTCTGTAAGATATAACAAAAAGTTATAGTTATACCTATGCTTTACATAATTAAAATTACGCCAATATAGGGGAACCAATTTTGGTTAACTTGGGAACTTTAAAAAGAGATCAGAGGTGCCGACGTCTGTATCATATCTCATAATCGGGAAGTGCTGTCATGAGGGACGATTGTCCCAAACCATCTAATAATCTTAGCCTTTCGTGACTCTATACACATTGTGATTGCAATCTTACAAATCCTGGATAATCTTTTGAAGTATTTGAGCCATATAACATAAATATATCAATATCGTACTATACAGAAATAACACGGTGTTAAATTCCGCCCCTAAACACACAGTACCTCGAAAATTCAACGGAAAGTACTTATAGGGGAACGGAGTGTCTAAACACCTGGTTTCTAAATCCGCGTCATCGCATCTATGCATGGAATACAGCGTGAAGTTACAAGAAGAATTCCCTAATTCAATGTCAGGTCTTATATTACTGAGCAACAGAAAATAAAATTCCCTCATAAATTTCAGTACTTCACAAAATTTCAATAAATGAATAAAAATTGCATTATTCTGAGAATTACCAATTCAATTCAACACTATATTACAATAATAAATAATTTTAGAATCGTCAAAACCTCTCATCACGAAACGGTAAACCCTCAAAGAGTTAGGTGACTTGCACATTCGCCATTCTAACGAGAGACACTAGGGTTAACTCGTTTAATGACGGTCGTCCATTACCACTTGTTATGTACCAACCGAGTACCAACGAACCGACTTGAATCGATTTTGATATGCTGCGTTTGTAACGCGATATCGATACGTGAGGGTTCTAATACGAGGAGGTGATGGGATAAGTGTTTGATGTATTGTCTTTGTAACGGGATGAAGAGGTTAAAGTTACTTCTTTTTTTTAGTAGTTGGTAAAGAATTTTCGTTGTCTTCTTTTTAAACTCTTCTGATAGCATAAATATAAGATTGATTTAAAATATGATTTTCAGTTATAAGAATTAAAATTAATATCAGGCCAGTCGTGGCGCAGGTGTAGAAACGTGTGAATGTGAACGTAAAAGGTTATGGGTTTCATTCCCAATCGAGGAAATAAAATATTTAATATTTTCATTTTCATTCTAGTATCGAGGCAAAGCACGGCGTTGTGTTCCGCCACTCAATACGCAATGCCTGCAGAATTCACTGGAAAATGGGGAACGGAGTGTCTTAACGGAGAAACTGTTGTAGGCGGAGACCTATGTTCTCTCTGCCTATTCTACTGTGTGCGGGAAACAACGCAAAGCTGAAAAAATGAAAAAATAACTAATTTGCCTAACATTAATAACTGGTATATTACTATTAGCCTAAAGTCCATAAATAACTTTAACTATCTATCATTTTATATCCCAACTATTAAAAATTGTTCTAATTTTTATTTTCCGTAACCTTCTTTTCCTTCAAAATGATTAATAGCATGCTGGATATTTACCTAAGCACTTCATCATATCGTGGAAAACTTTATTATAAATTCAAGATTTTCTTTTAAAGAATAATGCTTCTAAGACAAATATAACACTATAAGTAAATAAAATAAAAAATCAGCTTTACGTAAGCAGAGAAAACTTAGTGTTAAGACACTCCGTTCCTCACTTTCCACCGAATTTTTCGAGGCATTGAAGTTTTCGTTGTTAAACTCAACGCCGGGCTTTTGCTTTGGTGCCAGAGCAAAGAAACAAAAATATTAATAATTAACAATTCATTCCTCCGAGTGGGGATCGAATCTACGACCATGACACCCACCACCTGCCATGACTGCCTCAACAAATCAATAACAACCTTAATCCTTCATTACGATGCATACCACCATACTAATTAATTAAGCACTGAACCCAGCTATATATCACGAGATGACAAATGTGCGCGTTCCATCACAACGGATAAAATATTATTAAAACAAACAAATGGACAAAAAAGATATCTTTTCGAATGAGCCGAAATCAATGTGCGAGCGGTACATTGGAGATTCCATTTCAATCACAAAATGCTGTATCCATTTCGATGTGATCGTTGCAAAATCGTTCTTACAATTTGAGATATAAGATTGGAAATATGGAATTTCTTTTTAAGACAATAAGTAAGTGGGTTCGATCAGTTTCGTAGCAGTAATTTAATGTAACAGTTAATATGACAGCAGGCTTGATCGTGCCAGCAGGTCGCCGGGATATATTTATGCAGTCACACCTGGAGGTCTTGGAGGTATTTTATTTGGGATTGCTCCAATATTATAGTTACCGAGTATTTATGTTCAATCCGTTAAATACGGGCTATTAATTAATGATTGTGTTATAGTTCTGTTAATTCTGTGATTAATTGTTGTGCTTTTGATCATTGTTAATTAATTGATTTAGTATCTTTGTTTGATTTTCTAGTGAAAATTGTAATAGCTAGTAATGATAGTTGTTCAGACGTTTTCTGTCTAGTTGGGTAATACTTTAAATAGAATACTTTCTTATCTTTTATTGACGTTTTGCTAAATGCAAAAAGTGATCTATAAAAGTAAAGCGCTTTACAATGATTTTCAATGATTTTTTGAAAGGTAAATTTCTAGACTAATTTTCTTTGCGTTGCACTCAATTTTTTTTTACTTCTACATCTATTTAACTAAAAATGTTCTTGACTTCTCGTAGCTATGTTATGTATAACTTACATATAATTTTCATATATGTCTAAGTATAATAAAAGTATATCATTTTTTATGAATTAAAATTTTATTTTATCTTTATAATAAGTATTTTGAGGCTGTCGTGGCGAAGAAGCATACCACGCGACTTTTGTGGATTCGATTCTCGCTCGGGGAAATCAATTATTATTTATAATTCCATTTCTTCACTTTAGTAACAAGGCAAAGCGCGGCGTTGAATTCCGCCACTCAATACTGCCTTGAAAATTCAACAAAATGCTATATGCAGGATACAGAGGAAGCTGAAAAAAACGTATTTTCAATGTATATAATAAAAATAAAATTAAGTTGTGATAACGGTACACACATGTACAATATATTTTAGAATTTCACGTTAGTACAAAAGTACAATATCGTTTAAATTACAAACTAGCTTGTAGCCTAAGGCGTGGTGCCTTGTGGGTCTTATATTTCATTTAGTTATATTAAATACTATTTTAGATATCCACTGAAAAGCAATGTTTTAAATTTAGTTCAAAAATAGAGGCTAGCCTTGGCGCAGTGGCACAAGCGTATGACGGTAAAAGCGACAGGTTGTGAGTTCAATTCCCACTCGAGGAAATTAAATATGTAATATTTTCATTTATCCGTTCTGGTATCGAGGCAAAACGCGGCGTTAAGTTTCGCCACTCATATGCGAATGGGGGGAGCGGAGGCGGTCTTATTTAACACTATGCTCCCTTTGCTTCATGCGAGATACAATGTAAAACTGGAAAAAAAAAACAAATGATGAGACTATAAATATGAAAAGCTTGTTATGTAACTATCCACAAGTGTATATGGAAGTAGATAAAAATACAGAAATATATATTGGTATTTAATTAAAATTTGTTGAAAATAAAAACTATTTTCATTCAAAAGGTTTTGTATAAAAAGTCTAGATAAAAAATGCTTTGAACGTTAGCTTTCGAACGTATTTTGTTTAACTTTCCTGGAAATCACAAAGCTATATACGGCAATGTATTCGTGTTTTATTTTTATTGCAAAGCGTGAAAGGGAAAACAAGTTAATTTTTTACCAGCTTCACGCTGTATCCTGCTATATGCTGGGGAACTTAGTGTTAAGACACTCCGTCGCTATCCTCTAAATTTTCGAGAGTACCAGAGAGCAGAAAATGATAATTAATTTACCCAATCGGGGATCGAACCTACTCCCACCGCGACGAGGTCCATCAGCTAAAACTATGACGTATAAAAAGTGACTGATAGTTCCAATACCGATCTGTCACCTGACCCCAGCGAAACGCTTAACCAATCGGTTGTTCACAGACGATATTAAATGTGGGATCAAATGTTAATATCCATTGGAATCGTGATGAAAAATATCTATTTTTCCCTTCTATTTTACGTAAACCACAACTTTCCAGTGAAGACTTATGGTTTTTGGATGGGAATTTTAGCCTTTTTATAGGTGTTACTTTTTATATTAGGTAGGTATATATAGATATTTCTGAAATCGCGTTTTTAAAAGTGTTTTTAAAGTGTTATAATTATATAGAAATACAGTTAAGAGGCCAGTCTTGAGGAAATAAATTATTTATTTAAATTTTCTTCGCTCGCTAATATATTTTCATTTCTTCGCTCTGGTATCGTGGCAATACGTGGCGCTAAGTTCCGCCTCTCAACACGCAATGCCTCTAAAATTCGACAGAAAGTGAGAAGCGGCCTCTACCCACCCTGTTACATGACGGGATACAGCATGAAAAAAAAAGAAAAGAAGTCCATAATGGTTTCAAGGGTATAAATAAGAAATATCTACTTGTATAAGCCAAATAAGTAAACAAATAAGTAATAATAACTAAAATTTATGTCAAAAAATATAAAAATAGACTGACGGCCATACAATTTAACATGGAGATTGAACTGGAGAAGCCTTAGTTTTAGGAATAGCCCGCGGGTTAGTTCGGAGAACGTCAAAATTTCGAATATATTTTGAAGAAAATGTATAAAAGTAACAACGAACGTGTCAGTCTGTATATAAACATGTGTAATTTGAGATGAAATGTGTACGAATTGATGTCTTTGTTCAACTTCGGTAACATTTTATGTTCGACTCTTACTAAGCTTTGATGTGGCATTGTTCTTATATAAGCGAATTTTTTACGTGATTGTGGATGTGGGGAGTAAATCAGGGTAATATGTATATTTTTTATTATTTAAATGAAGTATTATTACATTTAAATAAAATATTATAGCTGGTGATGGCTGTTTATTTAAATCTCATAAGAACTCTAGAAGGAATGTGACATTTGAAATAAAAGAAGAGGATAAAGAATGATAGAGGCTTTCATTGTGGTTTTTTATTATCTTTAAAATATTAGCTATTTAAAATGTTCTTTGACTGATTAATTTATAATTTCCAATATGTAATTATATAGCGGTACTTATTTGATTATTATAACTAAAATAAAAATAACTAAAACACTTGTCTATCGTGGCATAGTCGCACATCTTCGCACGCTTAGTGGGATCGATTCCCACTTGGATAAATGAATTATTTAATATTTTAATACCTAGCTCTGATAACAAGAAAAAGCATGATATTGAGTTCCGCCGTTCAACATGCTATATCTCGGAAATTCGACGAAAAATGCAGAACGGAGTGTCCTAACACTAAGTCTTAAACGCTATCTACCTTGTTTATATGAGGGCTGTATTCATTGACTGGTGTTTACCTACAGAATTAAATTAAAGTCTTTTTATATTAATATTTTGTAAAAGACTGAAAATATTAGCATATTGAAATATGAGAGGGTTTGGGATAAAGCACGAACGTCCGTAATCCAGATTCGGTATTGCAAACATGTATAAATTATTCTGTAGTAAATCTTTTGAAGCAGCATTTTATTATAAGCTATTCAAAAAAATCGTCATTTTAAACCTTGTTAAAGGTATTAAATTGGTTTTAGTTATAAAATTAAAGCCTGCACGTTGCAGGGTAGGCATAGGGAACCTGGGAACCTAGAAGACACTACGTTCTCATTAAGACTTTCCGTTCCCCACTTTACGATGAATTCTGGACTCAACGCCGCGCTTTGCCTCGCTTCCAAACCGTCGATGGAATGAAAAATTTTTTTTTTTATTTTCCTCGAGTGGGAATTGAACCGACATCTTGTCGCGTTTATAGTCGCACGCTTACGCCACGAATGGCCTCATTTTTCAAAATGTTTTTGAAATAAAATATAGTGTAACATTAAATAAAAATTTAAAAGTTTGGTGCTCGTCTGATTACATACGACGCGACCGTCGTCGACGCCTTTCACACCATATCTGATTAAATGTTTATATTTGTACTATGTTTTGCAATTTTTTATCTGTTTACGTCAAGTGCAGCTTTTTACCCTCCAAGATAAGAATATAAGAAGTTTTTTTTTTATTTGAATATGTATATTATTGAAAATTATACAAAATACTAAACAAGATTACAGTCAAGTTATGGGTTTGATTCTCACTCGAAGAGATTAAATATTTTGATATTTTAAGTGTCGAAACAAAAGCACACCATTAAATTCCACCATTCAGCACGTCATACCTCCAGAATTCACCGGAAAATGGAGAGCGGAGTATCTTAACACTAACCTCCTGCC
The DNA here is from genome assembly GCA_000313835.2 of Heliconius melpomene melpomene. Classification (NCBI taxonomy): domain Eukaryota; kingdom Metazoa; phylum Arthropoda; class Insecta; order Lepidoptera; family Nymphalidae; genus Heliconius; species Heliconius melpomene. Next base: position 153,981 of record HE671494.1, read on the forward strand.
TACCCTGCTACATGCGGGATACAGCGTGAAGCTGACAAATAAACAATCAAAGTCTAACACGTTTTTTATTCCCACAGACCTTAATTAGGTGCCAAAACATGTCCTATAGGCGCGCAAAGACCATTAATTCCTGGGCAATTAACTCAATTAATTCTTAGACAAGCGTCAACGATCAATGGACGGGCCCGCCTTCGGTCGGCTATAAAGAAATCAATCAGTCGATTAGGTATTTCAAATCAATAAAATCTGAAAAGGCTATTATTATTGGATTATTATAACGATGTTGATGGAATGGAAGTGGCATTATACTTATTTAGGAGGAATGCTACAGATATTTTTGTGTATTCAATTTGGTAACTCATATTTTAGTTTTTTTTTAGTGTCACAGATACAAAGGGAACCTAGTGTTCAGACATTCCGTTTTCCAATTTCCATCAAATTCGAAAATCGAGATATAGCGTGTTGAGTAGCGGTACTCAACGCCGCCTATTTTTATGAATAATGTATAAAATTTGATATTCATGAATATTTTAATATAATTTGAGCATTACACTAAGCTTTAAGCCGACAGGGCTGTTATTTTTCATTGTGAAAGTAAATAAATATTTAATTATAATTTAATTTTAAACAAAACTAATGATCAAGGTTCTAAGTTTTCTAATTGCACATTGACTTATAAAATACGAAACATTTTAAATAATCATTTAATTAATAAAAATATATTTATTATGGCGTTGGACGATGGAGAACAGAGTATTTCGATACTTTATTCTCTCCGCCTATGCTGGAAACAGCATATAGCGTTTTTAAACACAGTGTCTTAACTCTAGGATCTCTGCATACTCTGATGAAGCCGAAAAAAAAATAAAAAACACAGAGATGGCATATCCAGTCATTGATTTCTATCGCCACTCAAAGTTCTCATGGGACCTGGCGGCTCGTGTGATGCAGCGGTGGGGGTCGGCACTTTTGATCCCGGCACAGGTGTGATGCTGGCCCGACGCGCTCGATTTCGCTGGTTACACTGGCAACACTGTTAATGTTGTTACGAGAAAACAATATAACTAACAAGGTAGGTTTGAAAGATAGCATTGGATTTTCTTTTCTGTCGATCGTATAGAGGTCACTGGTTCGATTTCTATAACACAAATATATTAGCTCAGTTATTATATAAATATTATTTTTTTTAATTTTTTTTTGTTATATTTTGTCTACAGCCTGATCTTTAACCTTTGACCGTTGCTACGTTGTTTTTAGCAACGTGAGATATTTCTTTGCATAATTAAGCTGCTGTTTTTTTATCAGTTAGTAAATATGGCGATAAACGAAAGTAGAAAATAAAAATATTTGAGTTTTACTTCATAATATCACAAACCTGACCTTATACAAGCAATTACTGTTGTTTTTTTTGTAATTATGTAAAATAATGATTAAATAAATGGTTAAGATATAATTTTAACATAGACAAATGCTCTTGAAAAATGGACAGACTGCCAACTAAGTAATCCTATAAAGGTCCATTTCTTCCTTTTGAAGTGTGGAACTCTCAAAATAAAAAATAAATAAAAATACTTAAAAAAAATATTATTCTGTCCTGTTCACATACAAATTAGTCTAGAAGAAATAACTAACTAAGTTAAATTTAAACTTACTGTCAGTTAAATTTAAACCTGCATGGTACCACCGACCGTATAAAGTTCAAGGGATCAGTTAATTATAATACTGACCGCCATTATCCTGTTGCTGGTGCCGTATAAACTCGTCGTTAACGTATTGACGGTTATCAATTACCAAATTGATATAAATAGTAATAATTACTTATTAATTTTGAAGTAAGTATGTTATTTAAACAGTATATCAACATCATCGTAATCATATTAAACTTTCTACGCCCACTGTTGGGCATAAGCCTTCCCAAAGGTATAAATATATAATTATATATTCAAAGGTATAAATATATATAATTATATATATTTATACCTTTGAATATCGTATTTGTGCTACGTTTTATTGAAAGCTTAAATGCGATTTGACTTATGGCGTAACTACTTTAGCATCAAGCTGAAGGAAGCTGGGAACCTCGTGTTACGACTTCCGTTCCCATTATCGTTACCAGATCGTGAAATGGAAGTAAACAAGTGAAAATATTAAATATTTCATTCCATCGAGTTGGAATCGAACCCACTACCTGTCGCATTTACAGTCACACTTTGTGCCCCTACGCCATGACTGATCTCTTAAATAATTCTGTTTTAATATTTATTGGAAAAATAATTTTTCGACACTTTCTGTCTCTGTCAAATCTATGTGATATTTTTATGGTTGGTTTTTATTTAAAAAGAAAAAGCTATTCCATAAAAATAAATATTTAAAAAAATATTACAAAATATTTCTTTTTAGACTATATTTTAACAAAAATTATCGAAATCGACTTTGAGTGCCAGATTGCAATACAGCACCAAACAAAAACAGAAACTTGCTTGTTTCGATACCATTTATTAGTTGTGAGGCTAGATTTTTCTCACTGTTATATTTTTTTATGAAGCAAATGCGATTATTTTCTTTATAATAGTTAATTTTAGATATAAACGAGTTGAAATTGTTATGGTCATATAGCACGAATGGGAGGATGTGAGCGTTTGTATGGAGATCTGACTGGTTCCCGTTCATTTTACGAGCATTCTTAATGTGTGGTCGACACGAATCAATTCATTTAATAAACCTATTGTGAACCACAAAACTTTAATAATATAGATAGATAGAATATTATAGGAATAGAATTAAATTATTGTTTAATCGAACCGAACTATTAATGAAATTTGTAAATTATTATAGTTTATCAAGTCCTGAACTTGATTGAAAAATTGAAATAAAAAATGGGTGGGCAGAGGGAAACTAGTGCTAAGACAGTCGCAACCTTTCCCCCAAATTCGGGATTTTGTATGTAGAGAGTCTCGAGAAATGATAAATTTTCGCCAAGTGGGAATCGAATCTAAAACCATGATTTTCAGAGGTTTTCAAGATAAAATAAATAATTTACATTTACTATTTCCTTTATAAATTTACAATGTTAGAGGATTTCTTAAGGTATTATTATAATCTATTTTAAATACTTAATTAAACCCGCTGACATCAGATCGGGACCTTTAGTAAGAATGCAACCTTTGCAAGTTGGCACGCCCTCAACGATTAATACAAGTAACAAATTAATTACCTCTCATAATATATTACTTTACCATTCATCAAACACTATATTTACCGGCTTACCATATTATATCAAAAATTTAATTGAAATTAACAATTTAGTATATTAATTTATACTTAATATTATAGAACGCAGCAATAGAGATATTATTACAACTTCTACGATGTTAGTTTATCGATCGATGTTTACAATATTGATAATATTAGGTTAAATAAATAAATAATATAAAAATATTTTATTTGTTCAACAGATTTTACACAAAAATTATTGTTACAGAGACTGCCTGTATTAGGAGACCCCGTTCTTCCAATACAATATCTAAAATATCAGGATAAATTACAGTGGATCTAAACAATACGACATTTATCAAAATGAGTTCTTAACTTCTTAGACTCTGACTAGAAACGGTCGTGGGTTCGATTCCCACTTGAAGGAATGAAATATTTAATATTTCCATTTTCTTCGCTCTGGTTTGGAACTGATATCCATACATCTACTTTTTCAACATAATTATCATTTTAAAATTTCTCTCTTTTACATATTATTTGAAAACGTCTATGGAATAAATTATTTTGATAGTTTCGTGCAACTCTAAGACGTTAATAAAAATATATATTTTTTATTTATTTTCTTATAATAAAAATTAAATAAAATACCAATACTAAAGTACATATTACGTTTCATTTCAAGATAGGTCTCAAGATATAGTCAACAAAAAAAGCTCTTTTCTTATAATTCCCAAATATACTTCAAAATCGGCTTAACTAAGATAATCCAAATAATAAAATATATTTACACAACAAAATACATAAATACTATAAGGTAAAAGTACTCAAATTCATTCAAGTGAAAGCGTTTGAAGACAAAACAATTATTGTTAAACTGATACAAAGAAAGGGGTAAGCACCCTGTTGATATCCAATTTTCCCTTTTGCCACCCCCAAACACATAGAAAAGTAAGGTAAAATAATAGAATTAAAGATTAGACCACCAATTGTGACGTAAAATTGACTAAATATTTTGCCGATTGTTTGTTGTCACTAGAGTTAATCTTATTTGTTAAGTTGTTAAATCTTTTTTGTTAAGTATTAACAGTACTTTCCCTTTATTTGACGTCTTATTTATTTCTTTTGATTTTTGATATGACTGTAGTAACGCGAGAGCGACAGTTCAAAATCCGTTATATGGAATTTTGTATTTTTTTTATTATAGAAATTGAAATAGTTCCATATTTTTCTCTGTTATATTTCAATATTATTTTTAGTAGTGTAAATATAATGTAATTAGTATAGGTCGGGAATTACTCATTTCAACGCCACCACGTTGTGGAAACTTCTTATATAAATAAAAAAAATAATTACTAATCTTATCAAATAAGTTTAAAACTAGCAAGGTATTTAGATGTCTCATAATACTATTTTTAATAGGCTTAATTTCGATGTCAAGGAATGATTTGAATACCAAAACGAAACTTGCAAATTGATTGGAAAGATTAGATACAGTTTTTTTTTTAATTCATCCTGTATCCCACACATAGCAGAGTAGGTAGAGGGAATCAAGGGAATCAAGGGAAGTTCAATTAGGATACTTACGTTCCCTATTTTCCGCCGAATTTTCGAGGCATTGCGTTTTAAGTGGCTTAATTCAATGCTACGTTTTGCCTTGTTACTAAAGCGACGGTATGGAAATATTAAATATTTCATTGTTCCGAATGGGAATCGAACTCACAACAGTCGTATTGACAGTGCCTTACGCTTGTGCACCTCCGCCTCGGCCTCGGTTATCTTTTTTCGTTTTTCAAAATCTTGGTGAATTACTAACTGAAGTTAGATATATATTACTTGAAAATGTTGTAAAATAAAATTTTAAGGAATTCTCACTAAAAGCTTAAAATAAAAAGGAAAAAGAATTTAGATCGGAAAATCCAATCTAATCCCAAGTAGATATCGTGACTGCAAAAAAATCAACCACGAGTAAACTTCACAGACTTAAGATTCCGTACCTACTTCATTCCTCTCTAAAATAATTTATTATTGGCATTTTCTAAATAAATAATAACTTATTTAAAACATTCCATATATACAAATATGTCACCGTATTACGGTATAAGTTGGTTTGATTTTTTTCAATTTCAGGCTGTATGTAGTAGGGTAGGCAGAGGTAGCTTAGTGTTAAGACACTCCACTCTCCATTTTCTGAGAAATTCTGGAAGCATTATTGCAAACATGTTGAGAATGTTTGCCTCGACACCAGAGTGAGAGAATTACATAAATTAGAACATAGTAATCTACTCCATAGCCTCTTCTTTTAAGAACACTATACTGCTGTATAGTACACTATCAGTTTTTACTTATTTTCTTACGGAATCCTAAAAACGATCGTCCAATTGAAAAACAAACAAGTCAACCAATATCTCGTTATGCCCGACGTAATGGAAAAGTGCAGGGTTCGATGCTGAGCCATGAGGCATGTGTCTCGTTGGAATAATTAATACATACCCATCGGTAAAGTGTCAGGCAAAACGCGCGTCGAAAACAAATATATGAATATTAAACAGAAAATAACTCTTCGTCAGTCTGATTCATTGGCGTTTATATTGAAATAGTGTATTTGTAGTTTGTTTTTTTTTTGTATTTTTTTTTTGGAAAACGTAAAATTTAATATAATATTTTTATGTTTTTATACTGACTGCAAGCTCGACAGTTTTGGGTTCGATTCCCACTCGGGGATTCCCCCATTCTAATGAACTACCTATTTCATATTTTCGCGCCGTTTAATTCCTTCTCTCATTATCATGCAATATCTAACGAATTTAACGGAAAGTTGAGAGCGGATGTCTTAGAGAGAGTTAAAACTAGAAGCAGAGAGAGGTACAGCTAAAAAACTATACGTATGAAATGTAAAAAAAATTAAAAGATTAATTGACAAGTATTTCTAAAATAATCTCCAGCTATCTCTTTCAGCCTACCAGTGTAAATAGATTTCTACAGTACAGTGCAACTAACCAGAAAGCAACAGAAAGGAAGAATATTACATAAATGAAAATATAAAACATCTATAATAGTTACAATGCGAGTTCTACATACTACTTCACTACAAGATATTTAAAATATTTTTTTATTAATTAATTTAAAGTTAAAATATCATAATCATATTTCTCTAACGTTAAAATACATTTAAGTGGCAAACGTAGTATCTTAACTTTAGGTTCCCTCTACCTAACCTGCTGAGTGCGGGATACAGCGTGAAGCTGTATATTTCTCTAACAAACTAGATTTTTTCTTAGCGGTTAAAAATAAATACATTAAAATAATAAATAAATTTGTTATATCGTTTTACAGTGAATTAGTTAACATTACGCTTCTTAAAAAAATAAACACCAACAATTAATCAAAAGAACAATCTTTAGAAAATGTCCATGTTTCTGATAAATTCGTCCAAGTTATTAGTAATTTTACAAGTTAGTAGCGAGGTAATATCAGGCTTCGGGCGTATTTTTTGCGGGAGTCGAATCAACCGCCTTGGGACCAACAAATGTATGGGCAATCCGGTAATTTATTTTTTTAGGCCAATAAATTACTCATACGTCAAAAGTTTGGACGTGCGCTGGAACACGACCAGTGATATATTGGAGATTGTCACAGCATTGCACCTTTTTCTACCATTTTTAATTCGTTCTTCCATTAATTAATCGTCTGGTGCGGGAACGCTTAAGCTATTGCGGCTATATGAAATGCTTAAGCAATTTGGATAGATGAGCTCATTTAATTTAATTCAAAGGCAATTTATTTCTAATTTTGACTTAGGTTTTTATAGAAATAAGGTAAATATATATAAAAAATGCTTTAATGTATACTTTACTGATATATATTATTGTATACTTAAAGTATAATATTTTTTAATATAAAATAAAAAAAATCAATTTAATATTTTTAAATATTTTTTAAATATATATACCTTATTTCTTTAACTCTATAAACTAAAAAAATGAATAACTTTTGCTCGTGTATGCAATATTTTTTTATATACTACTATTAATTCCATTTTTAATTAAATATATTGAAAATCAGTAAGAATGTTTTTTGTATGGTATACCAGAAAGCTTTTTAAGGTGCTGGTGCTGCCATCTGCTATTGCTTTTAGGACTGAGACAGCGCCATCTACACATTTACTAATATACTACATACACAATACAAAGCTATCGTAAAGCTTTTTAGTATTGAAAAGCGCTGTTATTCAGTTTCTAATACCATTTGTATATATTTTTGTTTTTTGTGTATGAATAGAAAATAATAAAATAATAAAAATAGATAAAATAAGTAAATATTATTAAGTGTAAATAAGTAAGTTATAATTTATTTAGTATTTTGTTAAAAATACATAGTTTTAGATTTTTTTATTAAAATTAATCATTTAAAGCTGAGACGGGTCTAGACGGAATATATGTATTTATTTATAAGAACTTCAAATCATTATATTTTTAATATCTAGAATTTCATTTACAATAAAAAGATAAATAAATGTCACCTATAATATAAAAGTTTCTCCTTGATCTTGGAATCGGATGTAGATATCAACATATTCGTTATAATTGCCAATAAGTCGATTCGATAATTATCGAAAGAAAAATACTTTCAACAGACATTAAGCGAAAGATAATGAGGTTATCAATAGCTAAAAGAATATTGGATATTTGAGTATAGCTATAATTTATCTTCGAATTATACTTACTCGCCATGATTATAGATTTGATTCTCATTTAGTTACAAAATGATTATTTTACCTTCTTTCTTCTTTCCTGCTAGGCCTGAGCCTGAGGCTCAGGCCTAGCAGGATGGACAGCTTGGTAATCTGCAGCAGAACTGCCTTCCGAACCGGTGCGGTGGTAGCTTTTTGTTGACATGTACATTCGACGATTCAAACGTGCTTTTATAGTTTATTTGAATAAAGAATATTTTGAATTTGAATCTAGTGTTAAGACACTCCGTTTCCAACCAATTTTTCTGAACCTAAAACTGGCACAAGCTATGTGTCAAACTGATTTTTATTGTACCTTTCAGTAATAAGAGGAAGTAGAAAATAGTTTTATAAGCTTGCCTCTTTACAGAAAGAAACAGCTTCACGCTGTATTCCGCACACAGCAGGGTAGGCAGAGGGAACTTCGTGTTAAAAAACTCCATTCCTCACTTTCTTCCGAGTTCTGGAGACATTGCGTGCTGAATGGCGGAATTCGACACCAGAGCGAAGAAAATTTTAATAAATATTTCCTTTCCTCGAGTGGGGATCGAACCACCAACCAGTCGGTTTTGCAGCATACTTTGTGCCCCTGCGCCACGGCTGGCCTTGCGATTGTAAAAAATATAAGAAATATTTATATCTTAAAGCATTAGGATATAATCAATTTTAAAAAACTCATCACCTAAAGCGTTTTGCTCACAGATTTTGTTTCACTTATACTTCAGTGAAAGATTCGAAGTTTCGTTTTAATATAGATTAAATGCATATTTGCTGCTTAAATTGCAAGAGGTCACGAGTAATGCCAAATATGATAGCGAAACGTCGTAAGTATAGTTGCTAGCTATCGATAAGCATTAACTTGATAAACTACTAAAAATTAGTATAAAAGGTGGACTCAGTGATCGAATTGGTACAGTTACCTTCTGGGCTGGTCAAGATGAAGACTGTCCTGGCATTAGCTTGCCTCGCTGTTGCATTGGCTGGAGCCTCTGTGGTTCCCCAACACCACGACTATAAAGTTCAAAATGGTATTTTTTAAATATTTAATTAAATCAATAAATAAAATCATTAATAAATATAAGTCTTCCAATTTCAAATGTATCTAATAATCAATAAATAAAATTTCAGTTGAGGCTGACTTCGCAGTAAAGCAGGAAAAGATCCTCAAGCTGTTCATTCACCCTGAACAAATCGATGAGGAGGCTGATTATTACAAAGTAGGCAAAGAATTCGACTTCGAGGCTCACATGGATGACTGCTCGGTAAGTTTATTATTAATTTTATTTATTTATTTAGTAAAATTTTAAAAACGAAATCAATATTTAATTTTTAGGTGTTGTAGGTAAATAAATATTCACTTTGTTTTTTTACAGAACAAGAAAGCTGTCCAGGAATTTTGGGAATTGTGGAAATCTGGTTTTATGCCAAAAAATGTGCCTTTCTCAATCTTCTACGAAAGACAGAGAGAGGAAGCTGTAGCTCTATTCCATATTTTCTACTATGCCAAGGACTTCGAAGCCTTCTATAAATATGCTTCTTGGGCTCGTGTTCACGTAAACGAGGGACAATTCCTTTATGCTTACTACATCGCTCTGATCCACCGTGCAGACATAAAGGGCGTAGTCGTCCCAGCTCCTTATGAAGTTTATCCTGAACTTTTTGTCAACTCTATTGTCTGGAACAAGATCTTCCGTATCAAAATGCAAAATGGACTTTCTCCTGACTTCGGTGCTGAAGACGGTGTTATCCAGGAAAATGACCGTTACATTGTGTACGCCAACTACTCAGATTACTCATCTTACCACGATGACGAACACAGGATTTCCTACTTTGTCGAAGATGTTGGCCTCAACGCATACTACTATTACTTCCACTCATACTTCCCATTCTGGATGGACGGCGACCTTTACCCAGCAATGAAAGAGCGTCGTGGTGAAGTGTACTATTATTTCTACCAACAACTTTTGGCCCGTTACTACTTGGAGAGACTTTCCAATGGATTGGGCGAGATCCCACAATTCTCTTGGTGGCATCCGATTAAGAGCGGATACAGCCCCTACATCAATTATTATTACTCGTTTGTGCAAAGGCCTTCTTACTACCAAATTCCTGTTGAAGAATACATTGAAGAGCTTCAACTTCTTGATGCTTATGAGAAGAATTTCATTCAATACCTTGAGCAAGGCCATTTCAAAGCCGTAAGTAATACTTCTAAAATATTCTTCCTTAACATTGCATCAAGTATGATTTATAATTATTTTTAATCTTATAGTTCAATCAAGACGTAGATCTACGCAATAGCAAATCTGTCAACTTTATTGGGAACTTCTGGCAAGCTAACGCTGACTGGCACGGCAAGTTTGCTCGTAAAGATAACCACAACTCCTATGAAGTTATTGCTCGTCGCATGTTAAGTGCTGCCCCAGAACCAATTGACAAGTAAGTATGCTTTGCCGTCTTTATTATCAAAAAAGTTATACTAGAAAAAACTTAACTAAATTACATATTAACTATGCTCCATAAAAGACTATGTTCATTGTACATATTTTAGAAAATATTCTCATTAACTAATTACATACGTTAATTATATTATACAATTATTATATACGTATATAGAAGCCGTCACTCTGCAGGGGCACAAGCGTAATACTAGGTTCTTTGTGCCTATCCGATATACAGGATACAGCGCGAAGCTAAAAAAATATACAACATACATATTACATCTTATTTATTTGTTATTAATATGTTACTAATTCTTTTTTATTTTACTTACAGATACCACTTCGTACCATCAGCCCTAGACTTCTACCAATCATCGCTCCGCGACCCTATGTTCTACCAGATGTACAGCAAGATTCTTAAATATTTTATTGAATACAAGAAGTTTTTGGCACCCTACAACCAAGATAATTTGCATTATGTTGGAGTTAAGATTAACGACGTCAAAGTTGATAAACTTGTGTCTTACTTTGATTACTACGACATTGATGTTAGCAACAACGTATTCTACTCCAAAGAAGAACTAAAATCTAAACAATGGCCTCACTTCGTTGTACGTCAACCTCGCCTTAACCACAAGGACTTTTCCATTGAAGTTAATGTTAAGTCTGACGTTGAAGGTGATGCTGTATTCAAAATATTCCTTGGACCCAAATATAACAGCAAGGGTTTGCCCCTCTGTCTGGAAGATAACTGGCAGAACTTCGTTGAATTGGACTGGTCGGTACAAAAATTGGTTAAGGGACAAAATAAGATTGTACGTCTCTCTAAAGATTTCTTCTTCTACAAAGAGGACTCAGTATCTGTACATGACATCCTGAAGCATCTTCCCGAAGGAAAAGTACCCTCTGATATGTCTATTGAATCAGGTGCTATGCCCAAGAGATTGATCTTGCCTAAGGGTTCAAAGGGTGGATTCCCGTACCAACTGTATGTAATTGTATATCCCTACGCACCGATTGAGAAGAAATTCGACTCCATCAAAGCCCTCATCCACGACAACAAGCCCTTCGGATATCCATTCGACCGCCCCGTAAATGAAGTTTACTTCAAGCAACCAAATATGTACTTTGAAGATGTGGAAGTTTATCATGAAGGAGAGGAATTCGCCTACAAATACAGCGTTCCAAACCATTTTATTCACAACAATGAGGTTGTTAATCACTAAATCAAGAAAAAGATAACCGATATTATAATTATTATGTATATATATCAGAAATTTATATATTTAAAGTTCAATAAAAATAATATTTATTAACAATATTTTTCCATTTTTCACTCTTCAATGCCTTAAAAATTAAGTATTTATATGCATGAATGCCAATTAATTAAAAGATAGAATAATATACAAAATATATAACACTATTCTTCTTTGTAAAATATTCACTTAATTATGTAAAACTATTATACAAAAATAAAAAACATTTAGAATATTTCAATAAATAAATAAATATAATAAAAAAATAAATTAAAGAAATATATTTTTTTAATTAGGAATTGACTGAACTATAATATTATTTATTTACTTAATATTTTTAAATTGTATTGAGGCAAATTTGTTTCTATGGTCATCTATAGCTACTGTATACTCAAAGTAAATTGTAAGCTAAACTATCTAGAATTTTATTCACTTTTGATTGCGAAAAAGAAATTATGTGTTATTCCATATCTATGAGTAACTGGATGATAGGTGGGGTAGAGGTGACATGAAGAGGTGGCACTATTGTTATTGAACAGGTTGGAGCTAAATGAGACGCTTCCATTATATGGCAATTGAAATAAATAAAAAAATCATCTTCACGTTGTATATCGCACACAGCAGGGTAGGCAGAAGGAACCTAGTGTTAAGACACTCCGTTCTCTACTTTCTGCCGAATTCTAACGGTATTTCTTGTTTACTGGCAGAACTCAACGCCGCACTTTGCCTAGACACCAGAGCAACGAAATGGAAATATAAACGTGAATAAATATTTCACTTCCTCGAGTAGGGATCGAACCTACAACCGTCGCGTTACATTCACACCCTTGTGCCAATCCGTTACGACGGCCTCTGAATTGAAGTAAATGACAATAATTATTCATTTATAGTTATTTATTTTCATAGCTATAATATACACTTCACAAAACATAAACGTTTTGGAATCACAGACACACTTTTTTCAATTTTACAGACATATTTGACACTTTTTACAATTTTACAGACATTGACACTTTTTTCAATTTTACAGACATTGACACTTTTTTCAATTTAACAGACATATTTGACACTTTTTTCAATTTTACAGACATATTGACACTTTTTTCAATTTTACAGACATTGATACTTTTTTCAATTTTATTTAAGTACACACATAATAAGGAGCAAATATTAAACGTTTTCGACTATTTGTCTGTCAGTGGACATCATTATTGTATCAAGTTAACCCTAATGATTTCTTAGTTGCCTCACGTACTGCCAAGGCAGAATCCAAGGATTCTTGCAGAATGAGTGGCCTAGTGATCCCATATGATGGGTTTGAGAGTTTATATTTTTTAGCAATATACCCAAGTAAGAAGAAGAACAAGCCATTAAAAGTAGAGAAACATCCAGTACTTTTACCATATATGAAGGGAGTTACATGCAGGATTAGCAATATCTTAAAGAGAGCTTCCATAAAAACAATATATGTACCTAATCTCTCTAGGTATGAGTAAAGTTTGCAAAACTCTATATCCTCGCTAGTAAAAGCAGACTTTTTAGCTTTACGCTCGCACATAGCAGGTTTGGCAAAAGGAACCCGTTCCTCACTTTGGAAATGATTAGACATTTTATACCACCTCGGACCTACTTCTATAACTTTGAAGTCTCAAAACAACCAGAAAATAACTTCTTAGATAATTTAGCACATGAAATTACTAATTATCCCAAATTAATTAACTTCAGGCTGTATCATGTAAAGCAGGCGTTATGAGTGATACACATAGCAGGCTAGGCGGCGGGCCGCCTGCTCTGGTAGCCTGCTGGTAACTTTTATTTCCGATCATAAAGAAATTGGTTAGGGGCAAAAAACCTATGTCCCTCTATTTAGGTCGTCGTGGCGCAGAGGGATTTATGGGTTCGATCCCCGAGGAAACGAGATATTATTATATAAACTTTATGGCAATAAGTTATACTTAAAAAAAAATACAAAAGCAAAAATGTATACATAAAAAACAGCAAAATATAAACGCAAAAGCGCGGCATTGAGTTCCGCCACTCAACACGCAATGCCCCCCGAATTCGGCGGAAAGCCGGAAAATAATACACTCCGTTCACTATTTAGTTTTATTTAAATCTATAGAGCATAGTAAATGTTCAATAAATAGTAGATATAAAATATTCAATTACAATACATAAAAAACGTACCACTAAACCACAGTAACTAAATTATAATCCACTAATTATTATTAGTATAAAATCCACCCTAAAGAAAATATTATGCATTTTTCGCTCGGGTTATATTAAATATGGCTTCAGGTAAGTCAAATTCAAATTCAGATTCAGATTCAGATTCAGATTCAGATTCAGATTCAGATTCAGATTCAGATTCAGATTCAGATTCAGATTCAGATTCAGATTCAGATTCAGATTCAGATTCAGATTCAGATTCAGATTCAGATTCAGATTCAGATTCAGATTCAGATTCAGATTCAGATTCAGATTCAGATTCAGATTCAGATTCAGATTCAGATTCAGATTCAGATTCAGATTCAGATTCAGATTCAGATTCAGATTCAGATTCAGATTCAGATTCAGATTCAGATTCAGATTCAGATTCAGATTCAGATTCAAATTCAAATTCAAATTCAAAATATTCTTAATTCAAATAGGCAATTATTATAAGCACTAATCGTCGAATGAACATATGAACAAAAAGCTACCACCGGTTCGGAAGGCAGTTCTGCTGAGAAGAGCCGGCAAGAAACTCAACAGTTGCTCTTTTCAAAATCAATGATACAATCTATTACATTAGTTGGCAGCTATCTTGCATTACATTCAATAGACATTAATTCCATAAATGCTTATCCTCTAAATATTCTTGAACATTGTAATACGCTTTACTTGTTAGAATTTTTTTTACAGATATTTTAAATTTTTGTAGTGGCAAACTAAGAATACACTGCGAAATTTTATTATATACACGTATACTCAGACCCATAAAAGATTTATTAACTTTTTGGAGGCGAAAACTTGGTGTAACAAGCTTATCTTTATTTCTCGTTTCTATCGTATGACTGTCACTATTTTTGCTATGACAATGTATATTTTGTCGGACAAAGAGAATATAATAAGTGATGTGTCTAAAATTAACGATATTCCATTCTTCATTCAATCAAATAAATAATAAAATTCTTTACAATAAAAATATTTAATTTCAGTAAGGTAGACAGAGACAAGTGTTTAGACACTCCGTTTCCTACTTTCCGCCGAAAATTGAGCGGCGGAACACAACGACGCTTTGCCTCCACGTCCGAGCGAAGAAATTAAATTATAAATTTTATATTTCTTCGAGTGTTGTGTATTTTGTTATACGTATATAATTACATTGAAAATATTGTTATTTTTCATGTTTCAAGGCGTGTCCTCAAAGTAGCGGAAAGGGCAGAACGGAGAGCCTATTAAATTTCTGTCTACTCCACTGAATAATGGAGATAAATAGGATTGAAGATAAAAAATATAATATTTTAAGAAAGCTCTTTTTTCTTGTAAATAAAAGACTATATCTTTATCCACATATCTCCATAGGTGCATGAGGTCAAAAAAGTCGATAGATAACGCTAAAACTCATTATTGTGATACTGTGCAATTGATGAAATTAAACAAGATAACAAGTAGCTCTTTAGTATATAAGGTGAAATTTCTACCAAAATTAGCACAGTTACCTTCTGGGCTGCTCAAGATGAAGACTGTCCTGGCATTAGCTTGCCTGGCCTTTGCTCTGGTAGGAGCTTCCATTCTTCCTTCAAAGGTCGAATACAAAGTCAAAAATGGTATGAATATTAAAAATGTTATTTAATATTATAATAAGACATGTACGGAATGAATTTAATTGTTATTTATTAACAAGTTGTTTAAATTTCAGTGGAACCTGAATTCGTAGCAAAACAGGAAAAAATTCTCAAGCTTTTTATCCATCCAGAACAAATCGACATCGAAGCTGATTATTATAAAGTAGGCAAGGACTACGACATCGAGGCTCACTTGGATGACTGCTCAGTAAGTCATTTTAATTTATTTAAAAATACTTGCAATGAAAAAAAGAAAAAATATTTTAATAAAGATAAAAATTCATATAACTAAAATATCTATGCTTTATATTCTACAGAACAAGAAGGCTATCCAGGAATTCTGGGAATTATGGAAATCTGGTTTTATGCCAAGAAATGTGCCTTTCTCAATCTTCTACGAAAGACAGAGAGAAGAAGCTGTAGCTCTATTCCATATTTTCTATTATGCCAAGGACATCGAAGCCTTCTATAAAATGGCTGCTTGGGCTCGCGTTCACGTTAACGAGGGGCAATTCCTTTATGCATACTACATCGCTCTGATCCACCGTGCAGACATGCAGGGAGTAGTTGTTCCAGCTCCTTACGAAGTTTACCCTGCACTCTTTGTCAACTCTGACGTTTGGCACAAGATCTTCCGTATCAAAATGCAAAATGGAATCTTGTCTGACTTTGGTGTTGAAGACGGTATTGTTCATGAAAATGACCGTTACATTGTATACGCCAACTACTCAGATTACTCGTCTTACCACGATAACGAACACAAGATTTCCTACTTTGTCGAAGATATTGGTCTCAACGCATACTATTACTACTTCCACTCATACTTCCCATTCTGGATGGACGGTGACCTTTACCCAGCAATGAAAGAGCGTCGTAGTGAAGTGTACTATTATTTCTACCAACAACTTTTGGCCCGTTACTACTTGGAGAGACTTTCCAATGGATTAGGCGAGATCCCACAATTCTCTTGGTGGCATCCGATTAAGAGCGGATACAGCCCCTACATCAATTATTATTACTCATTTGTGCAAAGGCCTTCTTACTACCAAATTCCTGTTGAAGAATACATTGAAGAGCTTCAACTTCTTGATGCTTATGAGAAGAATTTCATTCAATACCTTGAGCAAGGCTATTTCAAAGCCGTAAGTAATACTTCTAAAATATTTTTCCTTAACACTGCATCAAGTGTGATTTATAATTATTTTCAATCTTATAGTTCAATCAAGATGTTGATTTACGCAACAGCAAATCTGTCAACTTTATTGGGAACTTCTGGCAAGCTAACGCTGACTGGCACGGCAAGTTTGCTCGTAAAGATAACCACAACTCCTATGAAGTTATTGCTCGTCGCATGTTAAGTGCTGCCCCAGAACCAGTTGACAAGTAAGTATGCTTTGCCATCTTTATAATCAAAAGACTTAAACTTGAAAAAAACTTTACTAAATTATATATTAACTATACTCTATAGAAGACTATGTACATTGTACACATTTAAGAAAATATTCCCATTAACTAATTACATATTATGTTAATTATATTAGAAAGAATTATACAATTACAAGTGGGCCCGTTCGCGGCTACGCCTGCTAGAACTATACGATTATTTATTAAATATATTTATGAAATTATTTTCGGTTTTCAATAGAATTTGTAAGAAAATAGAAGCCTAAATAATTAAAATAAGTTAAAAAAGAATAATAAGTAGAGATTTATTATTAGAAAAAATATCTGAGTAACCGAAATGAACAAAAGAAATAAAAGTGTAAAGAAATCAAACACCTCGAGGCTTTTACAGAACTTATATTTCTTCCAGCTTAATACCATTACCAATTTTCAAATATATCTTTTTATTAAACAAAGAGGTTGATTTACATTTTGTTATAACATATTATCGTGAATATAAAAACTATTTATATAAAATCATTACAAAAGTAACTAAATTAAATTCTTAATAATTTTTGCGAACAATATTAAATAAAATACTAAATGATTAAAATTACGATATTTTAAATGTATAACATCGGTATAGATAACCGAACTGAGATAAATTAATTATAAGCAGCAAATAATTACATAAAAATTAACAGTATTTCGAAAATATATAAAAATTTACTAAACCATCATAGTCATCTGCCCGTTCGCGTTGATCGTACTATACCACTCGTAGGCTAGGTCATTCCGCATCAGTGACATCTCCTTAATTATTTATTAGAAAACTATAATTTACATCTAGATGAAATGCTAAAAGTGACTATTATATTTATTTTCATAAGGAAATCATATAATTTTTATTAATGTATACAAATCTATATCTATAGTATATATCAACGCGGAGTTTTTTAATCAATTTTTAAGGGACAATGTTTTTGTAGAACATTGTTTTTGTGGCTCATATGGATGAGTCGGCGCGCGCCATGTACGCGTTAAGCAAACTCATTTTGGGTGACGTTTTCTTAAAACAACAAACTTTGCAAGCCGTTCCTTAGCAACGACGGTTGTTATTAACATGGCGGAATAAATTGCATGTCAAATAAAAAAATATTTTAATATATTGGTATATATCGATAATATTACAAATATAAAAAAAGTATCCTATGTTCATCCCGAGACCCTCAAGTATCTCTATATGAGTATTTTATCACAATAAAATTAGCGGTTCGGCCCTGATTGCGTAAAAGACAGACAGACAGACAGAGTTACTTTCGAATTTACAATATAGGTATGGATTATATACGTATATAGAAGCCGTCACTCTGCAGGGGCACAAGTTTAGGTTTTTCTTTTTTATGATAAACCTGGAAACACTGCCGCGGGTAGACCGTTCCACAGTTCGGTGGCGCGTGGAAGGAAATTTCTACGAAACCGCACAGTAGTGGAGTGCCACGTATCCAGATGGTGTGGATGATATTTAAGTTTGTGACGTGCTATGCGGTTAGAAAATTCTGCGGCAGGTAACAGGTCAAACAGTTCTTCAGAACACTCACCATGATAAATGCGATAGAGAACGCACAGCGAGGAGACGTCTCTACGCAGAGCCAAAGTGTCAAGCCTTTCACAGCTTACTGGGTCCTTAATGATTCGAACAGCTCTACGTTGTATGCGATCAAATGGGTCAAGCTGATACTGGGGTACACCAGCCCAGAGATGAGAACAGTACTCCATGTGTGGCTGAACCTGGGCTCTATATAGGGCCAATCGGTGTTTTGGCGTGAAGTACCGTCTCGCTCTGTTGATGACCCCCAGTTTCTTCGAGGCCAACTTGGCCTTGCTTTCCAGATGATCGCGATACTGGCAGTCACTCGAAACGTTAAGGCCCAATATGCTGATACTGGGCGCGGCTGAAAGGGGAGTGTTCTGAAAGACTGGCGATACGATAAAAGTGGTTTTTTTTGTGGTTAACGCGCAAACTTGTGTCGTCAGGGGGTTAAATTGGACCAGATTCTTTTCACCCCATGAAGAGACATTCTCGAGGGATGCCTCAACAGAAGACACAAGTTTATTTCGGCACTGTTCAGCGTTTTCCCGAGAAAGACTTGCGCAGGCGGAGTAAACAGCGTCCACCGTGCTATCATCTGCATAGCAATGAATGCTAGAATCCTCCAGCATGTCATTGATATGCAGAAGAAACAGCGTGGGGGACAGCACGCAGCCTTGGGGAACGCCTGCGTTCACGGTCATTTGATTGAAGCAAAAACCGTCGACAGCGACCTTGATGCTGCGCCCAGTGAGAAAGCTGACGATCCACCTGCATAAATTCTCGGAAAGCCCATAGGATGGAAGTTTAGCAAGGAGCGCTCCATGCCACACTCGATCAAAGGCCTTCGCCATGTCCAAACTAACTGCCAGGCCCTCTCCCTTGCTTTCGATAGCCGCAGCCCAATGGTGGGTTAAGTAAACCAGAAGATCACCGGTTGAGCGACCATGACGGAAGCTATATTGACGGTCATTAATCAATCGGTGATCCTCTAGATAAACCAAGAGCTGGCTATTGATGATGCTCTCCATGACTTTTGAGAGTAGGGAGGTGATGGCAATAGGCCTGTAGTTAGATGGATCGGAACCATCGCCCTTCTTCGGGATCGGGTGGATAAGATCGCTCTTCCAAGAATCTGGGACTACGCCAACTGAGTAAGAGTGCCGAAATAGACGCGTTAGCACCGGTGTCAGCTCAGGAGCACAAGAACGAAGCACTAAGGGGGAGATGCCATCTGGCCCGCTCGACTTATGGATGTCCAAAGAGGATAGAGCTCGCCTTACAGCTTTTTGGCTGAACTTAACCTCAGGCATTGAGCTCTGGCACCGCGGGATGGTCGGTGGCGTTGATCCTTGGTCATCCAAAGACGAGTTCGAGGCAAAGAGAGCGCCCAGGAGTACGGCTTTCTCTTTCGCCGTATGGACCAAGATGTCATTCCCCTAATTCGTATTCGGGGAATTAATTACTATTTATGAATTTTCATTTTCTCGTTCTGGTACCAAGGAAAACAGCGCAGCGTTAAGTTTCGCCACTCAACACGCACTGCCTAGAAAATTGGCCGGAAATTTGGAGATGGAGTGTGATACTAGGTTTTCTGTGCCTACCCGATATACAGGATACAGCGCGAGGAAAAAAATATATACAAATTATCTCTTATTTATTTGTTATTAATATGTTACTACTTAAGCGATAAGGCCTCCTTATTGTACATTTTGTCCCTACTTATTTTGTATATAATTTTTGTAAATTTTTATGTGCAATAAAGTATATTGTATTGTATTGTATTATATTGTTACTAATTCTTTTTTATTTTACATACAGATACCACTTCGTACCATCAGCCCTAGACTTCTACCAATCATCGCTCCGCGACCCTATGTTCTACCAGATGTACAGCAAGATTCTTAAATATTTTATTGAATACAAGAAGTTTTTGGCACCCTACAACCAAGATAATTTGCATTATGTTGGAGTTAAGATTAACGACGTCAAAGTTGATAAACTTGTGTCTTACTTTGATTACTACGACATTGATGTTAGCAACAACGTATTCTACTCCAAAGAAGAACTAAAATCTAAACAATGGCCTCACTTCGTTGTACGTCAACCTCGTCTTAACCACAAGGACTTCTCCATTGAAGTTAATGTTAAGTCTGACGTTGAAGGTGATGCTGTATTCAAAATATTCCTTGGACCCAAATATGACAGCAAGGGTTTGCCCCTCTGTCTGGAACATAATTGGCAGAACTTCGTTGAATTGGACTGGTCTGTACAAAAATTGGTTAAGGGACAAAATAAGATTGTACGTCTCTCTAAAGATTTCTTCTTCTACAAAGAGGACTCAGTATCTGTACATGACATCCTTAAGCATCTTCCCGAAGGAAAAGTACCCTCTGATATGTCTATTGAATCAGGTGCTATGCCCAAGAGATTGATCTTGCCTAAGGGTTCAAAGGGTGGATTCCCGTACCAACTGTATGTAATTGTATATCCCTACGCACCGATTGAGAAGAAATTTGACTCCATTAAAGCCTTCGTCCATGACAACAAGCCTTTCGGATATCCATTCGACCGCCCCGTAAATGAAGTTTACTTCAAGCAACCAAATATGTACTTTGAAGATGTGGAAGTTTATCATGAGGGAGAGGAATTCGCCTACAAATACAGCATTCCAAACCATTTTATTCACAACAATGATGTTGTTAATCACTAAATCAAGAAAAAGATAACCGATATTATAATTATTATGTATATATATATCAGAAATTTATATATTTATAGTTCAATAAAAATAATATTTATTAACAATATTTTTCGATTTTTCACTCCTCAATGCCTTAAAAATTAAGTATTTATTTATATCTATGAATGCCAATTAATTAAAAGATAAAATTAATACACAAAATATATAACACTATTCTTCTTTGTAAAATATTAACTTAATGTATATAATATGTAAAACTATTATACAAAAATAAAAAACATAAATATTTAGAATATAGACATGTTTACGGGAGCGCAAGTGGGCTTTTAAAATAACTAAGAAAGTTATATTTAAATTTACTTTAATTAAAATAAGAACAATGTTTTATATTCTTATAACTAACTTAAAACTAACTTAACTAGTGAATCGACCGAGCAGAAGTGCATGCTCTAATCGACTAAAGAATAAAATAAAGAATAATTAATACTAAAACACTACGTTTGTTTCCCATGGTATGAGGGGATTCGCGTTACATACGCCGAACGCTAATTAGGCGTTTACCGGTACCGTTCTCACGCCATGAGGCAACATAACTCCTCCCTCCTTAAGTTCGAAACCTTCGGAAGATTTTGGATTCCGAGGGTTTCGATTAAAAGTAACAGTTTTAGTTTTAAATTTATTAATAATGAAAATTATACTTATAATAATTAATATTAAATATAAAACTAACTATAATTAGGGTACCGACACTGACACTATTGATTTTTATAAATGGCTCTGTTTCACTTTCACTTTCACTAACACTTTTTGTCTTCAAAGCTGCGGATAGATATTTCGCGTCATCCAGATTTATTCCTTTAATATCAATTGGGGAGGAAATTAAAGAATAGTTTTGATTAATCTCGGGTAACTTAATAACTGACGTGACCTTGTATTCATAACCTTCCATTACATGCCGAAATATATTAGATGAAGGTCACCAAGTAGCATTTCACAGTTAGGGTCAATTGTTAACAGATAATTTGAAATATCTTCTTTACCATTTCATGCTGTGCATATATTATTCAACGAGCGGGTGATAGACGCTGCGCTTTAACTGGTTCAATTTGTATAACACGACTTATACAGTGTGATAAGTTTTCTTGGAACTGCATTAATTGTTGCGTACACGTTGTAGTAGCATATGGCACTAACTATTATTCAGTGCATAAGTACTGGTTACCGCCGGGAAGTTGCTGAGACGGCGCCGTACGCGACCAGTTTTTAGAACCTTTCACCATAAGGAAGGGATGTTCAGGGATAACAATAGAAGTTTCATTTCTAAATGTATTAAAAATAGGTAATGAATAAATTTTATAATAATTATATGTATTATTATCTGTGAGAGGTACTTCTATTATGAATGTAATCTGATTTTCTTTTACATATGCTTTAACAATAAAAGTTTGCTCTATTTTGACCAAGTTACTTTCTGTTACAGGGTATATTAAACTATGAAATTTTTCTATACCTAATAATATGTATAACAATTCTGTCGAATTTAGCATCGATTGATGTAGTACAGAAATTTTACCAAAAGCTAAAGAAGCCTCAATTTCATTTAATTTTATATGTATGGAACGAAAATTATTAATGAATGTACTATAGACACTTAGAATATATATTTATATATATTTACCATTTGTTCCACGCGTTTTAGGCGCTTACTCATGATAATTGAATTGTTATATAAAATTTCCGTACTATTAATATTATAATCCATCATTTTGGAAACCAACGTTATTTTTCTTTCAATTAGACTTTCTTTGTCATGTAATTTATTAATGAGAGTATCATATCGAATTGCATCATTATTATCTAAGTTACCTGATATTGCTTTAATAAATGAACCTAACGGATTAATTAAACCTCTTTTAAATCTTTTCATTAGTACTATTTGTCTTACTTTTTCAATGGTATTATTTATGAGATATTCCACTTCCATTTTCATATTAGTGAATTCAAGTAAATAAGACTTATAAACATTAAGTAATTTATCAAATTCATCATATCGGTTTATATTAAATTCTAAATCCCTAAAAATTATACTTAAATCTAATACCTTAATAATAATCCACTTATTTTCTTGTTTATAAGCCTGCCCTTGCTTTACCGGCAATATTCCCGGGTTGCCTTCAATTTTTTGAAGTCGAAGGGATTGGATGTTCTTCGTCATCACGAGAACGATTAAGCACCACCTGTGGAGGTCGTTTTACATTTTTAATAGGTACCTTCGTTTGGCGATCCCCAATTTTTATGGGTACTATGTTTCTACTAATCTCTCCGCTAACACGCGCTTTTTGAAAACGAGGTTTATCTTTACTTCTTCTAGTATTAACTGGTTTTGGAAAGTTAATTTTTCCTAACCCTATCATAATACCTTGCTCACCACTACTCTTTTTTATTAATTCTTCTTTATTTTCGCGTAATTTACTAGAAATATACTGATATAAATACTTTGTGCGTTTTACATGATCTTTGAGTAATTGTTGTATATAAGCCTTTTTAAATTCTATATTAAACACGTCATTAGAATTAGTATGACCGAAAACTAGTTCAAATGGCGTTAAGCCAGTAGCGCTATGTATAGTGTGATTATACGCCATAATAATAGAATAAATCATAACTGAAGCTGCGTCCGTAAATTTATGCTCATATTCAGCCAATCTGTAAATTTCTATAATTGTAGAATGAAATCTTTCTACAATACCTGTTGAGTTAGGATTATTAGGGGTAGTAATATAAAGGGTTATCTTATACATGTCTGCTAATTATCTCATCAATTCGTTATTAAATTCTGTCCCTGGATCTGCGGTTATTTTTCTAGGAATGTCATAATTAGAGAAATATTTAATCAAAGCACGGACTACTTCAGGGGTAGAACGATTACTGATTTCTATTGCCTGACCTAATTTGCTAAAAGCATCTACTAAAGTTAAATAATATTTTCCTTCTATGCTAAAAATATCTATGAATATACATGAGGCACATTTTCACCTCGCCGGAACTGTCAACAAACAGAATTTTTTTTTACCTGAAGGAAAAGGTGTACACGCATCGTCCCCGAACCATCGATGAACTGAAGGCTGCAATCACGGAAGAAATCAATGCTATTCCGCTGAATATGACTCGACGAGTAATGGACAACTTCCGGGAAAGGCTTCAGCAGTGTGTGGTCAATGGAGGTAGACATTTACAGGATATCATTTTTAAAACCAACTAAATTAAAACTGCATGTTATGTGCTTTCAAACAATAAAATAATTTTTACTGCATGTCGCTTTGTTTTTAATACACACCTTATTGAAATCGGAAAGTTCAATATGACTCACCCTGTATCTTGGAAAGGGGCGTCTTGAGTTTGAGTTAATTGCAAAACTGGTTTAATTGGTTTCCTATCATATTTCATCTTTTGACAAGATTCACAAGCATTTATTACAGCTGAAATAGTTTCCTGCATATTATGCCAAAAATAGTTACGCTTTATTCTGGTCATCGTCTCTTTAATACCTCTGTGACACGTCTTACCCTGATGATATTTTAATATAATAGATTTTTGTTCTCCCTCATTTTCTATAAAAACTACCTTTTCTGTACATTCTTTAATATTTATGGTATCCTTTTTAAATAAGGCTATAATTATATTCGCGAAATCTCTTCTATGTTGGGGATTTTCAAAATATATAAAGTATTTAATCTTTGGACGAATATCTAAGATTCGATTATTCGATTCGATATCGAATCTTTAAGAAACTGTTTAACTAACTCTAAATTATTTAAAGGTAAAAATACGAGAATTTTCTCTTTTGGCCTAGACAAATCTTTAACATGTAACTCATTTTTTAACCAGGTAAATATTAATATTTGGTTTGGTTTTGTATCAATTGCCTCATGTAAAATGGGAATACCTGATGTATCACATTCAACATTCGAATGAACTGTTTCAGTGGCAGAACTTGACGTAATAGAAGGAACAGGGTATTCTTTTTCCGATAAACCTTTAGAACTAGCTGAGATTGTTGCGTCAGAGTCAGATATAGTAATAGTCCTAGATTCGTCAGAGTTACGTCTAGTAGATACTAACTTTGCAATTTCTTTTGTAACGTCACCCAAATGTTCTTGAAGTTGCGATTCTTTTTCGTTGATATTAACTACTAGAGAAGCATTATCATCCAATTCTATAGCATTTAATTTTATTCGTGAAAGTGCGTCCGCGTTTGTGTTTTGTTTGCCTTTTTTGTAGATTACTTCAAAATCGTATTCTTGTAATCGTAATCGCCAACGTGTAAGCTTACTCTTAGGTTCCTTAAGGGAATATAACCAAGCTAAGGGACGATGGTCAGTGTAAATTATAAATTTTCTACCATACAGGTAGGGTCTAAAATGTTTAACGGCCCAAATTATCCCTAATAACTCACGCTCTATCGTACTATATCGTACTTCTGTATCACCAAGAGTTTGGCTAGCATAGGCAATAGGACGATCGCTACCAATAGATCCTTGCGATAACACTGCTCCTAAAGCTTGGGCTGAAGCGACAGTCGTTAAAATAAATGGTTTGTCATAGTCAGGATATTGTAAAAGGGGGGCATTCGTTAATAATTCTTTACATTTCTGAAATGCTTCTGTATATTTTTCATCAATTATTAATTTATTTCGTTTCTTTAAACAAGCGGTCAAGGGTTGTGTAATTCGAGCAAAATCTTTTATAAAACGTCTGTAATATCCTATTAAGCCTAAAAAGCTTTTAATTTCTTTGGTGAATTTTGGTAAAGGGAAACCTAAAACTGCTTTAATTTTGTCGTCATTGGGTTTGAGTCCGTCTTTAGTAATCATATGTCCTAAGTATAAAACCTCTTTGCGTAAAAACTCTGATTTGTCAAGTTGTACTTTTAAGTTAGTCTTTCGTAATCTGTCAAACAATTCTGAGACTTTTAATGTGATCTTCTAAACTAGGGGAGAATATAAGTATGTCGTCTAGATAAACCATGCAATGTATACCTTGTAGTCCTCTCAAAACGTTATCCATTGTTCTTTGGAAAGTAGCTGGGGCAGTTTTTAGTCCGAAGGGTATTCTTAAAAATTCAAAATGTCCTGTCTGAGTACTAAATGCAGTTTTCTGACGGTCTGATTCATTGATCTCTATTTAATGATATCCGCTAGCTAAGTCTAATGTAGTAAAGTATGTGCTTTTCCCTAATTTGTCAAATAAGTCAGTGATATTGGGAAGGCGGTATTTGTCATCAATAGTAATTTCATTGAGTCGTCTGTAGTCTACAACCATCCTATACTTAACTTTTCCTGAAGCATCCATTTTTTTAGGGATGAGATGAACTGGAGCGCTCCAAGGTGAATATGATTCTTGTATAACATTGTCAGTCAAAAGTTTATCTACTTGTCGTTTAATTTCTTCACTTTGGACAGGTGCTTGTCTATAGGGTTTTATATATATGGGATCCTCATTCTTAGTTCTAATAAAGTGCTTTACATCATTAGTAAACGTCAGTGGTAGTTGGTCACAATAAAATATGTCTTTATATTCATGACATAAACCGAATATTTTATTTCTCTCCATTTCATTAATGTGCTCTAACCGTAATTTCTCTAAATTTTTTATTAATAACTCTTCCTTCTCTATTTCTCTCCTATCTTTCATAAAATTAACCTTGCATTCAGACATTTCATACCTTTCCACTTCAAACGGTGACTTTATATACTGAGGTCCATTTGTTTATCTAATGTATTTTGTATAACTGTTTTCGCATAACCATTCACGCACTTCACTACTGCACTTGGCATTCTTACACCTTTACAAAATTCAGTAAAATTAAGGATTGCATCCCCTGAATGTTGATTCGTTGGTAAGGATACTCTTAATTCCGAACGCGGGGGTAAAACTAAAATATATTCCGAATCGTTATATATTATAGGAATTTTTGAGTATTTTGTTTTAAGGATTTTATGCTTTAAATCAATTACATACAGCCTCTAATTGTTTCAAAAGATCGTTACCAATTAATCCATCATATTTTGCATCTACATTATATATATAAAATTTTTGTATATAATTACAATTAAATGTGGGCATAAGGGGGGCTTTAACTACTTCGTTGTGTAAACTTGTGGCATGTGTGCTTGTTACTTGAAAGGGTTCGTATGTGATATAATTTTGAAAGTAGTAATATGCTTTTTTCGGGACTTTTGCACTCTCTAAGCTCGAGGCTCGTATGCAAAAAATTTCCATTCTATTTTCTTGATCTACGTTGTCAGTTTTGTCCTCGTCCTTTGAGTCATTTATAAGGTCATATTGGTCTATAGGGGTGTAATAGGGATTTTGTTCGAGGTCATATACATATTCTGGGTAACACATATTGTCGTAATTGTCCTCGTCATAGTTAACGTCGTAAGTATACATTTCGTTTAATGGTAAATTTTGCTTATTGGGTACGGCACTTCTCATGGAGACATCATTTGGATGCGGTGTGCTTTTATTAAAATTAGGCCTATATCCAAATTGCGCCGGGTGTCCGTAATAATTGTTTGCGTTAGTTGGTGGGCGATAACCTACTTGCTGAATCGGGCGGTGCTTAAGAAGGGGTTAACTCTTGGCGAGGGTATGTGTGGTCCTTTAGGAATACCGAATCTATATGGAGATAAATTTGGCCTAAACCCAACGGGAGGGTTATTCGAAGGTATTAATATTATCCGACCATTAAAGTCTCCCTGGTCTTCACACATTTGGGTGGTTCCTAAAAAATTAGACTCTTCAGGACAAAGAAAATGGCGAATAGTGATAGATTATAGGAAATTAAATTATATTACAATCGGTGAAAGCTATCCTATTCCACAAATTAACGAAATATTGGATCAATATATATAATATTCTTTATTGCACTAAAAAAAAAACATAATAGAAAATATATAGACATTTTGTGTACAAAGGTGGACTTATCTCTATAAGAGATCTCTTCCAGTCAACCAGTGGAAGTGGATGAGTGAGTAGCGAGCAAAACAAAGTACAATTTAAGAAATTAAAGAACAATTAGGACAATGTAAATATTTTTCAACATTGGATTTAGCATCTGGGTTTCACCAAATTAAAATGGATCCCAAGGACGCACCTAAAACAGCCTTCAGTGTTCCACAATGGCACTATGAGTTTAATCGGATGCCATTCGGCCTGAAGAATGCTCCTGCAACATTTCAACGAACAATGAATACAGTCTTATCGGGATTACAAGGAATAAATTGCCTTGTATACCTAGATGACATTGTCATTTATTCATATGACTTAGCTTCCCATATGGAAAAACTTTCCCTTATATTTGATCGTCTAAGAAATTGTAATCTTAAATTACAACCTGAAAAATGCGAATTTCTCAGAAAGGAAGTAGGTTATTTAGGCCATATAATAAGTGGGGCCATATAAAAAGGGTGTAAAACCAAATCCTGAAAAACTTAAAGCAGTCACAGAATTTCCAATTCCCAAAAGCCCCAAGGATATAAAATCTTTTCTTGGATTAGCTTCCTATTATCGTCGATTTATTCCTGAATTTTCAAAACATGCCAAATCCCTTACTAACCTCCTTAAAAAGGATGTTTCTTTCATGTGGACAAACAGTCAGCAAGTAGCATTTGAACAACTTAAAGAAAAACTCGTAACAGGACCAATTCTCATATATCCCGATTTTACAAAACCTTTTATTTTAACCTGTGATGCGTCAAACTATGCTATATCCGCTATCCTATCACAGGGTGATGTGGGCAAGGATAAACCTATTGCCTATGCTTCCAGGACACTAAACAAAGCAGAGTGTAATTATAGTGTCACTGAAAAAGAGTGTCTTGCAATAGTTTACGGTACAAAAGTTTTCCGTCCTTATCTCTTTGGACAAAGTTTCAAAATAATCACTGACCACAAGCCTTTGAATTGGTTGTTTAATTATAAAGAACCTCGGTCTCGTCTCGTGCGGTGGCGTTTAAAACTCGAAGAGTTTGATTATGAAATACAATACAAAAAGGGAAGAATAAACACTAATGTCGATGCCCTATCACGTTATCAAGTAAATCCAGTTTTACCTGAAAATCCTGAAAACTCACCTCAAAATGATTTAATTGACCTTGGCCAATTGGATATCAGTCCTTTTAATGCGGAATTAGCTGATTTTAGTCCTTTTTCTCTCCCAAGTCCTAAAAACTTACCTGATCCTCTGGATCCTATCTTAGTTGAGGACGTTAATTCATCCCTTCTCCCAGAGATACTAGGTGAAAATAATGATCAAATCCCAAATATTCAATATCCTGATCCTGTAATAAATCCTTCAATTAGAAACTCACCTTATCCCTCTCCTAGCGATCCTAGCCCCACTGTTTCCGGTGAACCTGAAAATACAAATCCAAATTTAAATGTAGATAATATTGAAAACTTACCTGAATCCGCTAGTAATTACACAAAATATTTGAAAATCCCTGCAACAGTAACAGTTTTAATATACCACGAAAATTGTGGAACATAATGATAGTATACTGAAAAGTCAAAGTAAAATTCTAATTATACCTACATCCCTAGACTTGGACGAATCTAACCATTTCGACAAGATCTCTTGAACCATATGTTCAAGAGATCTTGTCGAATTTTCCAGACTCTGAATCCTTTATTAAATCAGAAAGAACATTACTTTTTTTTAAAATGCTTATTCCTAACAACAGGAAATACTATTTTCTATTTACCAAAGTACACCACTTCGATACTTGTTCCTATAGTGATATCTTTAAATCTTTAAAAAATATAAGAGATCATCTTATAAATGAAATTGAACCTATTAGTGAAATATGTATTACTGACTTCAAAAATCCATTCGATAAATTTACATATATTAAAATATATAATACTAGCGGACGCGCGCAGCTTCGCTTGCGTATTTAAGGATGAATTCTAATAACCCATGAAACATGTGTTCAGTGAAATATTTTTAAGAGTCTAAATTTCAAATTTTATAAAAATCGGTGGCGATTTAAAGATTTTTCCATACAAACTTTCAACCCCTTATTTGCACCCTTAGGGGGTGAATTCTAGAAAACCATGAAACATGTGTTTAATTATATACGTTTAAGAGTTTGAATTTCAAATTTTATAAAAATTGGTGACGATTTAAAAAAAACCTATTCAAACTTTCAACCCCTTATTTGCACCCTTAGGGGAAGAATTCTAGAAAACGATGAAACACGTGTTCAATTAAATACTTTTAAAAATCTAAATTTCAAATTTTATAAAAATCGGTGCCGATTTAATTTTTTTTCCATACAAACTTCGAACCCCTATTTCACCCCTTTAGGGTTAAAATTTTTCAAAATCCCTTCTTAGTGGATGTCCAGATAATGAAAGTAAACTTTTGTCCAAATTTCACGTTTCTACGCACAGCGGTTACGGCTGTGCGTGCGTCTTACCTCAGTCAGTGAGGACAAGTCCTTTTATATATATAGATTATAACACATTTATTTCATAATACTAATATTGAAATCCATATTTATCGAAATAAAATATACTATCCTAGTCCTTCTGAAGTATTAAAACTTTTACACGAATTATGACATTCCAGTAGCTGGACACCTTGGTGCCACTAGGATGTTCAATAAAATTCGTGAACAATATTATTGGAAAAATATGCGTAATGAAATAGAAAACTATGTCAAGGATTGTACTTCCTGCCAAACTAATAAAGCTCTAAGCATTTTTTTAATGCCGACATGTTCAAAGAAACCTGTAAATTCCTTACAGTAAAACAATTATGGTCGTCTCCTTACCATCCTCAAACACAAGGAGCATTTGGTCGTCTCCTTACCATCCTCAAACACAAGGAGCCTTAGTCATTCCACGTTGAAAGAATATCTGAAATCATACATATCCGGAAAACAAGACAACTGGCCTAAATATGTGTATACAGCTATGCTAGTTTATAATACAGCAGTTCACTCCACGACTAATTATACTCCATACGAACTATTATTCGAACATAAGCCAATACTAGCAAATTCCATTTATGAATCTGCTTTAGACGCGACTTACCCGGACTATGTTAGAATGCTACAACATCGTCTTAAATATACGCGTGACAAAGCTGTTGATTATATAAATAAATCCAAAGAGTCCTCCAAAGCTTACTATGATAAGCAAACTCGACCAACTAGTTATCATGCTGGTGACTATGTTTACTTGAAAAATCATCTTCGAATGCGTAAAGCCCTTCCCCCCATTTGGAAAGGACCTTATAAAATAATAAAGGTAAATGGCAGGAATAGCCTAACTCTCTTAATTAATCGACGACATGTCACCCATCACTTTGATGAGGTCAAGTTAGTTCGTCAAAAGTAGTTAAGATCTGCACGTATAATGTATAACATATTTTATTAAGTATTTTTACCTTTATTTTAGAATAAATAAATAATATATATTAATTAAGTTACATTTAAAATTGCTTGCTTGCAGTTTTCTATCGTCTGCACACGAAGCCATCATCGAAACCTCTACGAATACTTCCGGTATATATTTTGACCCCATCGGGTCATTTAAATTAATAGATGGCTATTTAAACGTAGTAATTCCTATAGATATTTCATACACGCAACCTCAGATAAAAAACTTGAACGGTGTGATAAGTACCTCTAAGCTGTTATGTAAACAAAGTGCTCTCTATACTAATATCGAATGTCTCAAGATGCACCAGTCGCTTTTAGTTAGATATAATGACATAATTCGCGACTTTGAATCCATTTCGCATTTAATTGAATTTAGATCAAAAAGGTCGACTTGGATTAGTGGTGTGGGCACAGTTTTTAAGCATTTATTCGGAACTATGGACGAAAATGATGCCATTGAGTATAGTAAAGCCATTGAAATCATAGAAAATGACCAAACACAGTTGTCCAAATTAATTAAAGAAAATATTTTGGTCACTACTTCCTCTCTTTCTTCTGCAAAAGAGACCTTAAACAAATTTAATGCAAATGAGCAGCAATTAAACTATGCAATTGATGCTCTATCTCACGCACAACACAATTTAAGTTTATTATCCGATAATTTATATTTAAAATCAAAAATTAATGAAATTCTGAATACAATAGAGAGTACATTGTTAGCTTTATCTTTTAAATTAGAAGATGTAATAAATGGAGTAATGTTTAGCAAAACAAATATTTTATATCCATCCATAATAACAACCAAACAATTGTTTACTGAACTTGTAGAAAATTATAGATTTATAGCTGATTATCACCAATTTCCTGTAAGTATATCTTTGGAAAATATTTACATATTAATGAATGTTTCTGAAATCGCTACTTATTATTATAATAATAAAATTGTATTCGTCTTAAAAATACCTTTAGTAAATACAAGAACATATAATTTGTATCATAATATTCCTTATACCGTGTCTGTCATTCATAATACTTACACAACAATTATTCCTTCAATTAAATACTTAGCTATAACTCGAGACAGATCATATTACAGTAAGTTAGATAACTTAGGTAGTTGTATGTTATTAAATAAGTTTGATTATATTTGTAATATTCCAAATGTTTATTCTAGTTTAAGTACTCCGATCTGCGAATCGGAAATATTTTCAAAAGTTTTAAAATATGTCCCTTTAATTTGTAAAACCAAATTTCTCCAAGGTCATTTAGAAATTTGGCAACCTTTGTCTAATAATAAATGGATTAATGTAATTACAAATCCGTCTAAAATATCTATTGACTGTGAAAATTCAAATATTAAAGAAATAGTAATATCTGGCACAGGAATTTTAAATTTACCTATAAATTGTATAGCATATTACAAAGACTCGAGGTTAATACCAAAAAATACAAAAGTAATTAATTTACGACCAATTGTTACTAATTTCAATTTATTAAATGATTCTTGTTGTAATTCAGAAAAAGTTTTAAAATCAAAACCTTATATTCATACTTATAATTTAACGCATACTAACCTTGATTCCATTTGATCTCAATATAATGTCGATATTAACCATGTTATAACGGAGTTGGACGGTTTAATTAAAAAACCACACATTGTATTGTATGGACATTATTATTCATATACCACGATTATAATATGCATCATAGTTATAATTATAATCCTAACTCTAATTCTTAAGTTTATAAAAACCAGAAAATGTCTAAATAATTGTAACAATTCTGGGGAACTCTCCGGGAAGATGTTGAATCCGCCAGATCTCCAATTCCCTTACCCAGTATCCGAACCACAATCACATAAACTTAACCCTTCTGGGGTAAGTTTACTCCTATCCCGGGGGATATCCTAGTTTACTCCTACCCCTATGTATCCTTTTATAATTAATAAATATCCTTTTATAATTAATAAATCTTTTTTTAAAAAAGACATCCGCGTGGGACCCTATAACAGAACGTACCGATTATACCCTATTGCAAAAATCAAGGTAACTCTCTCCTGAATTTATTTTTAAATTTTCTAATTCTATGGCAATACACTCGTCACTACGCGGATCTCTAAAATGTTGAATTAATAGATCTTTAAATTCCGACCATGAAACAATATCCTCACGCTCGCTGATAAGCGCTGCGGCCCTGTCCACTAAGCGGCTAGTAATAGAATGCATGATGTACATATTCTGTGCATCACTGCCTTGAAATTTATCAATCACGTATTCACATTTCCTTAAGAATAAATTTAATTGGCGTTTGTCGCCACCAAAAAGTGGGATTAATTTTAAAATTTCATTGGGAATTAAAGGTATATGCTCCATTTTTATTTTATATAAAATCTTGAAATATAAGTAAAATTAAAAATGATTCTTAATTAAATCCTTAAATTTTAATATATTACCAAAAAAAATAAAATAAAATAAAATATTATTTCAATTATTTAAAATTTAAATAAAATATGCAATAATTATATTTCAAAGATTTTGATTTGAAATAAAAATAAAAATTACTTAATTATAATATTTCAAAGATTTTGATTTGAAATAAAAAAATTAAACTTTTACTTGACTATAATATTTCAAAGAGTTTGATTTGAAATAAAAAAATTAAAATTACTACTTAACTATATTATTTCAAAGATTTGGATTCGAAATATTAAAACTAAAATTACTACTTAACTATAGTATTTCAAAGAGTTTGATTCGAAATATTAAGAAAATCAGACTACGTTATAATAAAAGAAATTCATTTCATTTATAACGAGATACAAGGAAGGTGAAAAATTCCACTCACCACCTCGGGGTCAGCATCATCAGCTCCAGGCTCCTCACGTACTGTCAAATTTATTTGGTTCGGGATAGTTCCTAACAGACCTTCAAGCCCTTATCGCGGATTCGGACGCGTAATTTATAGATGAAGGCTGTATTTTATATGGAAACTATCCTGCCGGCTGCGCCAGACATGTTTACGGGAGCGCGAGTGGGCTTTTAAAATAACTAAGAAATTATATATTTAAATTTACTTTAATTATAATAAGAACAATGTTTTATGTTCTTATAACTAGCATAAAATTAACTTAACTAGTGAATCGACCGAGCAGAAGTGCATGCTCTAATCGACTAAAGAATAAAATAAAGAATAATTAATACTAAAACACTACGTTTGTTTCCCATGACATGAGGGGATTCGCGTTACATACGCCGAACGCTGAGTAGGCGTTTACCGGTACCGTTCTCACGCCATGAGGCAACATAACTATATTTCAATAAATAAATAAATATATAATAAAAAAATGAATTAAAGAAATATATATTTTTTAATCAGGCAAATTCAAAATATTTACACACCAGCGGCCTTCCCTGGGCTTTTCAAGCCTGAACTATAATATATTTTTATTTATTTACTTAATGTTTTTAAATTGCATTGAGGCAAATTTTTGTTTCTGTAGTTATCTATAGCTACTGTATACTCTAAGTAAATTGTAAGCTAAACTTTTTAGAATTTTATTCACTTTTGATTGCGAAAAAGAAATTATGTGTTATTCCATATCTATGAGTAATTGGGTGATAGGTGGGGGAGAGGTGACATGAAGAGGTAGTATTGAACAGGTTGGAGCTAAATGAGACACAATTACAGACATTGACACTTTTTTCAATTTTACAGACATTGATACTTTTATCAATTTTACAGACATTGACACTTTTTTCAATTTTATTTATAAGTACACACATAATAAGGAGCAAATATTTAACATCTTTGACCATCTGTCTGTCAGTGGACATCATTATTGTATCAAGTTAACCCCAATGATTTCTTAGTTGCCTCACGTACCTGGATTCTTGGAGAATGAGTGGCCTAGTGATCTCGTATGATGAGTTTGAGAGTTTACATTTTTTAGCAATATACTCAAGTAAGAAGAAGAACAAGCGACTAAAAGTAGAGAGACATCCAGTACTTTTCCTATATCTTATAAAACAAAGTCGCTTTTCATGTCTGTCTGAACTTTCTAACTCTTCTTCTTCTAAACTACCCAACGGATTTTGATGCGATTTTCACCATTAGGTCGAGTATTTACCAGGGAAGGTTTATATATAGTGTATTATTTGTACATTCTTATGTAAATTAACATAAATACGATAAATTTGTATAAAGTCCTACCCGTTGAGACCCTTTCGCACATGCGCTGCTTTAATGGTAAGTACTACATGAAAATAATGTACTGGAGTATTGTTCCTCTCAATAAGATCTACAAAAAAGTCCGCGACGGCATATTTGTAAGAATAACGTCTTTAATATATATCTTTTAAGAATAACGCGTAGTGATCATATTTCTGTCTAAAAATAGTAATTTCAATATATTTTTATAGTGAGGAATATTTTTCCATAATGGTATTAATTCTTATCCTTTAAAATACTTTATTAAATTTCTACGTTAAACGAAGATAAAATTTGCTTTTTACACTATTTCGAAATTCCGAATAGTTTTACAGAAAAACGCATTTAATTGTTAACACATCACGCCGTTTACACATCAACTATATCGAGTCAAGTTTTACTTATCCCTTACCCTCAGCATATAAATAAGTATATTAGTTACGTTGGCCATTTAATGTAGATCAAAACTTTCTTTTACTGTTTTTCATTTTAATAAGTACTTTAGAAGTTGTTACAATATCAAAAATTCCTTGCTGCGAAACGCGCCCCGCGACGTTTTGCTTATACAAGCGCGTCCGCCGCGCCGCCTGCCTTACACGCATCGGTGGTTCAGTGGTAGAATGCTCGCCTGCCACGCGGGTGACCCGAGTTCGATTCCCGGCCGATGCATTCTATTTAATTTTCCTCACAGGCAGCCACGTAGTGCCTACCCAACCGGTGTCGCTGTTTTAACAGCATTAACCACAAGCTCGAAAAAAAACCCGCCTGCCTCTATAGCAAAGAAGATTTAAATGCGTTTCACATATTGGATAATTTCAGTTGAATTATTTCAGCGCGATATTGGTTTCATATTTTTTGTAGTAGTTATTAGTAGGTAGGTTTTTGTTTATAATTTCTTCCGTTTAAAAATAGTCATTTAAATATATTTTAATAAGTACTTGAAAAGATTAGTAGCACAGATTTAAAATTACAATACTAAAAAATCAATGCCCCGCAACATTTTGCTTATAATAGTGGATCCGCCGCACCCGCCTGGCTTCTTTCCCCCGGGCATGGAACGAGGGCCTGCTCATTATGCTGCTGAGGGATACCGATCATTAATTTTCCTCAGCACGGTCGCCAAGCTGTTTGAGAAGTTATTCCTCTCATTTCTTCAGTCACACATCCACCCACAAAGCGAGCAGTTTGGCGAGCGGGTATACCACTCTGGGTAAACTACGCAATAGTGATCAACCGAGAGAGAGTGTTAGTGTGCAATAGCAGTCTTCCTTGACGTATTCAACCGCGTCTGGCACCCGGGCTTATTTCATAAAGTGCTCAGAGCCGCCGGGGGGTGCCGCCCCCAGCACGTCGCGCATGTTTTGCCGCTCTGCTTTGTAAGTGAAAGGACATTTGGCGTGAGAGTTGAGAGTGCGGGGTCTAGCAGCGACCAGATCGCTGC
The DNA here is from genome assembly GCA_000313835.2 of Heliconius melpomene melpomene. Taxonomy (NCBI): domain Eukaryota; kingdom Metazoa; phylum Arthropoda; class Insecta; order Lepidoptera; family Nymphalidae; genus Heliconius; species Heliconius melpomene. The sequence goes on from HE671494.1 coordinate 191,229, forward strand.
CGTTGTCTCAGTCAGAATTTTGTCACCTGCTCTCTACGCACTATACACTGATGACATCACAATGCCCTAGTGAGTATTACTTCAAACAATTGGAAAATCCTTATTGGAATTACGAAAATGCGGGTTGCATTAGGGTTTAATTAATTTCCCAAGGGAGTTGCTGGTCTCCTACTGGGCGCGTCCCCAGGTGGCGGATAGGGGAAACCACTCGCACTTGCGGGCGAGTGGACCGGGAATTTATTCCCGGCGCGGACCAAAACCAGCTAGGCATGGGCGTGTCTTTAGTCCATTGTTATGGACACGGCCTAGGGGAGCACACCCCGACAGAAAAGCCCCGCTGTGGAACAGCAAAAACTCAACATGTCGGTACAGCAGAATTTTGTTTTACCTCAGGAGGGTACCAGTCTCAATGAGATCGGAGAATCCCTCCGTGCTTCGGCACGCAAGCCCCGCGAATCTGGGGGGGGCCAGACTGACCGATGTGTTGCTGGGGAGGGGCCCGAGATGGGCGGAGTAGAGGGAGTGCCTGGGAAGGGCGGAGTAGAGGCAGTGCTTGGGGAAGACGGAGTTGTGGGAGTGCCGGTGATGGGCGGAGAAGTTGTGCTCGAGGTGGGAGAAAGAGTGGTGGATGTTGTGGCGTCACAAGGTGAATGTCGGAGACTATCTGTCTCAAGTGGCGTTGCAGAGGGGCTACCTTTCGGTGGCCAGATCGGAGTGATGGAGCCGCGAGTGATTTTGACCAAGTTGGACATGAGCGGCGTAGTGTCGACCATGGATGGTGACAACAGGTCGAGGAGGGGATCTTGTTCCTCGTATGGGCGGCTATGGAGAGCATCGGAGTCGAAGGACTCAGATACCGAAAGTTTTGTGTCAATGGTGCCGGAGAGGTTAAGGACACGGGCACAATTCTTGAAGGACAGGCGGAAGAGGCCTCGGAAGCCGATTGATCAGACGGGGTCTTCTGGTGAAGGAGAGCCAGATAGACCGGCTCCAAAAATGGTTGCCAAGAGAAGAGGCAAAGGTCTCAGTGAAGTAGGAAAGAAGGAGTTGCTGCTGAGGTTAGAACAGGAGGGGTCGGACGGCGTTGCGGTCGTACTGGCCAGGGCTAGCTCCAGGCTCTCGGACATGACTCTGCCGTCCGAAAAAGAGCAGGACGAGGCCATACTTGCGTCTGACTTACAGAATCAGGTGGTGGACAGCCTTGCGGTTATAAGAAAGGTTGCCAGCAAATCGGGCAATCTAAAAGGGACCTTCACCAAGGCCCTAAAGCAGGCGGCAAGGGCCATAGGAATGGCTGTAGATGAATTGGCCCAGCGTACAGCGACAGAGGAAGTAGCACAGTTGCGCGCCCACAATAATAAGCTGCGCTACGAAATGTCCGAGCTGCGGAATGAGGTCAGTCTTTTACGGGCTGACCTTCAGAAGCAGAGGAGCCAAGAAGTGGAGCCTGGCATGAGTCAGCCAGGGAGTTCCGATACTGAGTTGCGGCGCGCTATAATGCTGGAAGTCGGAACCATGGTAAGCGCCCGGATAGAGGGTCTTCAGAACAGACTTCTTCCGGAGAAGAGTATGCGCCCTCCGCTGGCGGCATCAAAGGGTGCGTCAAAAGCGACGGCCTCAACGTCAGCAAGGGCAGAGGTGACGACAGCAACACTTATGGCTCCCGCGAATCCTGCAACTACAAGAGGCCAAATGCTCGAAAAAGGCAAAGGCAAGGGGAAGGGCAAGGGTAAAAAGACCTTGGGAGCTCCAGTGACGGACGCCCTACAGTCACGTCCACTTCCACCTGCGCCAGCTGACTTGTCAGAAGGGTGGAGTGTGGTTGCCAGGAAAGGCAACAAAAAGAAGGCCGGTGCTGCTCAGCAGCAATCTAATAAGAGAACGGGGCCAAAAGCGCCAAAGGCGCGTAAAGCCCCAAAACTAAGGCAGCCTCGGTCTGCTGTAGTTGCACTAAAGCTCCAACCCAGTGCGGTTGAAAGCAACGTGACATATAGTCAGGTGCTCACACGATTGAAGGAGAAAGTTGACCTCGGGGAGTTAGATATCTCCGATATGAGATTTAGAGTAGCCTCAACTGGCGCGAGGCTACTGGAAATCCCGGGGCTCAACTCAGGTGACAAGGCCGACGCTTTGGCGCAAAAGTTGCGGGGCGTATTGGACGAGAACGAGGTCCAAGTTTCAAGGCCCACTAAATGCGCAGAGCTTAGGGTGAGTGGGCTGGACGATTCGGTAACGTCCGAGGAGGTGGCGGCAGCTGTCAGCAAGGTCGGTGGTTGCGATGTCGGCGCCGTCAAAGTTGGTGAGGTTCGGCGTGATCATGCTGGACTTGGCACGGCCTGGGTACGTTGTCCAGTGGCAGCTGCCAAGAAAGTGAGCGGAGGTCGCCTGCTGGTGGGGTTCGTGTCAGCTAAAGTAACGCTGTTACAGCAGCGGGTTGTGCGTTGCTTCCGTTGTCACGAAGCGGGCCATGTGGCGGCTAAATGCAGCGGCGTAGACCGAAGCTCACAATGTTTTAGGTGTGGGCGTCCCGGGCATAAACAAGCCACGTGCTTGGATGCACCACACTGCCCGGCGTGCGAGGAGGCGCAGAGACCTGCAGGCCACTTAGCCGGCAGTGCAGCGTGCGCAAAGATCTGTGCGCAATCGAAGCGCAGCAAAGGCGTGAGAGGGAAGGCGATGTCGAGTCAAGCCCAACCGGAAGCCCAATCTAGGGCCACGGAGGAGCAGCCTATGCTCGTTTAATAATGGCCGAACGAGTTCTGCAGGCGAACATCAACCACTGCGCCAGAGCCCAAGACTTATTGGTCCAAAGCTTGGCGCAGTGGTCGATACATGTGGCGGTTGTTTCGGAGCCCTACAGCGTTCCCGACAGAGACAACTGGGTAGCCGACAACACCGGGGTGGTGGCTGTGATCACCCAGGTCGCCGCGGGCTCCCACCTTTCTCACGAGTAGAGAGGGGTGCGGGATGCGTCGCCGCACTTGTCGGCAACCTCGTTGTCGTAGGGGTCTACTTTTCCCCCAATCGAACTCTTACGGAGTTTGAAGAGTTCCTTATACGATTGGGGGAAATGGTAGAGCGATTTCGTCCGGCGGAGGTATTGGTGGCCGGCGATCTCAACGCGAAGTCCAGCGTGTGGGGCTCCGCAACGACGGATGTGCGTGGTGTGACGCTGTCGGATGGGGTTGTTGCCACCGGTTGGTTCTGTGCTCAACCGAGGGGACCAAGAACACGTGTGTGCGAAGGCTGGGCGGATCCGTCGTGGACGTTTCGTTCGCGAGCCCGGCCCTAGCGTGCCGTGTTCGGGGCTGGCGAGTGCTGGATGAGGTGGAGACTCTCTCGGATCACCTCTACATCTTATACGAGATCTCCACACATTCAGCGGTGCAACCAGCCCCCTGTCCAAACTCGCGAGAGTACGGACCGCGGTGGCAACTGGGTCGTCTCGACAGGCAGTTGTTGGAGGAGGCCGCGATAGTGGAGTCCTGGCTGCCCCAGAGCTTGGCGTCTGCAGAAGACGCCGCATCCTGGGCGCAGGGGGCGCTGACGCGTATCTGTGACGCGTCAATGGCCCCCGTTCCGGGCGCCGCCCTCAGCGGCGGCAAGTGTACTGGTGGTCGTGGGAGATCGCGCAACTGCGTAACACCTGCGTTGCGGCGAGACGCCAGTACAGCCACTATCGCAGACGGGTACAGAAGGTGCAGGAGGAGGAAGACCGACTGTACCGCGTCTATGTCGAGGCGAGAACGCAGCTGCAGGAGGAGATCGGTCGTGTGAAAGGCGAGTCGCACGACCGGTTGATCGCGGGGATAGACCAAGACCCGTACGGCACACCTTACCGAATGGTGCTCGGTAGGTTACGGGCTTGGGC
>HE671494.1:196489-223462 GCA_000313835.2 Heliconius melpomene melpomene
AAAAAAAAAAAAAAAAAGGGGTTTTAAATTAATTTTCACATTATCTTAAGTGCTTTGCAAACATACATTATATGAATAATTCAGTAGTTAAGGCGGGCGAAGCCGCGAGCGGGTCGCTAGTACCATATATGAAGGGAGTTAACATGCTGGATTGGCTTCCATAAAAACAATATTTGTACCTAATCTCTCTAGCTTCCATAAAAACAATATTTGTACCTAATCTCTCTAGGTATGAGTAAAGTTTGCAAAATTTTATATCCTCGCTAGTAAAAGCAGACTTTTTAGCTTCACGCTCGCACATAGCAGGGTTGGCAAAAGGAACCCGTTCCTCACTTTGGAAATGGTTGGAAATTTTATAGCACCCCGGACCTACTTCTATAACTTTGAAGTCTCAAAACAACCAGAAAATAATTTCTTAGATAATTTAGCACATGAAATTACTAATTATCCCAAATTAATGAACTTCGGGGGGAGTCGCTTACCGCGTAAGGTCGACGTGTGCCGTTTTGCTCTGAGTTTAAATTCGTTATTCATCAAAAATTGCTAAAAAAGTAGTTGTTAATAAAGTGCTTAAACTAACGATTATAGGTCATTTTGGGACTTTTTTTACAAGTCAAGTGCGGTCAAAGACCGGTCGTTGACCTGCTTTAGAAAACCTGCAAAAAAAAAATTGATATTTGCATACTGTTTCTCTTTGTCACAATTTAAGTAAATATACGCACTGTGCTTCAGTAAGTGAGGAATGTCCAGAATTCTGTGAGGATACTGTTACGTGCTTTTATCTAAGTTTTATAAGAATTGCGGCCTTTTTTGCTGAGAAAAATAAAGCAACGCCATCTAGCGACGAGTAGCGGTAGTAGCAAAAATTTTACAAATCAATTAATTGACCCATTTCAAAATGTAAGAAATTATGGAGACACTTCGCAAAATCCAAAAGGATATAGATGCACAGAAAAATGCAATCCAGAATAGCGTCGTAATAGTTACAGAAAAAGTATCAAAAAATATAAACACAATATTAGATGAAAAATTTTAAATTTGGCATCAAAATCAAGTTAAAATCAAGGAAAAAATAGAAGATCAAGAACAAAGACTTAATTTGTTAGAGAAACAGGCACGGAAAAGAAATATAGTGTTCTTTGGCATAGAAGATAATGGGAAATCTTACTTTGATATGGAGAATAAAATTATTAACTTTATAAACGATTATTTCTCACTTAACCTTAACTGTGATGACATACAAGAGGTAAGACAAGTAGGCATAAAATCTGAGAAGCCCCGACCAATTAGTCACCTTTATGACACTTTGCACCAAAATCAAGATTATGAAACAGAAAATGGTTTTAAAAAACACTAACTATTATATAAAAGAAGACTACCCCACACATGTATTAGAGAAGAGAAGAATGCTTCAAGAACAACTAAAAGTAGAGAGAGAAAAAGGTAATAACGTAATTATTAAATACGACAAAATTGTCGTAGTTAATAAATCTGAAGCAAAATACACCAGGAAGAGGCACCTTTCTACCTCACCACAGCATTATGAAAATACTGGTAATAGAAACATATCACGTAACAGTCAAGTTTCCAAGAAAAATAAAACCTAAAAAGGTTTTGCATTTTTGCAAAGGTTTTGCACATGCTCTGCATCTCAAAGATCTTCTAGTTTCTCAGAAAATACGACTAAACAGACTATACTCAATTACTTATCGAATAAAAAAGTCAAGAAAGGAATAATATATAGCAACCACCGACACCTCTCTCATGCAAAAAATATACAAAACAGCAACCAACGCACACTGATTTATATCCTCCAAGCCGGCTGGTCACCGAGGAGGATTACTACCACTACCTTCCAAAGGAGATGCACCAGTCAAACCAGCTCGACATATCCACCTATAATGTTAGGTCACTATCTTCACAAGAACGGAAAAAAAAATTGCTGGATAATAGATGGACAAAGATGGTGACGTTACCTGAATGGATATATACGGCCCAGGACCGAAAGAGATGACAATCCTTGGAAGAGGCCCTTACCTGAGGGGGGTTCCTAATTAACACAATTTAGAAATATTATTTTTATTAAAACAGAATAGAATAGAATAGTAAAAATTTAATAGAAGTTATTTTATTTAATAAATTAAAAAAATAAATAAATAAATAAATTGTAAGATTCACTGTAAAAATTTTGTGTTACATTAGGCAATAAAGGGCTTTTTTATTTTTTTATTTTATTTAATTTATTTAATTAACTTCAGGCTGTATCATGTATAGCAGGCGTTATGAGTGATACACATAGCAGGCTCCCTCCGCCTGCTCTGATAGCCTGCTGGTAACATTTATATCCGATCATAAAAAATAAGTTAGGGGTAAAAAACCTATGTACCTCTAGTTAGGCCGTCGTGGCGCAGAGTCAAGTGGGTTCGATCCCCGAGGAAACGAGATATTATATGTAAACTTTATGGCAATAAGTTATACTTAAAAAAAATACAAAAGCAAAAATGTATACATAAAAAATTTCAAAATGTAAACGCAAAAGCGCGCTTGAGTTCCACTACTCAATACGCAATGCCATCAGAATTCGGAGGAAAGTGGGGAACAGAGTGTCTCAACACTAGGTTCCCTCTGCCTACCCTGCTGTTGGATTGCATTGACTTAGAAACTCGACTTTTTATGTATTTCAAGGGACATTAAGCCTGAATATTTAATTTTATTTTTAGCTTGAGTGGCAGAACTCAACGCTGCGCTTTTCATAGACACCAGAGCGAAGAAATGGAAATATAAACCTAAATAACTATTTTACTTCCTCGAGTAGGGATCGAACTCACAACCGTCGCGTTAAAGTCACACCCTCGTACGATTTTGGTATATTAAAAATATTGTTAGTTTTCATATTGCAAGGCGTGTCCTACAATTAGCGGAAAGGGTAAAACGGAGAGTCAATTATATTTCTGTCTACTCCATTGAATAATGGAGATAAATAGGATTGAAGATAAAAAATATAATATTTTAAGAAAGTAAGTAAAAGACTATATCTTTATCTCCATAGGTACATGAGGTCAAAAAAGTCGGTAGATAAAGCTAAAACTCATTATTGTTACTGTGCAATTGATGAAATTAAACAAGATAACAAGTAGCTCTTTAGTATATAAGGTGAAATTTCTACCAAAATTAGCACAGTTACCTTCTGGGCTGCTCAAGATGAAGACTGTCCTGGCATTAGCTTGCCTGGCCTTTGCGCTGGTAGGAGCTTCCATTCTTCCTTCAAAGGTCGAATACAAAGTCAAAAATGGTATGAATACTAAAAATATAATTTAATATTATTGTAAGAAATGTACGGAATGAATTTAAATGTTATTTATTAAAAATTTGTTTAAATTTCAGTGGAACCTGAATTCGTAGCAAAACAGGAAAAAATTCTCAAGCTTTTTATCCACCCAGAACAAATCGACATCGAAGCTGATTATTATAAAATAGGCAAGGACTACGATATCGAGGCTCACATAGATGACTGCTCAGTAAGTCATTTTAATTTATTTTAAAATACTTGCAATGAAAAAAGGAAAAAAATATTTTAATAAAGTTAAAAATTCATATAACTAAAATATCTATGCTTTATATTCTACAGAACAAGAAGGCTATCCAGGAATTCTGGGAATTATGGAAATCTGGTTTTATGCCAAGAAATGTGCCTTTCTCAATCTTCTACGAAAGACAGAGAGAAGAAGCTGTAGCTCTATTCCATATTTTCTATTATGCCAAGGACTTCGAAGCCTTCTATAAAATGGCTGCTTGGGCTCGCGTTCACGTTAACGAGGGACAATTCCTTTATGCATACTACATCGCTCTGATCCACCGTGCAGACATGCAGGGAGTAGTTGTTCCAGCTCCTTACGAAGTTTACCCTGCACTCTTTGTCAACTCTGAAGTTTGGCACAAGATCTTCCGTATCAAAATGCAAAATGGAATCTCGTCTGATTTCGGTGCTGAAGACGGTGTTATCCAGGAAAATGACCGTTACATTATGTACGCCAACTACTCAGATTACTCATCTTACCACGATGACGAACACAGGATTTCCTACTTTGTCGAAGATGTTGGTCTCAACGCATACTATTACTACTTCCACTCATACTTCCCATTCTGGATGGACGGCGACCTTTACCCAGCAATGAAGGAGCGTCGTGGTGAAGTCTACTACTATTTCTACCAACAACTTTTGGCCCGTTACTACTTGGAGAGACTTTCCAATGGATTAGGCGAGATCCCACAATTTTCTTGGTGGCATCCGATTAAGAGCGGATACAGCCCCTACATCAATTATTATTACTCATTTGTGCAAAGGCCTTCTTACTACCAAATTCCTGTTGAAGAATACATTGAAGAGCTTCAACTTCTTGATGCTTATGAGAAGAATTACATTCAATACCTTGAGCAAGGCCATTTCAAAGCCGTAAGTAATATTTCTAAAATATTCTTCCTTAACATTGCATCAAGTATGATTTATAATTATTTTCAATCTTATAGTTCAATCAAGACGTTGATCTACGCAACAGCAAATCTGTCAACTTTATTGGGAACTTCTGGCAAGCTAACGCTGACTGGCACGGCAAGTTTGCTCGTAAAGATAACCACAACTCCTATGAAATTATTGCTCGTCGCATGTTAAGTGCTGCCCCAGAACTATTTGACAAGTAAGTATGCTTTGCCATCTTTATAATCAAACTAGCGACCCTCTTGCGGCTTCGCTCGCTTTAACTTCTGGATTATTCATATAATGTATGTTTGCAAAGCACTTAAGATAATGTGAAAATTAATTAAACCCTAATGCAACCCGCATTTTCGTAGTTGTGTTAGCTGCTGTTTCGCAGCAAGGATTTTTTGATATTGTAACATCTTCTAAAGTACTCATTAAAATGAAAAACAGTAAAAGAAAGTTTTGATCTACATTAAATGGCCAACGTAACTAATATACTTATTTATATGCTGAGAGTAAAGGATAAGTGAAACTTGAGTAACATATGTCAACGGCGTGATGTGTCAATAATTAAATGCGTTTTTCTGTAAAACTATTCGCAATTTCGAAATAGTGTAAAAAGAAAATTTTATCTTCGTTTAACGTAGAAAATTAATTAAGTATTTTAAAGGATATGGATTAATACCATTATGGAAAAATATGACTCACAATAAAAAATATATTGAAATTATTATTTTTAGACAGAAAAATTATCACTACACGTTATTCTTAAAAGATACGAATATGCCGTCGCGGACTTTTTTGTAGTTCTTATTAAGAGGAACAATACTCTAGTACATTATTTTCATGTAATACTTACCATTAAAGCAGCGCATGCGCGAAAGTGTCTCAATGGGTAGGGCTTTATACACATTTATCGTATTTATGTTAATTTACATAAGATTGTACAAATAATAAACTATATATAAACCTTCTATGAAAAATACTCGACCTAATGGTGAAAACCGCATCAAAATTCGTTGAGTGGTTTAGAAGAAGTAAGGAAGAAGAGTTAGAAACAACAGACAGACACGAAAAGCGACTTTGTTTTATAAGATATAGGATAGGATAGGAAGAGTTAAACTTGAAAAAAGTTTACTAAATTATATATTAACTATACTCTATAGAAGGCTATGTACATTGTACACATTTTTTTTATTTATTCCCACTAATTAATAGTTAATTATATTAGAAAGAATTATGTAATTATTATATACGTATATAGATGCCGTCACTCTGCAGGGGCACAAGCGTAGGTTCGATTCGTATTCGGGGAAATAATTATTATTTATGAATTTTCATTTTCTCGCTCTGGTACCAAGGCAAAAAGCGCAGCGTTAAGTTTTGCCAGATGGAGATGGAGTGTGATACTAGGTTCTCTGTGCCTACCCGATATACAGGATACAGCGCGATGAAAAAAAAATACAAATTATCTCTTATTTATTTGTTATTAATATGTTACTAATTCTTTTTTATTTTACATACAGATACCACTTCGTACCATCAGCCCTAGACTTCTACCAATCATCGCTCCGCGACCCAATGTTCTACCAGATGTACAGCAAGATTCTTAAATATTTTATTGAATACAAGAAGTTTTTGGCACCCTACAACCAAGATAATTTGCATTATGTTGGAGTTAAGATTAACGACGTCAAAGTTGATAAACTTGTGTCTTACTTTGATTACTACGACATTGATGTTAGCAACAACGTATTCTACTCCAAAGAAGAACTAAAATCTAAACAATGGCCTCACTTCGTTGTACGTCAACCTCGCCTTAACCACAAGGACTTCTCCATTGAAGTTAATGTTAAGTCTGACGTTGAAGGTGATGCTGTATTCAAAATATTCCTTGGACCCAAATATGACAGCAAGGGTTTGCCCATTTGTCTGAAACATAACTGGAAGAACTTCGTTGAATTGGACTGGTCTGTACAAAAATTGGTTAAGGGACAAAATAAGATTGTACGTCTCTCTAAAGATTTCTTCTTCTACAAAGAGGACTCAGTAACTGTACATGACATCCTGAAGCATCTTCCCGAAGGAAAAGTACCCTCTGATATGTCTATTGAATCAGGTGCTATGCCCAAAAGATTGATCTTGCCTAAGGGTTCAAAGGGTGGATTCCCGTACCAACTGTATGTAATTGTATATCCCTACGCACCGATTGAGAAGAAATTCGAATCCATCAAGGCCTTCATCCATGACAACAAGCCCTTCGGATATCCATTCGATCGTCCCTTACATGATGTTTACTTCAAGCAGCCAAACATGTACTTTAAAGATGTAGAAGTTTATCACGAAGGAGAAGAGTTCGCCTATAAGTACAACCTTCCCAACCATTTCGTCCACTATAATGACGTAGTCAAACACTAAAAGGAGAGAGAAAACTAAATGTTGTTATTTATGTATTATGTATGTATAATACGTAATATATTCAAATATTATTGATAAATAAAAGTCATATATAAATAAATATACAATTTTATTCAAACTTTAGTAATGACCTGTTTTGAGTACAAATCATTATACGAGTATATCAATACAACTATACTTTATATAAACTAATTCAAATGTGGAGAAAAGTATCCAATTTGTTCATTTAAGCTTTCCTTATGAAAAATAGTAATGTTGAAGAATTTGTAATTATTGAAAATTGGATTATTATTTACTAAAGCTTGTCTGTGAAATGGAAAACCAAATGGTTCTGATAAATAAATGGACAAATTTGGATCATCTGTTTCATCAATGGGAGTTAGTAAAACAAATAAAGTTAAATTAAGACCTTTATCTAAACCTTTTGGTATAATCAAATTTTCTGGGAATTTAAATGTATCGTACTTATTTTCGAGTGACTGTCTTTGTTCCATATTATAATTATCATCAAATGAGTACCTTGTTGAAATTTCGTTAGAGTATTTTATGATATTCACATCCTCTTTTAATTTTTGTGTAAAAGAATCAAATTCATAAAACTTGGAATATTCATTGAAACAATTAATTAAGTCACACTGTGGGCCAATGAATAATTTAACTAGAACTGTTTTATTAACATTGGAATCAACTGTAAAAGCGAATTTGAATGGCATATGCTTGAGTCTTTTTTGTCTCACAGTAAAAACTAAAGGAGACATTTTATAATCGTAGTTATCTCTATGAAAGATGTTATTTATATTGAATTCATAGAACTCAAAATAAGTTGTAATTTTAGTAAAACTAAAATCAGTGATATCAAATTCCTGAGTTTGATATTTAGAAAAATCATAAGGCTGTAAAGTATTCGAATACTCAGTAAAGTACTTTAATAAATTTTCAATCATGTACCAGTACAGTGGATCACGTAGTGTAGTTTGTGGATGATGTAGTACTGAAGGCGCTGGATTGTATCTGAAATAATAATAAAATCTGTATTAATTTTATTTTATACTTTTATACGTAACTAATTTAGCTAACGTAAAATAGGTGATTGCTAAACATGATAAGTAATTTACTATTTTTGGTAGAGGAATTATTTCTAAATTATAATCATATTCATATTAATATTATAGAAATCATTAAGCTCAATGCTTACCTATCCGTTGGATAACCACTACCACCATATCCATACAAAGATCTTATGATTTTAGCGTTTTGGACACTTTCGAAATTAGCTCTTATAAGTTTAGATATAAGGTCAGCATAATTATCTTCTGTTAAAGTGACTTTGGTTCCATTATCCTGTAATTAGACATTTTACGTAACTTTTGATAATTTGATCAGTTCCCGTGAAGAGGATGTAGATACAATAATTTCTAAGATATGTAAAATTTATTTTTTTCTAAGGAACAGCCGATATTTAAACCAAAATCCAAACGTGTCAAAGAAAATGTTACTGTTGTTGTTATGATCCATAGACAAACTGCAATTTAACAACTATCCATAGCCGGTAATTGGGGACCTCAAAGTTTATTAGGTGGACTTTTCAAGTGTTTTCACCTCAATAGATTTTAAAATAATTTACAAGCAAAATTTAATTTTAACAATATTTAATATAAAGTTCATCAGGCAACTCTTATTAATAATTGATAAACATAAATTAGTATAATCCTACATAGCACCAAGACCATTAAATTTCGTTCAATATTTGTTGTAAAATTATTCTTTAAAGTATTAAAAACGAATTTTAAGATATATTAGGAGAATTAATAAAAAGAAAAGCATTATTATGTCACGCGTCTCCTAATGAGGTGTATTATATATACATTATATCAGGCCTCATTTCATCGCTTACCATAAATATGACACCTCTTGATATACACTCTTTAATGGCAATATCTATAGACTTAACACGTGCATAGTTTTCATTCCATTCTGCTCTTATAGACGACCTTGAAGAGAATGGAAGTCCATTATCATATGACAAGTAAGGAATAAAGTCATCATAACAATTTGATTCAGCAGATATATTAAGATGTTTAAGATGTTGTTTTTCCAAATTATATCTGGCCAGAAGTTGTTGATGGATGAAGTAATATTGCTCAGCGTATCTCGGATCTATTCCTGTTAATTCGTCCTTGCTCATCCAAAAAGGATACATCAGGTGCATACCATAATAATAGCTATTAAGACCAATATCTTCTCGAAAATAATCCAAATGATCTTTACATTCTTCATTCCATAAATGCCAACCAGAATAATTTGTATTAATTGTAATTTTGTCATCTACTCTATAAAATTGCTGTACTTTAGCTTCTTGTGGGTCAAATTTACCATTCCTTGCTTTTAATTTATAGGCTTTTGAAATAGTTTCACTATTAACAAAATAATTTGGTTTTGATATAAAAGGAGGGTCTTGATCTTGTGTTAATTTATCTCTAAACAACGTAACTAGTCTAAAAGCGTAGTCTACCAAATCTGAGTTTATATTGTAAGAAGCCCAAGTCTTCAACGCATCTATCTTGTCATCATCGGCTAATTGCAAAAGACGAAACAGTGCTATGGTAGCTTCCCTCATATTGTCATCATATATGTTAAATGTCAGACCTTTCATAATGTGTCCCTTTTCCAAGTGGTTGGTTAATATATTGTAAGGCTCATTATCCTGAAACCAATGGATTATATTATTATATTATATGATTATATTATGGATATTATGGATTATATCATTATTATATTATATTATATTGTTACAGAGAAAGAAGCGGGAAGGGAACAAAGCTGTCTTTTTAAAAAAATAAAATATATGCTTACCGTATTAACAAGGTCAGCTAATTGTAGTTTTGATATTTTTTGTATTTTTTGAGGTGAGTAGCCGGACGGTATAATATATTTAATGTATGCATTTTCCTGTTTTACAAATTCTAAAATAACATAAAATATAATAGTTTGTTCAAAAAGTAGTAAAGTATTATATTTTTAAGAAAAAACAAAGTGATTCGTGGTACATGGGCACAAGCTTGAAACTGTAAACGCGACTGCTTGTGGGTTCGATCCCCACTTAAAGAAATGAATTATTTATTTATATTTCTATTTTAATTATTTCACTCAGATGCCGAGGAAAAGCGCAATATTGAGTTCCGCCACCCAACACACAAAGCCTCCAGAATTCGGCGGAAAATGGCTACGTACCCTATTGTTTGTGGGATACAAGAATAAACAAAGAAAATAATTCCATTATTATATGCAGTACGTTAACCCCATTACACAATTGTACCAAAAAAACAATTAGGTGTCCCTACCTCCTTCATTTACCAGACTCTCAAGATCATCCGTAGGCGCGGAGAGCACAGTCCCAAACAACAATAAGCACAATAACATTTTTTCTATAATTTTAAAAAACATTGCACTTGCATTCACTGGCACAGACTAAATTATGTAAATTGAGTAAACAACTTATATACATGTACCTTGCTGCCACTATTTCTGTTCTCTCAATTGAAATCCTGGGGTCGCTTAAATGGCATAATTTTCTAAGTACATTCGCGATGATATGGTATGTTTCTTTTTTAAATAGTTTTCCTTGATATATAATATACTAGCGGCCCGTTCGCGGCTTCACCTGCGTCTCCATGACTACCTACGTCCTATAAGTGACGTCCATGCAAAATTTGAGACTCCTAGCAATTGTAGTAGTGAAATTACATACAAACTTTCAACCCCAAAAACAACCCCTTAGAAGTCGAATATTGCAAATTCCCGTCTTAACGAGCACCTACGTCCTATAAGTAACTCCTATGCAAAATTTCAGATTCCTAGCGCATGTAGTTTCTGAGATTTCGTGATGAGTGAGTGACCTTTCGATTTTATATATATAGAGATAAGTAAATAATTAAGAGAAATAAAAAGTTTCAATCAGCTTACAATTAAGTAAAACATAAAGTACTAAAGGCTTTTAATAACTTTCTTTTTATATTCAAGCAAATAGAAGGCTTATTGAAAATTACAAATCTCTTTTATTTTTCTTATGAAACAAACGATCCAATAAAGTTTTTTTCTAATTAAATCTGTTTAATGTCCATACTATGCCAACGATTTCGAATCGTCCGTAGCGTCGCTATGACCCTCGTCATATAAGCAAAGAGAACCTAATGTCAAGATACTAAAAAGAACAATTATTGAAAAACTGTTGATTAGAATTTATTTAAAACATTGTGGATTTTCTTCACTTGACCCAAATTTTAAATTTTTATATGTGGTTGTAAAATGTCTATTACACTCAAAAACTTGTTCAGGAAGCCTTGCGTCACAACTGGTCTCAAATAATAATATATTTTTGTTAATTTTGTCATAAAAAATAATAAAATACTTTTCCGAATAACGATACAAAGCTGTATATACTTCAGGAAGCAAAATCCAATTGGACAATTTTCCAATTGTAACCATGGCACATGTCTAATTTCGGTTAGGAGGTAATTTGTTCTTAAGTGCCATTATCTCTCGGAATCCTTTAACTATCACTGACAGCTTATATAACTGTTCTATTCATATTTAATGTTTTCCTTTTGTTGTCTCTCTTCTACCACGAACAAGCAATGTTACTAGAATTGAACGGACAATAGAGAACGATTGTTGTAAAACCTAATAGTAAAGAAAACCTAGTGATTGATCAATGTTTTTCTTTTTTATTTTGTAAAATATTTTTAATATATTGTTTTTTTTTATATACAAGTCCTATGTGATATCAATATAAAATTTAAATAATATATCATAGCAAAAAGTATAAAAAGGTATATATATCGTAATTTTAGAAAAAAACTTTTGTAGTCACACTTATTTTAGTCATCTTGACGTTTAATTATTACTTAAAATTTTTAAAAGTACAGAAAATTTAAAAGATATCACAAGCTTAAAAATAATTTTAAGCTATCGTAAACATAATTATCTAATTACTAAAATGTTATTTTATAAACAAAAAACATATTCAGTCGATATAAAATATTACTCTACTATAAAAAGATCTCATTTATCTTAATATTAATTACTAACAATAATAAAAAAAGATTAGTTCAAACTGTTTAATAAGTTTAATGACCATCTTTCCAGTGACATTTTGCAGATGCTTGACATTTATTTCTTTTACCAATATTTTTATGTACATTCAGGTATTATTATTATTATATACATTTTGGTTTTTAGAAATGAAGTGTTCTTAGTTTCTTCTCTGTTCATGTTGAAATAAATATAAATAAAAAAAGATTTCTGGCTAAATTCATAGATATCTTTTTATTTAATATGTCTCATATTACCCTCGAAATAAAAAGATAGACAATGTAAAGGCTATATTTAAAAGAAAAACAGCATATTCATGCGTTATAAATATTAGCATATAATTGTGAATATAATATATTTCGTTACATTTAAATTATTATGAGAATAATAAATTGGAACGAAAACGCTACTAAGAACCTATCTATAAGATAGATTAAACATGCGCGTGGTTAAACTCCGTCATACATACTATGCTAATACCGCATCGATTTGTACTAATGAAGTCTTATATTTCATAAGTAGGTATACAATATAAAAAACTAAGTGTATTATATTAATATTATAGTAACAATTGTAATTGTTATTGATTTAATCGCCAGTCATCATCTCCATGAATTCTGAAACAATATGAAAAATTGTATTTAAAAAAATTGCTTTGAAAAATAAAATTAATAAGTATCTTTATTAATTTAAATTTATATTTTCATTTCTTCGCTTTGGTATGGAGGCATAGCGCCGCGTTAAGTTCCGCGACTCAAAAGGCAATGCCTGCAGAATTCAGCGGAAAATGGGAACCGAAATGTCTTAACAGGTCTTACCCTATGTCTTAGGTTCCCTCTGCCTACCCTGCTGTGTGCTGCATACATTTAAAAAGGTACAATGTAAGTATTAATTAATATTGTAATAATTAATGAAATAATTATTAAATTAATACTAACCATCGAAGTCCACGGTACCAGAGCCGTCAGTGTCAATTTCAGCGATGATGCCGTCTAAGTCGGCGTTGCTAAGTTTGTCGTCGAGCGCCGCAAGAATTTCCTTGAGGGTGGATGTAGTAATGTAACCGTTTCCTTCACGATCGTATAACCTGAAATTATTAAATAATTTGTTTGTAAATAACGTTATATTAATAAATTTCATATTGAAGCTCACGTGCTAGGAAAAATAAAGCTTTATTTTATAATAAATAATTTTATTGCAGTTTTAAAATATCTCAAAAGGAATATGCCTTTAAATCGAGATAAAACTAAAGCAGTTTCATCTTATTAATGTTTTTTCTTCCTCAAGCTTTTTATTCCATATATTCACAACATTTTTTCTAGACATGAAGTATTTTATTAAAACATCTTTTTTAGATAAAAAATCTTCTTATTAAAAAGAACTGTTTCATCTTTCAAAAAGACATTTCTTCTGTTATTTTATTACCTGAAAGCTTCTTTCAGTTCTTGTTGCATGGCTTCAGCATCCTCTTCTTCTAAGAAGTGGGCGGCGATGTTACAAAATCCATCGAAGTTGATTTTGCCAGTTCCTGTGAGTATTAGAAAAATTTAGTTGCAGCGAAAAAGAAAATCTCAATTTTTAAATCATGATATTTATATAATTACATAATCATCATCGATTATATTATTATATAAATCATCATTACAATAAACTAAATACATTTTAATTAAGTATAGTTGCAATTTATGCATCTAATTTTAAAGCAAGCGTGTGTGCATACGAATATTAACACAAACTTAAATAGAAGAGACGCGTTTCAAAGGTAATGGAATCTTGAGGAGACACTCGTACTAAAATAGACTCATTATAGCGAACGCGTGTAAAAATATTCCTGTATCTTTGAAGACGTCGTCGTGCAACGGGCAGCTACAGATTTAATGATTAATGCCACTTGTTACTTTTACGAGGCTAATAAACTAGCAAAACATATAATTTATGAAACATTTTTCAAATGACAGCTTATTACCTACTTTACATCGTATTAACATTTAGTTTTTGAAAAAGTTTCTTATAATAATTATTATTTCAGACAGGAAAATAAAAGTGAATATTTGAATTATTTACCTTCAGGATCGTTTTCATCGATGAGAGCCTGGAGCTCAGAGTCATCAAAAAGTTGACCCATGGTGTTCAGGATAGTTGAAATCTTAAGGACATCAATGTATCCAGATTTGGTGGTGTCGAACATTTGGAAGGCCTTGCGGAGCATGGCCATCTTTTGTTCATCAGAATCAGATTCCTATAAATATTAGAAAGAAAAGCTTACTAATACTGAAATTTAATTAAAAGTTTCTAGTGACAAGTAAAATCGGTAAAGAAAAATTTATCCTGTATTGTTCCATTAAAATTGTTTCAGAATTGTTGAAAACCGTAAAAATAGATGAAAATTGGATTTAGACAATTTACGATAGGCAATTAAAATGTTTTATATTAGCGAACAATCATTGGACTTTTAATTAGTATTTAATAAATTCACTTAATTAAACTATAAACACTTTTCACAATATATCACTTTAATATCTAACACGTTTAAATCCTCACCATATTGTTTTAGAAGTATAAGAAGTTGTAACAAGAACCGAATCCGAGTGCGAGTGTTGTTACACTGGATTTTACATTCATGTACCACCCTTATTTATAGACCATTCCTCCGACGAAGGAATACAAAAATAAGTAAAAATCAGCTACTGTCTTCTCTCGTGGTGATTCGATGACGTTTCACACACACCGTCAGTCAGTATTGGTACGTCAGGCGATGGAAATATAGCAGGCGATGAAAACATTCGATTTCGTTTATTTTATTATATATTTAGTTATTATTGTTATAGAAAAATATAAATCTAGGTCTACTTTTTATGAAAATTGTAGAGACGTTTCAAATATTTTCTTTAGCTGGTCTTGCATAGGAAAGATTAGGTTGGTGTTATGACACTCCGTTCTCAATTTTCCTCCGAATTTCGCAGGCGCTTTGTTGAGAGTGGAAACCGAACCCATAACCTGTCCCATTTACAATTGCACGCTGGTGCTCCTGTGCTTCTAAAGAAAACACAATTAAATAAATCAAATATTGCTACATCAATTATGATTTGCGATAAAGTCGGCATTTCCTGTTATAACCGAAATAAAAATTAAATTAAAATCGTCTTTAATTTGTAATTAATTACTAAACTGCTTCAACACACATACTATATTTATTATAGTTTATTAAACATTTACAACAACATGGATATAAGAAACTCACATGTCCAAACTAAAACGTTCCAGAAATCAAAAGGTATGCGTTTATTAGGCAATTTCCCGATTAAGAACAGGAAATTCCTTAGACCAGCCGTCGATTCACAACAATCCAATGAAAATATTACGTGTGGCGACGTCACACGCTGGAAGGACAGACGCCAGCGCCAGGAGTTATGTACTGTTTTGGTGGAAGTAACTTAATAGCTGACTATAAAAATCATTTATCATATAACAATTGAAACAGAAATAAAATATTTCATTTATTTTCATAATTTTAACATCATTTAAATAAATAGCTATTAAATGTAAACAAATGATTATCATCATGATAAAATACAGAAATTGCTTAAAGCAATAAGATTGCCTTTGCATACATGTTTTTCTTTCATTTTTATTTATGTTGTTCTTTCTATATATTTCTTTTATGTGTGCAATAAAACATATTCTATTCTATTCTAAAATATATTTAAATAATACAAAATAAGCTTAAAAATAAGTTTTAAAACAAATATATTAATGAAAGAGTAAGTTTAGCAAAGGTGATGCTATGCACCATTAATTTGCCACCACTGGCGCGTGCAACGAGTTATACGCTGCGCGCGCGCAGATATAGAATGTCGGTGATCGACTATAATTTTTGTTTTCTCATACGACTGCGAGCGCCACAATGAGAACGATCAGAACATATTAGCGCCCACGTGCTGGATTCACAATGAGATTAGAAAATACAATTTCCGCATTTCTATCTACTTGTTTATATATATGTGTATTTAAATTAAAGCATATATTTAATATTTAATATATATTTGTACTGATTATTTTTCATTAAAACTGAGACAATTCTATATTATTTCTATTGTCTTAATGTTAGGAACATATCTATTTGAATGTGGAGAAAGTGGAGAACGGAAGAAGAAAAATCTTTTACAATACCGCATCATGCCCAACTTGTGTAATAGGTAATAACTGTAAATAGCGTGACTTAGCTTATTCACAAATACTGTAGAGATATGCGGAATATCTTGGCTTCTCAGATCTACCAACTATTTCTGATTTATATGTGTTGATGATGAGGTATATTTTATTTATAATTCATCCAAATGTCGATATAACTGTTTGTGGGCGGCTATTAGTTGGCCTATCGCTTTCAATTCCATTCCATTCAATGTTTTTATATCCTTGACATACTGACTTTCATATAAATATTAAGATTTTAAATTCGATGACATATAGGTTAAATATGTTTCCATATTTATTTAGGATTGCGGAAGTTTGGTAATATTTAATATTCGGTTGAAATTTTACGTATAATCTTCTTACATAGTTACGTAGGTGTTTATAATTTAATAATCAATTAACAAGCAAAAAACTGTTAGTTTAAAACACTATTATTACAATTGTTGCAAAATTTAGTAGTTTTAATGTCTATATAAATAATAATTAAATATATTTAATAAATAATTATATTACACGAATAAATAGTTGCTAAATAATTAATTACAAATATTAATAATCAATATAAAATAACTTAAAAATATTGAATTTTAAACATACAATATATATGTATTTAATCCAAAGTTTTGTCTACTTCACGTATTATATTATTATATGTATAATATTAATTTATGCTTCTAAAGGAGCAAACTTAAAATATCGCAATGATTTTCAATGAATTTTCAATTCGTAAATATTTTTACACAACATTAAGTAGAAGAGCAGTTATAACTTATAGTTTAATTAAAATATATAACAAATTCAAATAAATACAATTCTGATTTACAACTTAGAAATAAATTATTCTATACAGATGCTACATTTTAATTAAATTTATTAATGTCAATGTATAATATAGAATGTGCACTCGTACTATAATAAATATTAACATGTTAAACGTTATAATCAATAATAGATCGGTCAATGTCAAAATAGATGCCTATTAATTATATGAGAATGCATTCGCTATCTATTATTATTCTCTTACACACACACAATAGTACAGTACTAGCTAAATCTTTGACTTCGCTCGTGTTTCACTTAGAAAGTAAAAAATTAAGTAGTCATAAATTAAGTAAAAAAAATTAAAAAAATAAGTAAAAAATTAAGTTATTTAAAACATATTATTAAAGTTTTTTTTTTTAATTTAATTAGATATAGTGTGTAGTTAGCCGGTTCAAATTTAGTTTAAATGTTTTTTCTTTTTCTTTTCACTGCTTATAGAGCTTTGGCCGTGAAATATTAAGATAACAGTTGTTTTCACTTATAACGTTATATATATAATTTTGTTTATAATTCTTATGTTTTTTTTTATTAAAATAGTAATAAAATTATAATTATTTTCACACATTATTTATTGAGTACATTTGGAAGGGCTGTGTTAATTATAGGCGTTAAATCACTGCTTTCCTGCATGCTCCAAGGTAGCTTATAAAGAGACACTTGACACACACTGGATGAGTTGAAATATCTCCTGTCTAGGAATATGCCAACAAGATGAAACACTGTCTTAGATGTATTGCACTTAAATTACATTTAACTATTTATTCTATCATTTAAACCAAAATAACGCCAAAATTTTTACGATTCGTTTCTGAGATTTGAATCATTCTTAGGTGTCAATGGAGTGGAAAATAACTAAATAACATTATTTTGGCACTGACCAAAACAATTTTCCTTGCAGCATTTACTTGTGGGATCTGGATGCCAAATGCAAATAATTCTTTAAATAGGTCCTATGATGAATGGTCTGGTTGCGTTTCTATACTATATTAAATTAGCATTTGTTTTATGTGATATAATTAATTGTAAAATATTCTTGTAGTCTATTACAACATTATTATAGATTTAATCTGGACAAGTGTTTAACATGGCAATGGTACAAGATATCTAATGAGTAACACAGAAGCTATACAAATGAATATTTCATTAGTAACGAGGTGTCTCTGGTTGATTTTATCGTAGTGTTCTGATGGTATCACTAAAGGTTGTTTATTGCTGCTGTCATAATAATGTCTCACATTTACATTTATAAACTGGCATCTGTAAGGTGCGGACGATTTTATTCTTAGTATATGCCAAATACTCGTTAATATGATTAATAATATTAATAAGGCTAATAACGGGTTAATATTTAATGATATGTTTATGCTTAGTTTAACAAGATTTTTAATTTCAAAGCAATTTTTTATATATGAAAAAACGATACTGTTGAATCTAAAACTTTTATTTAATTACGTATAATTTTATTTATAGGTACTATTTTAGCTCAAAGTTCTACGTACTTTACAGTCCATATATATATATATATATATATATATATATATATATATATATATATAATAGTGATATTTTGTGGGTTAAAACCAATGGATAAGGATTCATCAAATAGTTGCATACGAGTATATAGCAATTGCGATAACTACAAAAAGTGCTTAATTAATTCACATTTTTAAAAAATGAAACGAATAGAGGAGAAATTTAATACAATAATTTAAATGTAACTTTTTATAATATAAAAATTATTTTCTTTCTAATAAATTATTGTAATTATTCATTCTATAACTGTTGAAATTGAAATATCAAAAGCAAGTATAATTAAAAAAAATTTAAAACTTTAGAATAGTTTCAAGAAAAAATATACTTTAAGAGAATGTAAAATATGTTACGGAAGCCTTGTAATCAACTGTAAAATATTTTTGTTTGTATTCTAGTCGTTGTCACTTCGGTGACCGATGGTTTTTAAATTTTGTGCGATGAAAATAGGGAAAGCGTAACACCGTTATAAAATATTTGGAACTGTTCCAAAAATAATGATAGAAAATCGGAAAATAGTTATAATAAGTTTTCATTGTATTGTGTTTTCTTAAATAGCTGTTTTTTTTTTAAATACAATATGAAATTAATAAATGTGGATCTATAATATATTATAATAATCTTAGTAGGATTGATAGATTTTACTAACGAATGGAAATTTAAACTTGGAAAACTTTAGTAAGATAAACTAAGAGAGTGTGAACTAAGAATAGGAATAACTAAATAAAATTACTTAATATATTAAATTTTATTTTTCTCATTCTACCAAATTACAAAAATAAATATTAATCTGTAGACAACAATTATAACTTTTAAGTAACTCTAACATTATTCAAATAATTTTTCATCAGAATCCATCTTTAACGGTTTAAATATAATATTAAATATGTTCGAAAATCTTTTTTTTGGCGACTTTAGCAGGAAATGTGGTTTTATGGTTGAAATGTCTTCTATAATTTCATCGCTGTCATTATTTTGAAATGTATCTATAGAGTCAACGAGGTATGTATTATATTTGGAATTATTATTTTCTTTATAATCCGTAGTAATTTCATGATTTAACTCCGGTGTTATGTATATATTGTTATTTATGACCTGAACATCTTCCGGTTCTTCTTCTTTATCCATATCATCATTTTTTATTATGTCTTGAGTTTTATATTTTTGATACTTGTTTTCTTCTCTTTTAGCGGCATATTCATATTTTTTCCCGTAATTTTTCTTTTTGGATTTATAATCAAATGTTTTTTTACTAAATTCGGGACGTGTAGCCGAAGTTAACAATCCACTTGGAGCTTCATAAGCAAAATCGGTAGGCTGCCACATTTCACTATTCGAATTTGAATTATATGTGTTCATTGGCCTCACACCACCTTTATTATCAGAAGCAGATTCAGTTTTATGTGTTATTACAATATCTTTGACTAAAGCATTTGGAAGATTGAAAAGCTGTTGAATTTCAATGTCCAAGTCAAGAGGGAAACCAAGTGAAAAGATTGCGTCATAATTTATTTCCATATTCGTTGTTGATCCACCTCGAGTAGGTTTAATATAAGGAGAAATAAATACAAAAACGTGTAAAGGTAATCCTTCTGGAGTACCTTTGGGCAAAATTAAGCGAGAAGGAAATTCAATTTGAGACCAAATTGATTTTGTAGGTAAAGTATCTACTCCAAATTCAGCATCAGCAATTCTTTTACGAATAGTTTCTAAAGAAACTAAATCATCTGATAATTTCATCATTTCATTTGATGCTCTAGTTATGAGATTAGAACCTATTTTTAAATTATATTCAAAACAATCTAGTAACATTAACATATTTTTCTTTTCAATTAACTGGCCAGGCATCATTTTTGGACCAATGTACACTCTCACTAAAGCTTTTTGCGCAACAAATGATGCAACGCTGATCTTAAAAGCGAATGGCTTGCTACTTAATCTCGATTGACTAATTTTTACTTGGAATTTAGTGTCCTCATTTTCAGTTTTTAGCGCATTAGTGACATCAAACTCGAACTTTTCAAAACTGGTCATCATTTTTTTTATTTCTATATTTTGTACTTCTACTCCAGGAAAATAGAGTTGGTCTCTAGTATAGCTAGGTAAAGCTTGTAGAGCGTTATCAACAATATCGATAATTTTTTTATTCAACTTCCAAAATAGAGGATCTCGTACAGTTGTCATAAAATGTTCCAGAACTGAAGGTTCGCTGAAAAGTGAAAGTATATATAAGTTTACAAGATCAATAGCTGTTTTTATTTCAATTTCAACTTAATGCGACATACTGTTATAAAATATTTACTGTTAGTATTAGGGAAATACATTGTTCTAGATAAAAATTAATAGTATATGTTATAGGCTATGATTGATCTTGATAGACAAAATAATAGGATAAAGTTATATTTTTTTAGAATTTTTATTTTCTAATATATAAAAAGGGTAAGAAAAAATATTAACATACCTTGTATCGCTTTTTTCGCCACTCAGCAATTTGAAAGCTAGCTTTTCATAACTATTTTCTCCTATTATTAATATCTCCATTAAATGATCAACAATTTCAAATTTGTTATAACCTCCATCTCTCTGTAAATAATTAAACTTTTTATAATCATTTTAGAATTTACAAAATTATAAAAATATAAAAAATAGAGTATTATATTCACCATGTGAAGGACCACGGTAGGAATATTATTTTCAATATTTTTCAATAGCCGTATAGTCTCAATGTCACCGTCAGTCGATGAGCGACTAAAGTCTTTACCATTTGAATATATAAGCATAGGATCATAAGAATACAAATCACTAAGATTATCCCAATCGAGCCCTTCCAATTCTGGTAATCCATTTGAATACCTTTCTAGGTTGTAACGGGCCATCATCTGCTTAATCACATGATACAGAGATTCTCCATTACCATTTGAGTATCGTGAGTTACTAATCCAATTTATAATTCTCATTTTTTTTAAAAAGTAAAAGGAATTGAGACCAACGTCTTCATGAAAGTAAGCCAACTTGTCGTCACCCTCATCGTAAAAGCTTGTTGTATAATTCACATCTAATATGTAAGAATTGCCGACGTTACGAACGTAATCACTTAAATCTGTCAAGCCACCTCTTATTAGCGATGACGCTTTTAAAATAAAATCTTTTCTAACGAAATAATTCGGCAACAATTCATACGGGGCCGGTATCGATATTTTTTCAGTATCACGTCTATTTAAAATTGCAAGATATATAGCGTCGACGAACAGTCCACAATTTACATTCTGTCGCGCCCAGCAAGCGGCTTTATAAAATGTGTCAAAGTCTTTAGCGTAGAAAAGTATTTCGTATATAATTTTAAGCTCATTAAAATGTTCTACGTTATATTCTGAAAATATTTCACCTCGTCGCAATAAACCTTTACTAGCTCTTAAATTCTGCAAATTATCTATTACATCTGGATCCTGTTAAACAAAAAAAAATATTGATTTTAATCATTATTTACTCAATAGCACAGTATAGGTTATTTTTAGGTCATAGTAAAAAAAATCCTTTATATTACCAAATAAATTCCATTATAAGGATCTAATTTGAACTCTTCACTTAATCGTGCTATAACAGGATCAGCACTTTCTTCGCACACATTTTCAAATATTGGAAGCAACAATTTTTGTGTATTAACCCATCCAACCGGTACTGTAAATAAACGAAAAATAAGCTTACAAATATATTAACTCTCTCTCTCTCTTTTCTACTACGCCCCACAAAAAACTCACTTGTCAAATTTAGTTTTTCTACTTGCAATGTTTTTCAGTTAAGCGTTTTTTGTCAATTAGAAACGGAAAAGTTTTGTATGTACATATAGATAAAATAGTTAAATTCAATATTATTTAATATATTATTAAAATTAATTTCTAATACTTATGATAAGCTTATATCAATAGAAATAAAAATATAATAAATTAATAAATTATTCTTACCAGGACTCGTATCGATCGAAGAAGTGGGTTCTTGTATAATATACCCCCTAACTTGCAGAACTAGTGCAACTAAAAATAATGTTATTTCTCTCATTTTGAATGAACTTATGAATATCTTCAAAATATGTCTTTCATTTTATACTATTGTATAAAATAGTTCACTGACACTATTTGTTTCAATTACGAAACGATAAGTGGTTGAACGGACTAATAAATACCATGACAAAATTATTACGTTGGAATGACAAATTTTATTAGGTCGATAATCCTCGTTGTTTATAATAATTAAAAGTATTATTATATTTATTTTATTCAATCTCTATATTACTCAATTCTCGTATGATATATGTATTAAGAAGTTTTTATCGAATTTTATAATTGACCTCCCATATTATAATCTAAGCAAAACCATTTAATTTCAGATATTTAGACGAAGAAGTTACTTGCTATAAAGGTAGTAAAACCTACTAGCGAAAAAGAAATAAAAATAATGATGAAAATTAGTCAAGTGGGAGCCGGACTCACCCACCGTACCAATACCGTACCGTAATTAAAGTACTACTTATAAAAGTTACCTAAACTCATTTCGTGCCAAATTTCAAATCTGTTGGTTCAATTTCGTACAAGACGCACCAAAAAGGATGCATAAATGCATCGTATCTTTTGATCGCGTAGATTTAGAAGTATTTTTTCTATGTGCAAAGGCACTATGAACCAATTTATTTGTTATTAAATTCAGCTTGATGCATCTACGCATTCTCGAAATAAATAGTCTTGACAGAAGGACAGACAGACAGCAAAATAAGCCTACAAGGGTTCCGTTTATTTCCTTAAGAGGTATGTCAAGTAAGTTTCTGCAATAATCATAAAATCGCATACTTAACTATAAATAACTCATTATTTAACGAATATAATACAAAAGGTACCTTGTTATTGGAATAATACGATAATTCATTATACAAAATAAAAACAACTTTCAAGTGATAAGAGTATTAAAGTTCATACATGTATTAACAGGTTAGGCATATTAATGTATTTAAAATAAATTACTAAAGTTATAATGTTGTTATTGTTGTATATGGTTTTATAAACGTTATACTTAAATAATTATTTTTGATTTATTATCCTCATCTGAAATTCTTTTCTCAGCGTGCTACTGTAAACGCGTACATTCAAGAATGGGAATTGAACCCACAAATTGTGACTATGAATTATTGAATATTTGAACTTTGAATATTTGAATTTTTGAACTTTGAATTTTTGAACTTTGAATATTTGAACCCTCCGCGCGGTGCTGAGTTTCGTTACTCAACACGGAGTACGTTCTCCACAATTCGGCGGAAAGTGGGGCAAGAAAGTGTCTTGATCGGAACGTAGTTCGTACGTAGTAACGTAGTAATTTCAGTGTGTACGTAGTAATTTCAATATTATTTTAAAATGGATCTACCCAGATCAGAAACGAAAACGATGTAAAGAAAAGGTTAATTAGTTTAAACATTACATTTTGCGATGTCGAGTATATAACTCAACTTTTAATTTAAGGTTACTTTAAAACCGCCATCTGTGGCTGAGAGGAGGAAACAATTCATAAGAACCGCGTCATTTAGCGTAACGTTAATTTAATGCGTGAGAATATTAAGCGAAAGCTGTGAAATGTAATTGAACTGTTCCAATCTGCCTCTAGATGGGGTATTTTAACTTTTTATTTTTTTATAAGATTAATATATAAAATATAACAAATAGGTAGTTATATCGCTCAGTACTCCCTTTTTATTTTAGTACATATTCTAGTCTTTTTATTTTAGTATAAAAATATGGTAAATAAAAAAGTTTGTTTCCATTTTGACTCAAGCTGAAATGAACAGGCTATAGTTGATTGGAAAACGCAATGATATGAAAATGTATAACAAAACCGGTTAAGTGCGAGTCGGAATTGTCTACCGAGGATACCGTATCGAATTCAGGATTGTGGGTCAATGGGAAGTATAATTTTTAAAAACTTAAGTTTATGGGCGTAAAATTACATGTCGGCAGCGATTCCGAAAATAATAGATTTTAAATAATATAATATAGGCATATAAGTTTAATAACTTCATTTTTAGTTCTCATTTTTAACCGACTTCTGTAAGAAAAGGAGGTTGTCAACTCGATTGCTTGTATGTTTGTAACCTCAGAACTTTTGAATGGGTGCACTGATTTTGATCATTTCTTTATTTGAAAGCTAGTGCTTGCCGTGTGGTCCCAATTTTTTCTTGGTCCATTTCTGACAATGGTATCTGTGAGAAAATCACATAAGCTTAAAAAGTTCATTAGGTACGTGCGCGACAAATAGACGAATAACTCACTATTACCAACCGACTGCGATAATAGTTTGGTGAAAAGTTGGTTAGGTTCTAATTATGAGTTGAAATTCGTCGTCGTCGTCCGATTGAAATTAAACAAGTTTGTTTTTTTATGGTAGGAAAATATAATTGTACTTTAATAGTTATAAGGAAAAACATTGTTCAAAATGGTGTCAGAAATGAGATTCCTCATCGTTGCATTTCTTTTTCAGCCAGCTTCAAAAAAGATTTTTTTTTGAGAATATAAAAATAATAAAAAAATATATTTTATAATTTTGAGGGTGATGCCAAGTAAGTAATTTTCTTGACATCGACTTCAAAATTATAAAATCTTTCTTTAATTAATTTTGTTTAACAAAATCAAAGTACGGTTGACTTTATGTTAAAAATTAATTTGTCCTATAATTTGAAGTAATAAAAATATTCTAATATTTTTTACCTTTTAATTTTTGTTGAAGATTGTGCATATAGATATAGTTTTGAAATGACTGGTATTTTTAATTATATATTATTTTAAATTGCTTACATAGTCCATTTAATATATTATTATTTTATTTTTAATTTCAATATTTAACAAAAAATATCCATACCTATATTATAAATTCGAAAGTAACTCTGTCTGTCTGTCTGTCTGTCTGTCTGTCTTTTACGCAATCAGGGCCAAACCGCTAATTTAATTGTGATAAAATACTCATATAGAGATACTTGAGGGTCCCGGGATGAACATAGGATACTTTTTTTTCTCATATTTGTAATATTTTCGATATATCAATATATTAAAATAATTAATTTGACAAGCAATTTATTCCGCCATGTTAATAACAATCGTCGCTACGCGTTGCTAAGCAACGGCTTGCAAAATTTGTTGTTTTAAGAAAACGTCACCCAAAGTGAGTTTGCTTAATACATACATGGCGCGCGCCGATATAGATTTGCATACATTAACAAAAATTTGATGATTTCTATAATTTGATATTCATTCTTATGAAAATAAATATAATAGTCACTTTTAGTATTTCATGTAGATTGAAATTATAGTTTATTGTATAACATTCTAATAAATAATTAAGATGTCACTGATTCCAAATGACCTAGCCTACGAGTGGTATAGTATGTCAGACGCGAACGGGCAGTAACTTTGATGATTTTGTAAATTTTTATATATTTTCGAATTACTATTATTTTTTATGTAATTATTTGCTGCTTATAATTAATTTATCTCAGTTCGGTTGTCTATACCGATGTTATACACTTAAAATATCGTAATTTTAATCATTTGGGATTTTATTTAATATTGTTCGCAAAAATTAATAATTATTTAATATAGAAAAATATTTAGTGCGCGCGCACAGCAAACTTTAGGTACTTTTTCTAATATTAAGAATTTCCTTTAGTTACTTTTTAACCGACTTCTGTAAAAAAAGGAGGTTATCAATTCGACTGTATTTTTTTTATGTTTGTTACCTCATAACTTTTAACTGAGTGGACCGATTTTGATATTTTTTTTTATTTGAAAGGTATAGCTTCCCGAATGGTCCCATTTTTTTTTGGTCCATGTCTGACAATGGTATCCATGAGAAAATCACATAAGTCTTAAATTTGCATTATGCATGTGCGCGACTAATAGCCGAATAACTCAATGTCGCGCCAACCGATTTTGATGATTCTTTTTTTATTTGAAAGGATACACTTCAAGGATAATTTGGTGAAAGTTTGGTTAGGTTTCGATTATGGAATCCGGAGAAAATTGAGAAAGTTAGTTTTTTTGGTCAAAAATTAATTATACTGTAAATAGTTACAAGCAAAAACTTTTTAAATTGATGTCAGAAGTGAGATTCCTGATCGTTGCATTTCTTTTCAACCAATCTCAAAAAAGAGGATGTTCTCATTTTCAACCAACTTCAAAAAAGGAGATTCCGAATTCACCCGAATACTTTTTATGTTTGTTCTTGTCAATATACCAAAATGTAACTTTGCACAAAAATAATAGCTAATTAAATGAAGTTTTACATAGAACAATCACAACCACTCGTTGACAACCACTACCACCACCATCACCACTCGTTCAAGAAGCATCATTTTAAGATCTACCCATCACTAAAAATCGTAAAATAAATTAATTTTTAACAAAAACAAA
>HE671494.1:223562-250688 GCA_000313835.2 Heliconius melpomene melpomene
CTTTATATAATTATTTTTCACTTTTTAGTTCGTTGTTAGAAGTCGGTTTTTGTTTTTGTTAAAAATTAATTTATACTTCTTTTGTTTGTTCATTTCGGTTACTCAGATATTTTTTCTAATAATAAGTCTCCACTTATTATTCTTTTTTAACTTATTTTAATTATTTAGGCTTATATTTTCGCGGGCGTGGGCGTATTTGAACTATACGATTATTTATTAAATATATTTATGAAATTATTTTTGGTTTTCAATAGAATTTGTAAGAAATTTAATTAATTAATTAAATTTAATTTGATTTAATTTAATTTTTTAAAGAAAATAATTTAATTTAATTTGTAGAAAGTATAAATGGTAGATATCAAACAAATAAAAGATATTTATAAATATTCAATCCATTTATTTTATAAATTTAAATACAATTCATCAATTTCCACTTAGTGAATATAAATACACATAATTACATACATACATATATCTTATAAATATTGCCATATTTTAATTATTTTTGTTTAAAAATCGTAAACGTGGGTGTCGCGGTCGATTTTCTTATTGATGTCTACGTCAACAAAGTAGTCATCATATAAGTTAACAGACTTGTCAAGCATGTCGTAGGTTCTCAGCACATAACGATCCCAACGGGTTTTCATTTCACAAACTTGCTTCTTGTGGTAAATGACGACATCTACAAACTTCATGTTAGGTGTGAAGAATTTGGTGAGGTCGATGCGACGGTCGAATGGGAAACCAAGAGGCATTTTGTCGAGAAGCACTGTTGATCTGAAGTCGACAAACATGTCTTTGCGGGTTGTGTCCAAGATAGAAACATTCACGTTATCGACTAATTTAAGTGGAGTGACGATGACATAGAGCCACATTTTCATACCACCAACAAGACCTTTCGGTAAGAGAAGCCTAGTTGGGAAACCGGTGTTATAGTTTCTGAAGTCTTTGATCAATAGATCTCTCATATCGGTGACAGAATCAATGGTCTTCCAAAGATCACGAGTCATGATGCGATCGCGTATAAGGTTGTGCATGTCAATTGAATTTCTTACAATAGTGTTCTTGCCAGTAATTAGCTTGTAAAGGAAGGAATCGATTTCGACGAAGTTGAGTCGGTTCTCATTGATATCTATCAAGCGGCCCATGTGGTCCATTTTAGGTCCTAAGAACATTCTTACGACACAATCCACAGCCTTGTCCGATTGTACATCAATTATTACTTTGAATGGATCATGATTAAGACGGCGCTTGCGGACAAAGAATACCATATCGGCTTTAGTCTTTTTAACTTCATCGTCAGTTAAAGTTACGGCGTTGGTCATATCCATTAAATAGTCTTCGAAATATGTCATGAGTTTATCTACTACAACGTTGTCGATTTTAACACCAGAGAAGAAAAGATCTTCATGAGTGTAACTTGGCAGGCGCAATTTGAATAGCATCAAGAAGTGGCATAAGCGTTTTTGTAACTGGTAGAAAACTGGATCACGGAGAGCAGTTTGGTAACTGTCCAATACACTGGGCACAACGAAATATCTACAAAAAGAGAAGTTAGTTAATTCTTATAACATAAGTACCTCAAATTTTGAATAATTTTCTTTTAAAAAATCTCTTTATGATATTCAAAATGTATTATTACAGAATAATCTTACTTGTCCGAATTCATTGTGTTAAGGCCAATAGCAGCTTTCATTAAAATAAGTAAGTAACGATATGCGTCGACTTGAACTTTGGAAATATCAACCTTGTCAACTGAACCATAAACTAATTTGCCTAGCATTTCAATGTCGTCGTATTTGGTAATTTCTAGTCTCAGTCCATTAATCTGGAAAACAAGTTAAATTTATGTATATAATTGTAAATATTATTAATTTGCTAGAATAAATAAGTATGATAAATATAACGTATTAACCTCAATGTATCCCTTTATGATGGCTTCGTTAATGATTTTCTCATAATCCATAGCAAGCTTCATCACACCGAAGTTCTTGTTTTCGTCAAGAACATAGTTATTTAATCTTACTGGAAGTTGAACACCATTGTGGAGCATCATCCAAGGCCAGTAACCTTTCCTAATAACTTTGTTCCAAGAGAAGAGAGGAATATCTCCGAGACCGTTTGACAGGCGCTCTAAGTAGTATCTAGCCAAGATCTGTTGGTAGACATACATTGTAATTTCCCATCTTCTGAACACGAGTTTGTTGTTCATTACATCATCTTTCATCCAGAAGGGATAGTCAATGTGGAAGTAGTAGTAATAAGTGTTTAGATCTATGTCTTCAGTAAAGTATCTAAGTTGGTCATCATCGTTCAAGTAAACACGTTTGTCGTAAACATTTTCATCAATAATGTAGATGCCCTTTTCTGTTTTCTTGATTCCGTAGAAATCACATAATTTCCTGTCAAGTAATCCCTTTCTCATTTTGAGCAAATAAGCCTTTTGGATAACATCACCACGGACGAAGTAGAACGGGTAGATTTCATATGGAGAAGGAAGAATAATTCCTTTGCAGTCCTCACGATGTCTTACAGCGACCGTAAGAGCATATACGAACATACCCTCGTTAAGGTAAAGACGCATCCAGCAAGCGGTCTTGATGAATGTGACAAAGTCCTTAGCGTAGTATAGCATGTGGAACATCTTGACGACTTCCTTCATTTGACGATCAACATGGAGAGTAAAGATTTCTCCACGTGGTAAAAAGCCAAATTTCAGATGTCCTAGGAACGATTTAACTACATCTTGCTTCTGTAAAGTAAAATTAAGCGACTATTAGCAGAGACCTTTTAAAAATATACAGTATACATGCAGTACAATTCTCAGAATGCAAACAGCGGCGTTGAGTTGCGCCACTCAACACGCAATGCCTCCAAAATTCGACGGAAAGTGGGAAACGGAGTGTCTTACACTAGGCTCCCTCTGCCAACCCTGTATGCGGGAAACGAAA
Source organism: Heliconius melpomene melpomene (assembly GCA_000313835.2). Classification (NCBI taxonomy): domain Eukaryota; kingdom Metazoa; phylum Arthropoda; class Insecta; order Lepidoptera; family Nymphalidae; genus Heliconius; species Heliconius melpomene. The sequence continues at coordinate 226,514 of HE671494.1, forward strand.
CGTGAAGCTGAAAAAAAAACAATTGTCAAATGTAAGATATGGTTACCGTGTAAAGTTCGACGTTGTTTTCTATTTTGAAATTCATGCCAATTTCCTCAATTTCTTTATACATGACCGGGTCCATAATGTGGTTCAGCAACTTCATAATGAACATTTGACGTTGCTTGATATCCATACTAACTGAAAAGAAAAATAATTTGATATAAATTCTCTTTTTTTTATAAATTCGTTGCAACACGCAATGATTCAAATTCAATTGGAAAGCGGAGAACAAAGTGTTTGACATTAAGTTGACTTTTTCTATCCCGCTACATGCGGGATAAGGCGTGAAGTTGAAGAAAAATAAGGTATTAAATAGGAAAATCTTACCGATTGTAGTGTCATCGTAAACCACATGGGTTGCGGACAAAGCCGCAAGCCCTAGCACTAAGCAGATGATTGTCTTCATCTTTGACGCTTCAGCGCAGACTGAAGATACATCCAAATCACTCCCATTTTATACTATAACTTAACTGACTTTTCTGACCTTTTTCATACTTTACATTGTATCGTTGTTTGTTTCAGATATGGAGGTGTTATTCATTAGGCTATTTAGGTGGAAAGTTATCGTTAATGAGTGAAAGTGTTTATATTGACTTGCGATAAGAAAATATCAATAAAAATATAAACTAATAAAAATATAAGCTTATATTTCGCATCGGTATCATTCTTTATTTGTAGGTACTGGTGTAAAGAACAGTCGTGGAGTTAAGAGACCATTTGTACTCTTATTAAAATTAATAAAACTAAACACGAAAATAAAATCCTTAAACCTAATAAAAAGTGCTGTAAATTAAGCTAATATTATTTCATAATTCATATAGAGCAAATATATATTTTATATTTAGTAAAAAAATACTAAAAATAAACTATTACTGCTTCTACAAATAGAAAGATTTAATTAAAAATATTTTTTAATTAATTATGGACTTTTAAACGTAATATATATAGTTGGTTTATATTAAATTAGGGTAGGCAGAGGGAACCTGGGAACCTAGTGTCAAGATACTCTGTTCCCATTGAAGTAATTCCGTATTAAACTATTAGGTAAACGAACGTACAACGAACGTCCTGATCTGTTATGCCTGCCCCTCTTGTTTACATTACAGGTTTAAAAACTGTATATTACATTTCAATCAAATTCGTAGAAATTTGTTTCCCCGCGCCACCGAACTGTGGAATGGCCTACCTGCGGCAGTGTTTCCAGGTCGGTACGATATGGGAACCTTCAAAAAGCGCGTCTATCTCCACCTCAAAGGCCGGCAACACACCTGTAGTTCCTCTAGTGCTGCACGGGGTCGTGGGCGGCGGTGATCTCCATCTGGTGACCCGAACGTTCGTTTGCCTTGTCCTTTTTCCATAAAAAAAATCTCTTAAAATATTAAGTCTGTCTTTATACATTAAATCTTTTTTTAAATGTTAAGGTTACAATTTTAAAATACATGAGGTTCTACAAATTCGTTTGTATGGACTATAAAACGTAAAGTCTTGTTGTTCCTTAGGAATTCTATTAAATAAATTCTATATTAGTGCTCCCCTACACTCCTCTAGGTACCTCTATGTCTTTCAGCTTTCTAGGTCTGCCAGTTATGGGGTTAGGTTGTGGCCTGTTCGTTAACTGCTCAATAAATAATAGAAAGATTTTATACGTATAGAATTTATAACTTTCAATAATATAATCGTGGTCAGCCGTGGCCCAGGCGCAAAAGCATGTCCCCATAAATGCGACCTTTTATGGGTTCGATACCCGTTCCCGGAAATTAAATATTGCTTTAATATAAAATATCTCTGCTGTCATTTTCTAATGTTATTTAATTATCGATTTATTTCATAATTTACAGTACTTAATTGCACTTCAAAGGTAAATTTTTAATCTACTTCCAACCAGAGGAAGTTTTCAATTCGACTTAATGACTTTTTATCAATCGATTTCGATATTTTTTTAAAAATTTAATAAATAAATGAATTAAATTTATTTAAAATAAATAAAAAATATATAAAAAATAATGTATCGCTCTTTTAAAAAAAGAATCTATACTAATATAATAAAGCGGAAGAGTTTGTTTGTTTGTTTGTTTGTTTGAACGCTAAGATCTCTGGATCTACTGGTCCGATTTTCATTGTTTTTGTTTTGTATGAAAGCTGCATTTTTCAGAAGTGCTATAGGCTATATAACATTACATTACACGTATATACTAATATATTTTAAAGTATATTCTAATTTGACATGCAATTTATTCTGCCATGTTAATAACAACCGTCGCGTCGCTACGCAACCGTTACCGCGACATTTTGATATTCATCCTTATGAAAATAAATATAATAGTCACTCCTAACATTTTATCTAGATTGAAATGATAGTTTACTGTATAGCATTCTAATAAATAATTAAGGAGATGTCACTGATTCGGAATGACCTAGCCTTCGGGCGGCACAGTATGAGTATGACCGACGCGAACGGGCAGATGACGTTGACGGTTTTATAAATTTTCATACATTTTCGAACTATTGTTAATTTTTATGTAATTATTTGCTGTTTATAAATAATTTAAACTACACTTTGGTTCTCTTCTTATTTTATTTGATATTGCCCGCTAAAATTATCCTGCTTAATAGAGAGAAATGTTTAGTTATTTCGTAGAGTCGATATCTATGTACGCACGCACGGAAAACTTTAGGTACTTTTTCTAATATTAAGAATAGTTAGTTACTTTTAATCCTTTTGTTGGTTCATTTCAATAACTCAGATAATTTTTTGGAATTTTTTCTAATCTTATTATTCTTTTTGATAATTTAAGCTTATATTTTCTTACTAATTCTATTAAAAATTGAAAATAATTTCATGAATATATTTAATAAATATTCTTATAATTGAAGCAGGCGTAGCCGCGTCCGGGTCCACTAGTCTGTATATAAAATTAGTTTACCGTCACGGTGGAGATGGGGCTCCACGATTGATCTCATTAAAATAAGTTTAAAATAACTAAGTAATTGAATAGTTTAAAATTTTAATTTTTGTAACTTGCTTGAATGCAATTATGTTTCACATAAGACAAAGCCGCAAGCCCTAGCAGTAGCACTTTTGAATCGTCGAATAAATATATGAACAAAAAAGCTACCACCGGTTCGGAAGGCAGTTCTGCTGAGAAGAGCCGGCAAGAAACTCAACAGTTGCTCTTTTCAAAATCAATGGTACAATCTATTACATTAGCTGGCAGCTATCCTGCATTACATTCAATAGGCATTAGTTCCATACTTGTACAGTGTAATAAGCTTTACTTGTTAGTATATTTTTTAAAGATACTTTAAATTTTGGTAGTGGCTTACTTAGACTAGGTACACTGCGGAATTTTATTATATACACGTATACACCCGTATTATATACACCCATAAAATCTATTAACTTTTTGAAGGCGAAAACTTGGCGTAACAAGCTTTTCTTTATTTCTCGTTCCTATCGTATGTCTGTCACTATTTTTACTATGTATGACACTGTGTATTTTGCAGTGGCGTAGGTATTTGCTGCCCGGTGCGGCTTAGGGGACTTGATGCCCCTTTCCTGTTGATGAGTTCTAAAAAAAAAACAAAGTGATCGTCGACTTTGATCCCCCTTTCCTTTTGATGCCCGGTGCGGCTTAGGGGACTTGATGCCCTTTAAAATGGTCTAAGGTCTAACAACAAAGAAAAAAACAAAGTGATCGTCGACGTTGATGCCCCTTTTCCTTTTGATGCCCGGTGCGACCGCACCGCTCGCACCCCCCTAGCTACGCCACTGGTATTTTGCCAGACAAACAGAATATTATTATCGGGGAAACTTATCGATGCAATAGACCCAAAACAATGATTTAGATTTTTTTGTCTGTCTGTTTGACGATATGTCTGTTTATTTGTGCGTTTGTTTACGCTAATTTCAGAATCGGCTAAACCGATTTAAGTACAGTTTTATATTAAGGCAAACGTCCCTTAACCCTTCAAAAGTTATGCTAATGAAGTGACTTCGGTTCGACAAAATTGCTACAAAATATTTTCATTTTGAATTGGTTGGAACTTTCGTTTTCAATGTACAGATATAGTCGTTAAAAGACAATGTTAATAGAATACGAAAATGATTCAGATTTAGTAAATAACTTATTGTGTAATATGCACTTGCGAGTCGGTTGCTAGACTTAAAAATTTCTAATACGTCATTCGCTCTGGTGTCTAGGCGAAGCGCGGCGTTGAGTTCGGCTCGGCAGAATTCTGCGGAAAGTAGGAAACGCAAAGTCTTAACACGAGGTTTCACTTCACACTGTATCCTGCTGTTTGCAGGATACAGTGTGAAGCTGATTCTATTTTATGTTTTCTCAAGATAGTATAGAAACAAATCATTTTGTTATGATTTCATTTTATGGGAATAAGTCAAAATGTTTACAGAATTATTATTATTTTTTTAGCATAATGTTGTTGAGTATATATATCTCAAATTAATAAAGCTATATATATATAGCTACGAGTATATCTCTTTTCAATTTCTAATGCTATTTTTATTAATACTTTTAAGGATTAAATTATAACATTTGTAGGGTAATATTTAATAGTAAACATTTTATCAAATCATAAATATTTATTTATTCACTCATTAATCATTATTATGGCTGTACAAGCTTATGTAGATTCAAATAAGTTACATTTAAACTTGGATATTTTTTTCGTCTGTGGCAACATTTTTGGTTAAAAATAATCTATCGTTTAGACATCAAAAGTCATATCTACAAAGTCTGTGTCGATTTTGGTGTGGATGTCAAGGTCAGTGAAAAAGTTATTTACCATTGGCGTTTGGTTGAAGTAGCCGTAATCTTTGAGCACGAAGCGGTTCCAGCGAGTCTTCATGTCGCAAACGCGAGTTTTATGGAAGATCATGACATCCAAGAATTTCATGTTAGGAGTGAAGAACTTGGTGTAATCAATGTAACGGTCGAATGGGAAACCAAGACGCATTTTGTCAAGAAGGATTGTAGACCTAAAATCTACCAATAAATCTTTGCGGTTAATGTCGAGAATGGACATATCAATGTTGTCAATTGGTTTCAGTGGTGTAACGATAACGTAAAGCATCATCTTCATTCCACCGACAAGACCTTTAGGCAAAAGTAGCCTTACTGGGAAGCCAGTGTGGTAGTTCCTTAGATCTTTAGCCAATAAGTCTCTGATGTCAGTCATGGTTTCAAGTTTCTTCCAGAGATCGTTAGTCATAATACGATCGCGGACCATGTTATGCATATCTATACTCTTTCTAACTATTGTGTTTTTGCCTGTTGTAAGTTTGTATAAGAATGAGTCAAGCTCAACAAAGTTAAGACGGTTTTTATTGAGATCAATCAAACGACCAAGAACGTCATATTTAGGTCCCAAGAACACTCGTACCACACAATCAGCTGTTTTGTCCGATACAATATCCATTGTCACTTTGAATGGTTGATGGTTCAGACGACGCTTGCGTGCAAGGAATACCATGTCACTAGTGGATTTTTTGAGTTCTTCGTCTGTCCATGTGACCGCATTAGTCATATCCATTAAGTAATCATCAAAGTAAGTTACAAGCTTGTCAACGATTACATTGTCGATTTTAACACCGGGGAAGTATAGATCTTCGTGAGTGTAAGAAGGCAGACGCCTTTTGAAGAGAATGAGTAAGTTGCATATACGTTTTTGTAATTGGTAGAAGACTGGATCACGCAGGGCGGTTTGGTAGCTATCAAAGATGGAAGGCGTGACGAAGTACCTGAAACGCCATAAATATAAAGGTTAGTTTCGCTTAATTTTAACACATTTATATATCGATAGGTCCGGTGTACATAAAGAATTTGTATTATTAAATACTTACGTGTCAGAAGATAACGTGTCAAGACCAATAACTGCCTTTATTAACACTAGCATGTAACGGTAAGCATCTACTTGAATTTTTGTCAAATCCATCTTTTCAATAGTGCCGTATACAAGCTTCCCAAGAACTTCTATGTCCTTAGATTTGGTTAAATCAAGTCTGATACCATTAATCTGTAAAAAATGTATATTAATATTATATTCATTGGATATACTTAAGAAAATGTTACGAAATATACAACAATAAAAAATTTAAGAACCTCAATATATCCTTTCATGATTGCTTCAGTAATAATCCTTTCATAGTCTTGTACCAGTGTAGTGATGCCTACGTCGTTTTGTCCAACTACTACTTGGTTGTTAAGCCTGACAGGTAATTGTACACCATTGTGAAGGATCATCCAAGGCCAGTATCCCTTTCTTAACACATTATTCCATGAAAATTCAACGATTTCACCAAGACCGTTAGACAGACGTTCTAGATAGTATCTAGCTAAAATCTGTTGGTAGACGTAGAAAGTCAGCTCCCAACGTCTCATCATCATCTTGTTGGACATTATATCGTCTTTCATCCAGAAAGGAAAATCAATATGGAAGTAGTAGTAGTAAGTGTTAAGATCAATATCCTCCGTAAAGTACCTGAGTTTGTCTTCATCGTTTAAGTAAACTCGCGTATCATAGACATTCTCATCGATAATGTATATTTCTTTGTCAGTTTTCTTAATGCCGTAGAAATCACACAGTTTCATATCCAGAAGGCCCTTCTTCATTTTAAGGAGGTAAGCCTTTTGAATAACATCAGCACGGACGAAGTAGAACGGGTAGATTTCATAAGGAGGAGGAAGAATAATTCCCCTGCAGTCCTCACGATGTCTTACAGCGACCGTAAGAGCATATACGAACATACCCTCGTTAAGGTAGAGACGCATCCAGCAAGCGGTCTTGATAAAGGTGGTGAAGTCCTTAGCGTAGTAGAGCATATGGAACATCGTAACCACTTCTTTCATTTGGCGATCGATGTGGATTGTGAAAACTTCACCACGAGGCAAGAAGCCAACTTTCAAGTTATCGAGGAATACTTTGACGACATCTTGTTTCTGTAATAAGATAACTTGTTATTTTAGAAAGATTTTCATTTTACAAAATTTAATTTAGGGGTAAAAAAAATGTTTTCAACTTACAACATAAAGATCAAGATTTGTTTCGATTTTGAAATTTTTGCCAAAGTCTTCAACGTCCTTGTACATGACTGGTCCCATCACATTATTAAGCAGTTTAAGGATGAAGAACTGCTTTTGCTTGACATCCATATCCACTGAAGAAAAGAATATATATTTCAATGACGATAGAAAGGAATATTTAATTGCTTGTATTACATAATATAATTTTTTATATATTTTCTTCTTTCTCCTTCATGAAATTGTACATTTTACAATTATAATGTTTTAGTTAAAAATATACTTAACTGTAATTTACATTCTAAAAATAAACTAGAGACATAATTAAAAAAAAACTGCCAATCTTACCGATAGTTTCATCGGTGACATCGGGACGGGCTGCGGCAAGAGCCGCCAACCCTAGGACCAAGCACACTACTGCCTTCATAGTGATGCTGACGAACTGTGCTGCTCCAATGAAGAAGACCTATTAAATACCTTTGTATACTGACCCTGCTTGACATTAACGATCGTAAGTTTTTAGATAATACATTAATTTACTCATCTTAAAGAGTGCTGATAAGTTATCATTGGAAGAAAGTAGCTTCTTCGTGCATTAATAGCATTTATTTTTATGATCAAACTTGCATCTCTCATTTTAATTTTTATTATGGAACGTAGAAATTAAGTGATTTTCCAGTTTAGTTTCCTCTCTAAAACTTACCCTATGAAACGATATATGTTATTCGATTTCGATCGATTCGATTTCGATTCGATTCGAATATTTTTAATTTTAACAAGTGGAGCATATAGAACGTCTCGATTTTGGGCCGGAGTCAAAGAAAGGAGTGTCTTGATGCAATCTCTATTTCTCTCTCTCTCTGTCTATCCTGTAATGCGAAACAAAGCGAATAAGAAAAAAAAAGATTGCCTTATTTTATATATTTAATTAAATTATAAAAAAATTAAAAAGCAACTAATAATAGATCACTTCAATATAAAAACTGAAACTTAAAGTAAAACGCATACTGAAACTGCAACTGGAAAACCTGCTACGGATTTCACCTAAAACCTGAAACATTGTCTGAAAAATGTCGACTCGCGCTTGTCCGGTTTTTTTTAGCTTTACGTTATAGTAATGCACACAGCAAAGTAGGCAGGGTAGGATGCGTGGTGATTCAACGCCGCGCTTTTGCTTCGAGGCTGGAGATCGAACCCACAACCGGGTTTACAGTCACGCACTTCTTCTCCTGCGCCACGACTGAAATCTACAATCGATATTCATCAATATCATTTAAATTATTATATGGATTACAAAAAAAAAATTAAATATAGTACGATAAGCAGAGAAGACCTAGCACGTATACCTCTGTTTTCCACTTTTCACCCATTATCCAAGATGTGTTGGGTGCCAGAAATTAACGCTTTCTTATTATTGTTTTACTAGCGGACGCGCGCAGCTTCGCTTGCGTATTTAAGGGTGAATTCTAATAACCCATGAAACATGTGTTCAATGAAATATTTTTAAGAGTCTAAATTTCAAATTTTATAAAAATCGGTGGCGATTTAAAGAATTTTCCATACAAACTTTCGACCCCTTATTTGCACCCTTAGGGGGTGAATTCTAGAAAACCATGAAACATATGTTCAATGAAATATTTTTAAGAGTCTACTTAAATATCAAATTTTATAAAAATCGGTGGCGATTTAAGAATTTTCCCATACAAACTTTCAACCCCTTATTTGCACCCTTAGGGGGTGAATTCTAGAAAACCATGAAACACGTGTTCAATTAAATACTTTTAAAAATCTAAATTTCATATTTTATAAAAATCGGTACCGATTTAAATTGTTTTCCATACAAACTTTGAACCCATATTTCACCCCTTTAGGGTTAAAATTTTTCAAAATCCCTTTTTAATGGATGTCCAGATTACGAAAGTAAACTTTTGTCCAAATTTCAAGTTTCTACGCACAGCGGTTACGGCTGTGCGTGCGTCTTACCTCAGTCAGTGAGGACAAGTCCTTTTTATTATTATTAGATTACCAGAGCGAGAATCGAACGCACAACCGTACAGCCATATACTGTGCAGCCCAAATGAACTAGTTATCGGTGTTAAATATTAAGTAAGCCTGAAAATTAAATTAAGAAAAAAAGAATTAAAACATGTTTTATCTTTTAATTTTTTTTTTTCTAAAAAAAAAACAAGCTAGATACAATAAGCTTTTCATATCAATGTCGCTAAGGAAGTACTTTTACATAGGTACATAAAGATAGCAAAATACATAAAATTATGATTGCATATAATAAAAGAAACATTATAAAATTTTTTTATCGAAAACAATGTTACTGATAAATGCACTAGTAACTGTATATGACGTACCTTTTGTTTGTTATTAATGCAGAAAATAAAAACAAAATAAATGTATTGTTATCGAGTTCAGAGAGAAAAACATCATATAGAACTTACACTGTATATAATACTAGTGGGCGCGCGCAGCTTCGCCTGCTTATTTGCAAGAGGTGAATTCTAAAAATCTTGCTTGATGGTTCATCTTGAATGTGACTTATCTATTCCTATCTTTCCTATCTATTTTCCCAATTATAGTTAGACGTCTCCTCGCTGTGCGTTCTCTATCGCATTTTTCATGGTGAGTGTTCTGAGGAACTGTTCGACCTGTTACCTGCCGCCGAATTTTCCAACCGCACAGTACGTCACAAACTTAAATACCATCCACACCACCTGGATACGTGGCACTCCACTACTGTTCGGTTTCGTAGAAATTTCCTTCCACGCGCCACCGAACTGTGGAATGGCCTACCCGCGGCAGTGTTTCCAGGTCGATACGATATGGGTACCTTCAAGAAGCGCGTCTATCTCTACCGGAAAGGCCGGTAACGCACCTGTAGCTCCTCCGGTGCTGCACGGGGTCGTGGGCGGCGGTGATCATCATCAGGTGACCCGAACGTTCGTTTGCCTTGTCCTTTTTCCATAAAAAAAAAATAGTTTTTCCAAACTGTCATGGATCCGGCCCTGAAGTAGATTACCGTTAAAAGCAATTTCAGATCAATTTTGTATCTAATATCTTTTTTTACTTTTCTGCAATTATTATACTACTTTTGTTGTGCGATAGTAAAAGTTCACAGTTTAATATCTTTTTGTCTTAATAACACAAATATTTAGATAATTTAAATAAATAATTTAAGATCGTCATAAGTTTGACGTTAATTATTTACTGATATTCTCAAACACTCTCAAAGGTGAAAGTAACTTAGTAACAAATTACCTTCTTTAATATATTAACGAGATAAGCAAAGGTAATCACTGTACACAGTACTGGTGTTGACTTTTTCAGATAATAAACATTATCTAACGTAACGTACTTTATCAGATCCCGCATACATCAGGATAGGCAGAGTGAACCTAGTGTTTAGACACTCTGTTCCCCGCTTTCCGTCGAATTCTAGAGGTATTGCGTCTTGAGTGGTGAAACTCAACATCGAGTAGGGAAACTCGTTACAATGCTTGTACAATTTTTTATATTTAAAAACTAGGGATCGTTTCTAACTCGTTAATAAATATAAAAGAATTATGCAAGCTGGAATCAAACCCAAAATAATTATGTGTCGTCAAACACTTCCTAATTTTATCACCAATAAATATCTTTAAGAATTATTTTTTTAACAAAAAACATACAAGAAAGAATTGTACATCCATTAAAGTATGTTTTTCTAACCATCTACGGAGTAGGCGACATTTTCATCATAATATTATTAAGTTAAACATATCGTACGAGTTGCGGGTGATGCTAGAGGAAATTAAATTGAAGTGATATTGCCAGTACTATACTGGTAATAGCATAGAGTCATTCATTCCCCATTTTCTGCTGAATTCTGGATTGGTTGTGTTGAGTAGCGGATCTTAACGCCGCGCTTAGCCTCGACACTAGAACGAAGAAAAGAAAATATTTAATATTTAATTTCTTCGGATGGGAATCGAACCCACAACCTGTCGCGTTTACAGTCACACTTACGTGCCCACGACTAGCCTCAGCAGCCTCTAAGTCTGTTGTTTGAAGTCTGTTGAGTTTCGCCACTCAACAAGAAGCGTCTCGAAGCTGGAGCGATAAGTGGAGGATGGAGAATTTTAACACTGGATCTCCAATTCCTACCCTAAAAAAAACCACAAAATCGAAGGGTCACTCACTCATCACGAAATCTCAGAAACTACATGTGCTAGCAATCTCAAATTTTGCATAGTAGTTATTTATAGGTGCTCGCTAAGACGGGAATTTGCAATATTCGACTTCTAAGGGGTTGTTTTTGGGGTTGAAAGTTTGTATGAAACTTCGTTACTACAAATGCTAGGAGTCTCAAATTTTGCATGGACGTCACTTATAGGACGTAGGTACTCATGGAGACAGAAATTAATAACGTAGTTCACGCAGGCGAAGCCGCGGGCGGGCCGCTAGTAATGTATGTTATTATGCAACTATAAACAAAACAACGCTTTACAAAGTAAGGTAAAATTAAAATAGCATACGGCTTAGTGATTACGGTTGTTGCACTTGACTTAAAGTCATCGATATGTTCGAATCTTATCCATATTATTAGGTCGTCACATTAAACCCTGTGACCTATAAATCAACAGCTGTTATAATTTTTCATAATATAGCAATTGAATTGTAAACTTCTTTCCTTCGCTTCACGCCGTATCCCTCATATGGCAGCAGAGATAATCAGATGGTTCCCCACTTTTCACCAAAATCCGGAGGCATTGCGTGTTGAGTGGTAGAAAGTATAAATTTAAATAAATATTTCATTTCCCCGAGTGGGGATCGAACCCGCTATCAGTCGCGTTTACAGACACCAAGGCAAAAGCCTGGCGTTGAGTTCCGCCACTCAACACGCATTGCTTGTAGAATTCGGTGGATAATGGGGAACGGAGTGTCTTAACACTAGACAGAGGGCTAAAAAATTAACTAGGCACAGCAAAGTTTTAAATGTGGTTATTCATAAGTTTTATTATTAAGTAGCGCGATTTGAACCCGTATCTCTTTCCAAACGATCTCACCACTAAACCATACGTTGTCTAGCGCCTCTTCGACGGTTTCCAAGGGGCGTAGCTTTAAATTCCGTAATGTTAAAAAAAATTATACGACTTCTCAAATGATTATTTTTCTAACTTAAATATGGAATAACACTAAAAAATTGTAAAATAAACATAAAAAAAGTCGTAGTAATAATTTAACTTTTTTTATATTCGTTTCGGGAACGATAACACTATAAAGATGTTTACTTTAATTTATTAATGAGAAGAATATGTAACAGCTTACTTGAATGTTGGCACAGATTCTTTACTTTACCCTGGAGAGCTAAGGCAAATACAAAAAAATTTTTTTTTTCAGCCCCTGTATCCCGCATATAGAAGGATAGGCAAAGGGAACCTAGTGTCACCGTTCTCCACTTTTCGGGTAATTTTTAGGTATTGCGTGTGGAGTGATGGAACTCAACACCGCGCACAACCTTCTTACTAGAGAGAAATGAAAATATTAATAAATACTTCTCTCTCTCTTCTCCCCTCTCTTTCTCTTTCCCCGAGTGGGGATCGAATCCACAACCGTCACGTTTACATTCACACATTTGAGCCACTGAATCCTGCGAGACGGCCTCAAAATTAGTTTTAAAGTAATTTTCAAGAAGCTTGCGATGCTAATAACATTACTCTAGCGTTCATATAATAGAAGCTACTTGTGAAAGATAGTATAATTTTAGTACATTTGTGTGGCACTCGATATTGCAGTTGCAAGTAATATAATTTATAATTATATCACCAATATTATATTAAAAGGGTCAGTCAGGTCGGAACCTGCTCTCACTTTGAACTTTGAAATTGAATTATCTGATGAAATGGATGGCAGCTACTAATGGGGCGAAACCCCATTAGTTGCTGCCATCCATTTCACGTTTGTTCACGATTTTTATAGATTGACTAGCGGACGCGCGCAGCTTCGCTTGCTTATTTAGGGGTGAATTCTAATACACCATGAAACATGTGTTCAATGAAATATTTTTAAGAGTCTAAATCTCAATTTCGATTTAAAGATTTTTCCATACAAACTTTCACCCCTTTAGGGTTTCAAAATCTCTTCTTAGTGTATGTCCAGATTACGAAAGTAAACATCTGTCCAAATTTGACGTTTCTACGCACAGCGGTTACGGCTGTGCGTGCGTCTTACCTCAGTCAGTGAGGACAAGTCCTTTTATATATAGATAATAATTATATTTGTAGATTTTTATTCCGTTTCGCTCTCGCATATAGCTGGGTAGACTAAAAGAACTTAGTGCTAAGACACTACGTTTCCCAATTTCCGCCGAATTTTCCGTGACATTGCAGGCGAACGCCGGGATTTTTAACAGTCGAATGACGTCCCACCGCCCAGCCGCCATGATTATTTTTTTACGTCACCTATCTAAGAACACTTGCGTTGCTAAAATTAATCTAAGGATATCTCAATTATATAAATCCGTTCAGCAGTTCTGAAGATATGAGAAAAAACATAACCCTTCCTTAGCAGTCGGGAAATCATACATTTCCCGACTGCTGAAACAGTTGTTGAAAAACAATGTGTTGATAAAATCCATTCTTATCAATATCCACATTTATAAAATTATACTGCATAGGATACAGAATCTAAAAATATATATTTCGACTCTTAATAATGATTATTTAAAATTTTATATTTTTTTATAATGTATTCTTCTAAATATATAATTTTCTTGGTGGTGCTGGTGCGACTATAAGGAAATGGCAGCACATCCTTTACGTGGTATTCTTCAACAAATATTTTATAAGATTGTAGGTACATGAAGATATTTCAGCCTCATGAGAAATATGTGAACATATTTCAGCTCCGTACATCATGTTCTTTAATGTAAAACTTTAGCCTTAGCTGGTACCTAAGCTTATTCTCCCGGGATAAATGAGAACCTGAATAACTCTGCTCCTTTAACTAAACTTTTTAGCTTAGAATTTTATGAAGTAACACACTCGAGTTGCCGTCAATATAAAGGGGTTTAAATGACAAAGCGCTAGAAGAAAAGTTTCTAGAATTTACAACATTATGAAAATTTTGAATTAGCGTCTTCTTTGAGATCGATTTTTACATTGTTTTAATGTTCACGATGATGATATCTATTTTAGGCATTTTTAGATTTTCTATTTATATGATACTAGTGGACCCGAACGCGGCTACGCCCGCTTGAACTATACGAATATTTATTAAATATATTTATGAAATTATTTTCAGTTTTCAATAGAGAGATGCGTTAAGCAAGCTCATTTTGGGTGAGGTTTTCTAACAACAAATTTTGTAAATCATTGCTTAGCAACGATCGTATAGCGACAGTTGCTATTAACATGGCGGAATAAATTGCATGTCAAATTAATAAGTATTTTATTATATTGGTATATATTACAAATATGAGAAAAAAAAGTATCCTATGTTCATCCCGAGACCCTCAAGTATCTCTATATGTGTATTTTATCACAATATAAATTAGCGGTTTGGCCCTGATTGCGTAAAAGACAGACAGACAGACAGAGTTACTTTCGAATTTATAATATAGGTATGAATTAAACATTTTAAAAGTTCGCTTATTCAATAAAAAAATTCTAAATTGTACTTTAACAATTTTTTAAAAATTTAACTAGTATGTCGATATCTAGTACATTCTGAATACCAGAGCCACTAGAATACGTCCGAACGTGACTAGCAAACTAAAGAAACTGTATATGTAGTCGTAACGAAGCTACGAACATTTTTAGAAAAGTTTGAATAGGAGAAATGTATGAAGTTTCAAAGTGTTTATTAAATTGAAAAACTTATTTTGATATTAGATTTTTTTTGTTATCTATATGAAAATGTATTGTTAGAAATCGGAAGCGGTTAGCATTTTTAAAATAACACGAAAAGAATACATACCGTCTATATGTTTTTAAGGTACTCGGATAGAGGTTCCACGTAATTACAATAAGTGACATGTATCACTCAATAACAACACTACACACTAGATCCCTTCCAATCAGGGCTTCCCCCTATAAGCAGCTGTTCCCGTTTGACACAATTCCACTGCTTTTATTGTCTTTTTCACCTAAATCTACCCACTTTTACACATTTTATTATTTAATATAACTTGGTACTATTGTATGCTGGGTGGTTATTTTCGGCTTATAATTTACAGCATTCGCATCAATCTACTTCCTTTATTAGTACAAATACCTGCCACAATTCTGATACATTGGTTATGAAAACAATACGTTTAATGTAAAACTACTTATTAATACATTTTGATTTTTTATTTGCGGTGTTCAGTTCCGTCACTATACTAGGTTCTCCTTCTACATGTTTGTTGGTAAAAAATAACACATTTACTAAATATAGCCATCAGTTTTCCCAGTTTAATAAATCACTTATAATTTATATTTTTCTTTTTTTTTCACCTTGTTAATGTAGGGAATTCATGCGATTATTATATTTCTTTGTTCCTTTTATTATAGCTAGAATAAGGCGCATGCCAAGAACTACCTTTGAGCGTATATTTTGGTTATTATTGCTGAAAATATTTCGCCCTTACGCATAACGGGAAAACAATTATTTAGATAATAAGTATCTATGGTATGAGAGGTATCTTCATATATTTTGTCTTTATTGTTTTGGTGGGTAGAAAAGAAATCTAAGGTACTCGTAAGCTAGCGATGGTCAAGATAGATAGTGAAGGATCACAAGTGACCTCCTATTATTCTTAGGTTATTCCTTTCCAGATAAATTTAAAAATATTAAAATTATCCCGCACACAGCAGGGTAGGCAGAGGGAACCTAGTGTTAAGACACTCCGTTCACCATTTGCCGCTGAGTTCTGGAGGCATTGCTTGTTGAATGTTTACCTAGACACCAGAGCGAAGAAATGGCAATATAAACGTAAATAAATATTTTACTTCCCGAGTGGGGATCGAACCCACAACCGTCGGGTTACAGTCACACCCTCGTGCTGCTGCTCAAGGACGGAAAGAAAAAAAAAAAAAAGAAGAAAAAAAAAAAAGAACATTACGAAATAAGTAAAAACATATAGATTACGCAGAGAAACTTGGAGAATAAGACAATAAAAATCAGCCTCTTGCTCCAAAACGATTCAGCTTTAAATTATTTTACGACGGGATTAATGTATTCCTCTCTTAATCTAACATGTAATTGTATCTGTTAATAGAACATTAATCAATTTGACTTTAACTGAGCTACAAGGACGTCTTGTCTTACTTTGACTATCGCTATTTATAGATTAATTAGAATATTTGATTAATTCCAAATAAACACATACAAATTGTTATATTATATAGGGATAACATTTTAAAATCTTAAAGATATCTCTAAGAGGACGAGATGCGTTCGAAGTTATGAGGAAAGAATAAACAAATTCACTTAATTCAGAAAAATTAAAAGACACAAGCGATTATGAAAAAATCTACTATTAGGGACAATTTGCTGAAAGTTCAGTTTTCAATTTATAGATATTATCTAAATCTATAGACACTAGCAGCCCGCCCGCGGCTTCGCCTGCGTAAACTACGTTACTATTAATTTCTGTCTCCATGAGTACCTACGCCCTAAACGTGATATCCATGCAAAATTTGAGACTCATTTGCATTTGTAGTAATGAAGATTCATACAGACTTTCAACCCCAAAAATTACCCCTTAGAAGTCGAATATTGCAAATTCCCGTCTTAGCGAGCACCTACGTCCTATAAATAACTCCTATGCAAAATTTGAGATTCCTAGCACATGTAGTTTCTGAGATTTCGTGATGAGTGAGTGACCTTTCGATTTTATATATATAGATAGAAGATTATAAAATAAATTATTCTGAACTTCAAGCGGGCGAAGCCAAATATATATCAAATTGTAATACTAGTAAGTCTCCGAAGTATAGCAGGTATGTCATTTTATTAATATTGTACGCAAAAGTAGTTACGTGACAAGAAACTAGGAACTCCTATTATTGGACCTGTATCGTCTATTTTGTGGTGGTACTAATACCACTAGAAGGTATAATATAATAGTTTCAAAAGTTCGTACAGTCAGCGCGGTGCAATAGTGTCTGGTCATTGATATATGTAAGTTCGATTCTCAGTCGAGGGTAAGTCGATTCGAATATCTTCTAAAGAAAATAGCAATCTCGAATTAACTGATAGTAATAAATTTGCAAGAACAGTTGTAAAGAGGTATACGTACTCTAATACCTATTTTAAGATTTACAACCCCTGGCGGCTCTTAGCAAAACTTTCAATATGGAGATAGTTTTCCGTCAACATAATTTGAAAGTCATTTAGAATCGTTTATGTTTGAAGTACTTGATAAAATTTAATTTTATAAAACGATGTCTTAAAATGTATTTTTTTTCTCCTTAACCTTTTTTCTGACTGCATGATGAGGAGGAGGTTTTTCGTGCGTACAGATTCATATGTCTGTATTATCCATTTAATTTGCACATTAGAAATATTTAATTTAACTTGTTTTCCCCTTTTCTGGCAAAAAAGTCAAAAAATACAAAACGAATGAACTGAAGTGAAAATTTATTATCAAAAATATTTACATTTTTAAGGAGTCGAATGTTTTACTTTTATAATGAAATTAATATTATTAATTTATACTAGACAAATTATAATATCGAATTTTAGGTAGAAATAATTAAGTAGATCTTAACGACATGTCGTCTGTTGGTAAATATTAACCTAATCTATATATATAAAAGGACTTGTCCTCACTGACTGAGGTAAGACGCACGCACAGCCATAACCGCTGTGCGTAGAAACATGAAATTTGGACAGATGGTTACTTTCATAAACTGGACATCCACTAAGAAGGGATTTTGAAAAATTTTAACCCTAAAGGGGTAAAATAGGGGCTCAAAATTTGTATGGAAAAAAATTTAAACCGGCACCGATTTTTATAAAATTTGAAATTTAGACTCTTAAACATATTTAATTGAACATGTGTTTCATGGTTTTCTAGAATTCACGCCCTAAGGGTGCAGATAAGGGGATGAAAGTTTGTATGGAAAAATCTTTAAATCGCCACCGATTTTTATAAAATTTGAAATTTAGACTCTTAAAAATATTTCATTGAACACATGTTTCATGGGTTATTAGAATTCACCCCTAAATACGCAAGCGAAGCTGCGCGCGTCCGTTAGTATCCTATAATAAAGGTAAACTACTAAACTTGGTTAATTACCTCGACATACTCGTTGTAACTAAGTATCTCATTTCTTCTTTCCAAAAACAACTTTATATTTCAAAGATACGAATTCAACAAACATTTGCACTAAATGGGCTCTCGTTATGGAGAAGTAAAACAGTGAGTTCATATTACCAAAAAATATTTGAGAATTAATAAGCGTAAATAAAGAGAAGTAAATTTTTGTTATAAATAAAAAAAAATCGGCGCCGGTTCTACTCAGTTAGATCTGATGGTCTTAATTCTAGTAGTGTTATATATTTTACGTTATTATTTGAAATTAAATATTTTATTATATTATAATGTTTAATATACTAATAGTTGAAATATTTAAAAAATACTTGAAATATGTGAATTTGATTTATAGTTATATGTATATTCGAAGAGTATATATTTACTTAACATATTTTTTTTGTATAATTATATACCTTAAACTCCAAGCTCCAACATTCAAAGCGTGTCTGGAAGAGATTATTAGACTTATTGATTATATTTTTATGTTTGTATATAAATAAAATTTTTCTATGTGCAAAAAAATATATTAATTATGCGAATTTTATATAGACAATGAGAAACGGAGTGTTTTAACACTAAGTCCCCTCTACCCCACTGTGTGCAAAACAATTTTTTTTGTACACAGCACTTAGCTTTTCGCTTAATTTATATGATTCCTATTGAAAATTTCCTGAAATAGAACGGATGGCGCGTAAAGTAATTTTCAATCCACTAAAACCTCTTGTTTACCCATACATTAAAATGACCAGGCTTTTTAGACATAATAGCTTTTGTGCGGTGGAATATGACCTAATTGAATTAATTACGTAATGGACTTTACTAATTTATTAATAAATTTATTATTTATTATATAAACAATCTATCAGTTTAACAATCTCTGTGCATTTTATTTTCGGTTTTTCCACAAAAGCTTTGGCAGCAATAGAAAATTTACAAAAAAGTAAAACTGAAGTGGTGATGTCGTTTTTACAAACATTGCCATGGCGTGTTGAGTGGCGGAACTGAACGCCGCACTTTGCGTCAACACCAGAGCAATGAAATGAAAATATTAAATATTTAATTTCCTCGTGTGGGGTCGAATCCACAACCTCTCGCGCTTATACACACTTGTACCCCTGCCCTCATCGTTACATCTTACAAAGTATATTTTAAAAAGCTATAAGAAAAATATATAAAAAAATAAAAACATAGTAAAAAGAGTAAAGTGTATTTATTAATAACGTTGTAAATAAAAACGAAATCCAAGTATCGCCCCAGTTGGTAAAGTGTTTTTCAGTTAAGTCTAACATAGGACATTATGTACACTCACTTTGATGCAGCTTTTATAAATGCCTACTTTATAGTTTATTTTTGTTTAATATAACATAGATTTTTTTTTATGGTACCTATATATTTTTTGTATTTTTTTTAGGTTCACGAGGGTCCCGCAAACAAAGGGAGCCTAGTTTTAAGACAATCGCGGGGGAACCGAAGCCCCAATGCCCCAAACAATTTGTTTTTTAAATATGAAAAAATACAAAATAAGAATTAATATTTTTAATCTACTCTAATGCAAGCTTATTCCAATTCACAAGGATATGAATCCTCGTTTTGTCTGTACAATCTTCACCTGACAGGTGTCAAGGCAGCTGGCGCAAGGTTTATAGGCCAAGGGCGCTTGGAATTTTAATCGGTACGGCTAGAATATTGTATACTGGAGTTTTAGTTTAGTCCTCATTTTATATTGTTTCGATAAGTTTTTGTGATGACAAGTATGCGACTGTAAGCGTGATGGTCGTGAGTTCAATTTCCAATTGGGGGAGTGACATATATTTTCCTATTGTTTCATATAGTAGATATAGATAAATAAATGCAAAATGTCAATTATGCCTAATATTTTTTGTTAATTCTTTTAGTTAAGCTGGACTGGTAATAATTGTTCATCAGATATTTCAGATCTTAAATTTTTATATGTCAATGGAAACAAAAATGCAAAAACGATTATCCAATGTCTCGAGGCCAGAGCGAAGAAATGCAAATAACAAATAGATATTTAATTTCCTCAAGTGGGAATCGAACCTACAAGACCTGGCATGCACAGTCACCCTTTGTCGCCTGCGCCACGACTGGCCTCAATATATACAAAAGTTCGAGTATTCTTAGACAGTGTACTGTCTCGTAATTGATCGTGATTCCTAAATTAACTCAGTAGCATAATGCCTTATATTTAAAATGTAATGTAAATATAGACAAAGGAAAAATTGCCAAGCCCTATTATTTTTTCTAAAAGAATATTCCCATTCGAGAAAATGTTTGCTTTCAAAATATTTTTACTTCCGACCGTTCTTCAGCACTTTAAATAATAAATAGACTTAATAGACACGGTGTTCGATATTGTTTTCATATCGCCATAAAAATATATTTTTTTGGATTTATTTTGCACAAATCAAATTATCGACGCCTGTCGTTATACATTGTGAGTTCAACACGCAATGGCTACAGAATTCAGTGGAAAGGGGGAGCTTTGGGGAGAAAGAAAATTGGGGACCGAACTGTTGCAACACTCCCTCTTTCTCAAAGCTCTCTGCCTACCCTGCTACATGCGGGATACAGCGTGAAACTGATAATAACATCTAGTTAAGTATAAATTGAGGATTAATTTATATTCTAGAGCAGCAACACATAAATCATTTGGAATGGAAACGTACCGTAAAGTAACGTATGCGTGTACTCGTATAAATCCTATTAAATAAGTTTATATAATAGGTATTGCATGTAAGTAATTTAAATTAATTTCAGTTCATATGTAATTTATAAAACCTAATTTAATTAAATCAGCTTCACGCTGTATCCCGCACACAGCACCGAATCGAGTGTTAACACACTCCGTTCCTCACTTTCCGCCGAATGCTGGAGGCATTGCTACTATTTAAATTAAAATATTATTATTGTATTTTTTTATTTTACTAAAAATTCAGTTTAAATATATTTTCTCAAAGTTTATTAGGAAAACGGCGAGCGTAAAATTTAAAGCATAAAGGAACAGATTATAATGAGGAACTTAAAAATATGACGCAACCCTGTGAAAAATATACGACCTAAGAAAACGCTAGAAAATTCGCTTTGTAAAGTGGTTTAGTAATGCTAAAGGTTAAGCCTTAGTATCCCCCCTCTGAGTAACCTCGGGTTAAGACACTGTTCCCATTAAGACACTTCCGTTCCTCACTTTCGGCTGAACTGTTAGCGAAACTTAACCTTTAACTATGGACGTGATTTTTTTATAACACACATATGGACGTCGGGTCTGTCAGACCAGTGTATTTATTGGTCATATTCCGTCTGTTTTTTAAAGGAAGAAGACAATTTTATGTTTTAGTTTACATGAATAGCCTCAAATCAAACAAAATCAATATAAATAAAATCGCTTTTTATTAAACTTTACGCATCACAACGATTTAAGTAACTTTAAGTCACAATTTCAGTCTTTGGCCACATGGGATGACTCTTAAGAAAATAATACTATAAAAAAAAGACAGATAATAAAATAAATATTTTTTTAACAAAATATAAAATCTAACAATTTAAAAAAATTAATAAAAATAACATCTTATGGTATAAAATAAAAATTTTGACAACACCTCAAGATAAGGTACAATTGAACATCGATACACAATGGCTTTCAACATTGTTGGCTAACAGGACGATTGCAGTCAACATAAGTATGTGTTGTCTTTCTATATATCTTATGGGGGCAAAGTATATATATTTTTCAAGAACCCAAAACTATTTTTTTAGCTTCATGTTCAATAAATGATAGATCAGATCGCGAAACGCGAGTCGAAGTCATTCTCAATTCTTAGAGTAGTTTAGTATACGAAACGCGTCTTTTTATTTGATAAAGTGCTATTTTCTTTATAAAATGTCGTCGTCCAATTCTTTTGTTTGATGTTGATTATAAAGTACCGATATATTTGTCCCTGACGTGCTTGGTCGATAATTTTTTCCATTTTATCATAAAACTAAAAAAATTGAATCTTTTTAGGTAAATAATATTTATATTACTAAAATATATAACAAACAATGCAAAATAATATATGATATAAAACAATAAAAACATTTGAATACAAATAATACAATTAAAATATTAAACTATATTTTGTAATATTATAAAAATATATGGCGTTTTGAAATCATTCATGTATGGCAAACATGGACGTCGGGTCTGACAGACCCAGGCCCCGTTTAGAAAGTTAAATACTCAGGTGTTTTGAACCCAGAGACACAACCACTGCTATCTACATTCATTTTGTCATTAATACGAAAGGTACTGAGAGACTCAGTGGCGGAGGTCACCGAGAAGTGGCCGATTTGTAGAATTCGTAGAACTGTCTGGTCTGTCAGACCCGACGTCCATACTTAAAGGTTAAGAAAATAATACTATAAAAAAAAGACAGATAATAAAATAAATATTTTTTTAACAAAATATAAAGACTAACAATTTAAAAAAAATAATAAAAATAACATCTTATGGTATAAAATAAAAATTTTGACAACACCTCAAGATAAGGTACAATTGAACATCGATACACAATGGCTTTCAACATTGTTGACTAACAGGACGATTGCAGTCAACATAAGTATGTGTTGTCTTTCTATATATCTTATGGGGGCAAAGTATATATATTTTTCAAGAACCCAAAACTATTTTTTTAGCTTCATGTTCAATAAATGATAGATCAGATCGCGAAACGCGAGTCAAAGTCATTCTCAATTCTTAGAGTAGTTTAGTATACGAAACGCGTCTTTTTATTTGATAAAGTGCTATTTTCTTTATAAAATGTCGTCGTCCAATTCTTTTGTTTGATGTTGATTATAAAGTACCGATATATTTGTCCCTGACGTGCTTGGCCGATATTTTTTTTCCATTTTATCATAAAAACTAAAAAAATTGAATCTTTTTTAGGTAAATAATATTTATATTACTAAAATATATAACAAATAATGCAAAATAATATATGATATATAACAATAAAAACATTTGAATACAAATAATACAATAAAAATATTAAAGTATATTTTGTAATATTATAAAAATATATGGAGTTTTGAAATCATTATGTATGGGAAACATGGACGTCGGGTCTGACAGACCCAGGTCCCGTTTTGAAAGTCAAATACTCACGTGTTTTGAACCCAGAGACACAACCACTGCTATCTACATTCATTTTGTCATTAATACGAAAGGTACTGAGAGACTCAGTGGCGGAGGTCACCGAGAAGTGGCCGATTTATAGAATTCGTAGACCTAGATGGGTCTGTGAGACCCGACGTCCATACTTAACCTTTAACTATGGACGTGACTTTTTTGTAACACACATATGGACGTCGGGTCTGTCAGACCAGTGTATTTATTGGTCATATTCCGTCTGTTTTTTAAAGGAAGAAGACAATTTTATGTTTTAGTTTACATGAATAGCCTCAAATCAAACAAAATAAATATAAATAAAATCGCTTTTTGTTAAAGTTTACGCATCACAATGATTTAAGTAACTTAAAGTCACAATTTCAGTCTTTGGTCACATGGGATGACTCTTAAGAAAATAATACTATATAAAAAAGACAGATAATAAAATAAATATTTTTTTAACAAAATATAAAGTCTAACAAATAAAAAAATAAAGCAATTACATCTTATGTTATAAAATAAAAATTTTGACAACACCCCAAGATAAGGTATTATTGAACATCGATGCACAATGGCTTTCAACATTGTTGGCTAACAGGACGATTGCAGTCAACATATGTATGTGTTGTGTTTCTATATATC
>HE671495.1:0-58379 GCA_000313835.2 Heliconius melpomene melpomene
ATTCAGACTCTTAAACGTATATAATTAAACACATGTTTCATGGTTTTCTAGAATTCACTCCCTAAGGGTGCAAATAAGGGGTTAAAAGTTTGTATGGGAAAATTCTTAAATCGCCACCGATTTTTATAAAATTTAATATTTAGACTATTAAAAATAATTAAATGAACATATGTTTCATGGTTTTCTAGAATTCACCCCCTAAGGGTGCAAATAAGGGGTTGAAAATTTGTATGGAAGAAAATTAAATCGCCACCGATTTTTATAAAATTTTAAATTTAGACTTAAAAATATTTCATTGAACACATGTTTCATGGGTTATTAGAATTCACCCTTAAAGCAAGCGAATTCACCCAACGCAAGCGAAGCTGCGCGCGTCCGCTAGTCATATATATTAAGATACATACATTGTTTCAACGACATGTTCATAGATGAAAATAAGGTGTACATATGTCATTTTAATATATTTAAAGCAAGTAATTTATACAAATAAAAACTAAATCTTATTATCTTTCAGAGGCTCAAAAAGATAGCGGGAACAATGGAATTTCGTAATCTTTTACTCTCAAGGCTTGTAACGTCTAAAATAAGTCACGGTTGCTTTGTCTAGTAATCAATATTCAAATAACATAAATCTTTATAATTTAAAATTATATTAATATTCCTTAACGATGCAAAATACATAAATAAATATAAATCATTTGAAGTTGTGATTTATGTATTTAGTTATATATGGATACAAGCATAACATAGTAATAAGTAATTATAATTATATATAGTATATATATAAGCAGTTTAAGAACATATGGCAACTACTTATCGTTGTCTTTCTATAATAGCACATTAATACGGTGACTTTTCATAGATAATAGGAATGAGGCCATACATCACCGAGAAGCCAACTAAAGATGTTATGGAGCAACATCAGCATTGTTTGGTACAGTTTTAAGCAACGTTGTAATACACAGGTTCTTATACAACATTCGAATCACGAGGATATAAAAAGCAGATTATAATATAAGTATTACATAAGATTCATGGACTTTTTTGTCAGATACTAAGGTAGGTAGATAGATATTATTGAACCTAGTTGAGGAACACCTATGTGCGCAGCAACTAGAGGGTCGGTTGTGCCGTTCCCGCTCCAGAAAAGGCTGGGGCCCAACACAGAAATTTTCCCGAAAAAATTTAAAAATACATTTACGCGAACATATTTGCTCAAGGCTCAAGTCAAGCTCCTCTCCAGAAGATCACTCTAGATCACATACACGCATGGTAGCAGACCTCAAGACTGTACTATGTACTACTAACTAAAGTGGGGAAATGAAAACAATTGGTTCCTCTGAGTGTGGAAGAGAGAGTGGAAATCGAATCCACAACAATCGTGTTGCAGTAAGTCGTACCACTAAACGATAGTCTCAAATTCAGACATATTCATAAATATAAATAATTGTAATATATGTATATGAAATGCTTACTTTTTACTTTCTACGATTTGTCCTTTCTTCTCATCTTGAGGTAGGAAAGACTCTAACTCCTGCGCCGGAGGCAAATTCCCGTTAGATTCCTTTAATCAATGAATATTATTATTAATATTGGTGATGCAATAAAGACATAATTATGAATATCTAAGGCCCGTATTTACAAACCGCTCTAAAGTCTATGATATATCATTTATGAATGAAAACGACATCTCAAGATCGATCTCAGACTTGAGATGATTCGATTTATAAATACGGGCCTGAATATATTCTTATATTACTTACGTTAACCATTTTGCTGGTTGTATTTGTCTCTTCGTTTTAAGAGAGAACCTGCAACAGAAAAAGTAATAATAAATAACTTGTTCACATGCAAATTATTCATTTATTCTAAACATTTTTTATGCAATACCTATAGCAACAAACTAAGTGTGCATAATTGATATCCACCGCATGTCGGTGTTGATTTCTGACAATAATTATTTATTTTTACGACAAGTATAAATAACTAGCGGACGCACGCAGCTTCGCTTGCTTATTTGTACCCTTAGGAGTGAATTATAATAAACCATAAAACACGTGTTCAATGAAATATTTTTAAATCTAAATTTCAAATTTTATAAAAATCGGTGGCGATTTAAGGATTTTTCCATACAAACTTTCAACCCCTATTTCACCCCTTTAGAGTTAAAATTTTTCAAAATCCCTTCTTAGTGGATGTCCAGATTACAAAAGTAAACATCTGTCCAAATTTCACGTTTCTACGCACAGCGGTTACGGCTGTGCGTGCGTCTTACCTGAGTCAGTGAGGACAAGTCCTTTTATATATATATAGACAATAAGTCCCACTTATGAAAAGCGAAGAAATGAAAATATTAAATAGTTTATTTTTTTGTGTGTGAATCAAACTCACAGCCTGTCTCGTTTATAGTGACACGCGTTTGCCCCTACGCGATGATTTTCCTTAAATGTATATATTTATTTTTGCGTAAACGTTAATCGTATTTATTATATAAATAATAATATATTATAATTATAATATAATAATAATAAATAATAATATATTAATATTATAATCTGATAGACGGCCGAGCTCCACAAAATGCTGACACGGGAGAGATCGGGTGAACGGCGCCGGTGGGAAAGGAATTTATTCTTTTCCCACATTTATTATTCCATCGTGGAGTAATTAAATCGTAGTTTAAGTTAGATTAATTTAGGTTTAAATAGATTACTGTTTCTCTACCATTGAAAACAGTAGTCTTAGATATAGTTTAGTTTTAGATTTGTATTTTAATTTGTATTTTCATTTTAAATTTTATCAATATAAGTATCTATAAAAATCGTATTTTTCGTTAACCCTCGAACTGCTGCCATTGGTGTGTCAACTTATTGATTGATAATATTTAATTATTGTTATTGCCATTTTATATTAAATTTTATAATATTTTACAATATATCACCACATTACACGAAGACAGACCTTGCGGAGTACTGGTTATGTTTGAACAGGTTTTTGTCAGGAAAATATAGCGAGTCTTTTATTCCGAGAAATTCATTCAATTCGTTTTTTAATTTATGCGAATATGATTACAAAAGGACTTCGTGATTTATGATATTTGATATTTATGCATAGTTTACAATTATTTATATAATACATTACGTTAAACAGGACATGAGGCCAGTCGTGGCGCAGGAACATAAGCGTGTGACTGCAATGTGACAGGTTGTGGGTTCGATTCACATTCGAGGAAATAAAATATTTAATATTTTCATTTCATCGCTCAGGTGAAGGCGAAGGCAAAGCATGGCGTTAAGCTAGGCCTAAGAAAGTGAAGATGAAAAAAAAAATATATAAACAATATATTTCGAATATGTTGATTTTGTACTCATTCTCTGTGTGGCCACTTATTTATATTCAAGTAGTAGTGCCAGCTGAAGTACCTCCGGTAACGGAACACGAGTTCGCAAATAGAATAGGGTAGGACCTAAAAGCGCGTATGAATGAATCGATGTGACCAATATCTATATATATAAAAGAACTTGTCCTCACTGACTGAGGTAAGACGCACGCACAGCCGTAACCGCTGTGCGTAGAAACGTGGAATTTGGACAGATGTTTACTTTCGTAATCTGGACATCCACTAAGAAAGGATTTTGAAAAATTTTAACCCTAAAGGGGTAAAATAGGGGTTGAAAGTTTGTATGGAAAAAAATTTAAATCAGCACCGATTTTTATAAAATTTGAAATGTAGATTTTTAAAAGTATTTAATTGAACACGTATTTCATCGTTTCCTAGAATTCTCCCCCTAAGGGTACAAATAAGGGGTTGAAAGTTTGTATGGCTTTTATAAAATCTGAAATTTAGACTCTTAAGACTATTTTATTGATCACATGTTTCATGGCTTATTAGAATTCACCCCTAAAGGTGCAAATAAGCATGCAAAGCTGCGCGCGTCCGCTAGTTAATAAATAATAGGGTATCTATCGTCTTTAGTTAACGTCAATCTTCGATTGTTCTACATTTCTATCCAATCTCTAACCTGCATGCCAATAAGCAAACCGGGCAATGTAAACTAATCTTTGCCGCATTATTTATGATACGTCACTAGGAAAATTGTCATAGCTGGAATATCGATTTTAATTCCAAAGCGAAATTATCGGGTCGCGTAACAGAGTAAAAATAACTGGCCGCATTTTTTAACAGTTTACAAAACATATATTTAAAACTTTAGTTTAACGAGGTTTTTTATTACATTAAAAAATATGTAATTTGTTAAATACTTCCAATTTTCAAAACTTTTTCATGACAGCCTTATTTTATAAATATTAATTAAAAAATAAACAAAATAACTTCGATAATACATATAGTGTATGTATATTACAACATAACATAACTGACATATACATTTTAAAAAGTACTAGTAAATACCATGAAAAAGATTGAGCTCGGATATCCAATACGACACGAGGTGACCGTATTGTTTTGAAACTGGACACAAAATCGTAAAGTACCTAACGTTGCAAGATAGCACCTACTTGTCTATCTTAGAAATATTGCGTTGCAATCTTTCTGCAAATGAAACTTAATATATTATCTATCGTTGCAAAGTGGGTTAGTTGAAAGTTGTTTAAATTTCCCCTCTTATCTACACTTCTTCGAAAATATAATAAAAACTATCTTAGCAGTCTGTAGCTTTCTTATATGAAATTTGTTTTTATTATGGCAGAACACAAACGATTGTATGCTTCGTTGATTTTACTTGAGGATAAAAAATAGCCTAAATTGGTCAAGTACAAAAAGATTTTGATAACGTTATGTTTTAACAATGCAAAATGAATGGAGTAAATAAAATATGTACTAGTAAAAGCAGTAATATATACTGGTAAAAGCAAGTCTTTTCCTTAGTAACACTCTAATATTATTGTTAAATAACTCTTATATATATTCACTATAGCATCGTCCCTTACTTTTACAAAAATTACCATTCAGCTGATAGCATTTTTCAGCTTGGCGCAGATTGAGTAGTGTTAAGACACTCTGCTCCTCACTTTCCATCGAATTCTGGAGGCACTTCGTATTGAGTTGCGGAACTTAGTGTCGCGCTTTGCCTCGACACCAGAGCGAGGAAGTGAAAATATTAAATATTTCATTTTCTCGAGTTCAACTCGAACTCACAACCGTCAATAAGGACATTCAATCCATACGTATATTATAAATTCGAAAGTAACTCTGTCTGTCTGTCTTTTACGCAATCAGGGCCAAACCGCTAATTTAATTGTGATAAAATACACATATAGAGATACTTGACGGTCTCGGGATGAACATAGGATACTTTTTTCTCATATTTGTAATATTATCGATATATACCAATATATTAAAATACTTATTAATTTGACATGCAATTGATTCCGCCACGTTAATAACAACCGCCGTTGCAAAGCAACGATTTGCAAGGTTTGTTGTTATAAAACGTCACCCAAAATGAGCTTGCTTAACGCATCTCTCTATTGAAAACTGAAAATAATTTCATAAATATATTAAATAAATATTCATATAGTTTAAACGGACGTAGTCGCGTTCGGGTCCACTAGTAAATTAATAAATAGGTATAAACTTTTGTCATCGTTATCTGGTGTTATCGTAAGAGTGGCGCTTGATAAGTGCGGTGACAGACGCGACGGCACAACAACCATGCACACTGTATGTACTGGTACTTGTCTCTTAAAATAAGACAATTCATTTATTATTACAATTAATAATAAGTGACGAGTGAACGAAGCACAGAATTGATGATGCCTTTGACCTTTCATTTTCTTATCGAAACAGGAAAGTACGTATTAAACAGTTGTTGAAAATTGAACAAAAGTAACCATTTTAATGAATTTACTTTAATTTTATTGGGTTTTTGTTAATGTATTTTTCATATTTTGATATTCATCCTTATGGAAATAAATATTATAATAACTTTTAGCATTTTACCTAGATTGAAATTATATTTTACTGTATAATAATTAATATTTCTTGGTAATAACGTTTTAATATGTGTTTGAGATTTTTTTCGTATTATTATTTTTCTTATTAATAATGGAATTTGATTGGGCCGTACCCGCTGATGATAGCAACGTGAAATGAAATGAAATTTGGACAGATGTTTATTTTCGTAATTTGGACATCTACTAAGAAAGGATTTTGAAAAAAATTAAACTTAAAACAATGAAATAGGGGTAGCAAGGTTGTATGGATTTTTTAAAAATCTGCATCAATTTTTATAAAACTTGACATTCAGACTCTTAAAAATATTTCAATGAACACGTACTTCATGGTTTTTTAGAATTCACCCCTAAGAGTCTATATAAGCAGGCGAAGCTGCGCGCGACCAGTAGTATTTTATATTTCAAATATAAGTATATTACGTTTGACATAACTGACCGACAGACAGATATTCATTAATTTCATGCATTTCCTTTATTCGATAAGACACTTTTCTATCAAAATGTATAAATTCAGGAAAAGCAGGTATAAGAATAGAAAAAAAACTCAACTTGCAGTAGTAAACGAAAGAAGAAAGTAGGTCACGTTAGTAACGTTATTTGAAGTACATGCAAATATCGATGTGCAAAAGTACCCATCGACCGAGGGGTTACTCATGTTACTAACTTACTAATGTTTTATGGGAGTTTATTCAATCATAAATTTTGTAGCCCCATAGCAAAATGTCGGATTTAACACTGTGAGTGGAAATTTGCAAAACCACTGAGAACTTAGTGGCAAATCATTTTATTTATAGTGATATAACTCAACTTAGCATTTGTTCGGAACCAAACTGTATAAAAAAATTAACTTGGTGGTACTTAAAGCCGCGCGTTTTGGAAGCCGACTAACACTTTGACCACTAAGCCATACGTTCTCAACAAGTCACGTCGAATTCTCACTAGTCTTCTTGTTAAAAGTAAATCTTAATATATCTTGTTAGTTATCTCTGTTTGTGTAAGTGCAAAAATGTATATGTTTTCTAAAAAATTACTCCTCTTTCCTAAGTGTGTAATTAAACTTAAAAAGGAAGTTATATATATTTTTATTACCACGTAATTAATTTAATTTTTAAAGGCAAAAACATTTGTTTCGAATGAATACAATGAAATCTTCCAAAGGTAAGGTCATCACCTAGCTAACGATATGTAAGTAGGTCGCATATATGAAAGATCACTTCTGACTCTATATTTTTGGCATGACATAAATTAGTTTTAGAAACTGTGTACTATGAGACTAGTAAAACTATGAAGTTGCGCATACATTGTATATTTTAATATTACTTTTTTAATTACCACTTCATTACGTTTACTATTGTAATTAGTTTTAGTTATTACTTGTTTTAGTATTTTTTATCTATATCCTTATAACTTCATATATATAAATATAATATCTATTCATGAAGACAAATATTTTATATTATATATAAAAATATAATATTATATGTAAAAATATTTTTCTCTATCTATAACTATCAATATGAAACTAATAATATTAAAAGTACTGTAAAAACTGTGTTAATGTAGTTTTTTACGGCAGATTACATTCACAATCCAATTACTTCTTGATAATGGACTGGATGGATATATATGTGTTATAAAAATTAAATTAATATTACTTATTTAGAAAACGTATAAAAATTTGAACGTAGCGGGACTCGAACCCGCGCCTCCTGGAAACCGACCAGGCGCTCTGACCAGTAAGCCATATGTTTTCTAAATAAGTAGTTTTCTTTCCTAAGTGTGGAATAACACTTTAAAAATGTTAAAAATATTAAATGAATATTATTGTGATTATTCACATTTATAATATTATAGTAAGATTTACAATATTTCATAATTTCTCATTATTCATCCAAAAATGCTATATAAATTAACACCTATTTATTTACGTAGATTTTTTGTTAGCCCGCCATTTTGAATATGTTTCTAGGAATTAACTAATTTACCAAGCATCTCAAATATGCATCAGAATTTTATTTTTAAGGATAATCAATTCTAAAAAACTAATGTATGAAATCAAAAATTGAAATAAACGGATCCAGTTCTTTAGTGAGGTTGATGGATTAGGCGATCCATTTAGATTTGACAAGATAAGAATAATATGTTACTTAAGGAAAGCTATTGCAGTGAGGATAAGATATATTATATCGTGATTTAACATTAATATTAAAATAAAAAAATATATAAAAAAAATAAATTCGTTTTATAAAGAAATATTAAATAGAAATGTGCTACTCGTGTAATAATTTATAATGAACAACAAGTATATTAAGAATGAATGTAAAAAAAAAACAATAAAAACTTTAGCGTTTTTGCAATAATTGGTGCATTGCACTTTTATCACCGTTAGAAATTACTTTTTATCAGCGGAATTAGCCTTCGACTTTTTTGTATATATAAAATACACCTGTCTTGGAAATAATTGAATCCAAGAAATTGAAAATTGAATACAAGAAACAATTAAAATTTCTACATGTTTTTACCTTTGAATTAGGTGAGTTACCTATAATGATAATTTATTATTTTTTTTTACCTGAAATTAATTTTTACCTACCACTAATAATTATATTCATACAATGTGTTAGCTGTAAGGGATGTAATATCTCTATCAGCTAACAGAAGAAAGGAATACCGTGATAACTTAATGGAAAATGTACAAAATACATATATATTTATGTAATAATCAAAGGCCAGTCGTTGTCGAAAATACCTCAAGAATTGAGCGGAAATGGAGAACGGAGTGCCTTAACACTAGGTACACTCTTCTCACCTAAAGTTGCAGGCGACGTCTAGTCTACACAAATAACCACGTCACCCTCCACAATTCGTCAAGGTGGTGATGACGCGGTACGTATGGTGTATTTACGTAGAAACTACGACCAATGTCGTAGGTGTATATTGCTTGTGTTATATCAATATTCATATATCATATAACATATGCTTTTGTGTAATGCCGTTGTTTTCAAACCTAAGATAGGTTTGAAAAAAATAATTATAAATTAATATAATTATAGTCAATAAAGTAAGCTATTACAAAATAATTGAGTGTTTATCTATTTAAAATACGGTTAATATAAAGTGTTTGGATATAATTAAATAAAATATCAAGTAATATATACATAATATATTGAAGATTACAAGGAATAACATTTCTACTAAAGTCACTATATTGACTATATTTTTTTTTAATTTAAACACTCACTGTATTTTTTTTAATAATTAGGCATGAGTGAAAATAAGCTATTATATTTAAAAAAACAAATTATCAATATAAGTTAATAAGTAATTATAATTATTCATATAAGTTAATAAGCTATTAGAAAATTATTTGTAGCTAACAACCATAAATTATTTACGATTTCAATATCTGACGAATGTAGTACACATTATCTACATTATTTTAAATATTCATATTTAATATTTATATTTGTCTAAAAATGTATGTTAATTAGTAGATAAATATGTAGAAATAAGCTTTTCTAATATTAACTTTAGCCTTGTACCTATACTACGATTTTCTGGTTTGAGTCAGTCTCTATATCTCTCTTGTAAACAAAATTCATTTTGTATGACAGCAGCAAAATACGAGTTTTAGTGATAGTAATTGAGACAATCTTTGTTATATTTGCGTATGCTCTATGTTATCGTGGCGTAAGTAGACTGATCCACTGCCTTATTCTTATACTTTTGGATCACATTAGTTATTCCGATCAGTTATTTAAAATGAAAATAAATCAGCTTCACGCTGTATCCCGCACACAGCAGGGTAGGTAGCCTAGTGTTAAAACACTCTATTCCCCACTTTTTACTGAATTCTGGAGGCTTTGCGTGTTGAGTGGCAGAACTTAACGCCGCGCTTTGCCTCGGCACCAGAGTGAAGGAATGGAAATATAAACGTAAATAAATATTTCACTTCCTAGAGTGGGAGTCAAACCTCTAAATTCTAATGAATGCAAGTTGTTTTTGTTTTGCATATTTATTAAAAATTAATTAACAATCTGTGATATACCATTGACATTGACAGGTGACATTTGATATTGTGACGGCAATGATTAAATAATTATATCACGCTCCACACGATATATCTGTATATTAAATTAATAAGTATATATTTATATTAACAATTGACCTGGACGTGCTTCACAAATTATTAGTATACCCAGAAATGTGGATCAATAAGACGCGTAGCCAGGCTCATCGGAAGTCAACGACCTCGGCTATTGTTAATTGCCCTAGTATCAAACAGTAAGATTAATAATATAAGCATAAACGGTCTTTTAATATAACATATATGAAAAATATTTGTAGATAAATTTATTCTGTCTGACCTTACTCTTCAATACATAATGATTATTAAATAAATGATAATGAATTCACAAAATCGCGAATCACAATTTTATATTTAAACCAGAGCTAAATTGCAACTCATGCTCAAATACGATGTTTAAAAGTAAACATATGGCGCATCTGCAAAATGCCTACGAAATAAAAAAGCTCATCTTATTCTAAGGATTAAAACGTGTTACCGTTGTTCTTTTATACTTTTTTTTTACAATGGTTCTAAATTGGCGTGGTAGTGGTACCGGCTTCTGCGAACATAACGGCATTTCGAAGATCGATTTGAATTTCGCATAACATTTCGCTTATTATAATTTATTTAACTTGTTAATCTCCTCAATTATATTAATTACTTATAATTTATTCATTAGTGCCAAAATAACGGTATGTAAATTTTAGAATATTAGTATAAAAATTGGTCACAGCTGTTAACTAGCCACGATTCACTGTATTGTAGAGTCTGAAGGAAATTCAATAATAGATAAGAAAGTACAATATATATATATATATATATAAACATATAAAAACCATAAGGCGTGTGAATATTAATTATTTATAATATAATATAATTTCACATGTTCATGAGCTTTCAACTCACTCACGACCATGTCCTTTTACTAAATCGATACCGACGTTACGTGAAATATTTCAGCGAAGGTTAACATACGAGTTAAATTCAAAAATTAATATCTATTAAAATTCAAAATAATGACAGACGTACCTCGCTCTAGCTCGTCGTAGAGGTTATGCACATATAAGAACGATTCACAAAGCCACGTGGTTTTTATAAATATAGCCCACACCGCGACCAGTCACCGCGCCCGGTTGAATCAGAATGGCAGTTTGGCAGTTGCCGCTAGTAGCTCTAGCTAAGCTAGTAAGTCATACCGTTTGTTGCGTCAGTGTACCAGGAGTAGGGGCAGTAGAGCTGTGCGGATCGACGCGTCACGCTACACGCGACACGCGACACGGCAGCGTGCAAACTTTTTTTCGTATGTAATTTTCACTATAATGAAAATTATCGGTTAAAATTAGATCGTTTATCTTAAATTATGTATAAAATAGTGATGTAATGTTGTATGTTATTTAAGAACGGCACGTCTCTATGTAGCGTCACAGATGTGTAGAAATGGTTGCGTATATGTTTTTATTTTACGATTGATAACAAAGGGAAACAAAATAGTAAAAGTACGTGTTTTGAGCAATGCTAAGAGTTATATTACGTAAAGTAAATAAGAAAATGAACTTGTAAATACTCGGCAAGTTTGTTTTTCTCTACAATATAATATTTAGTTAACGAAACAACTGTATGCAAAAGATCCATATGTTAATCGACACAAGAAATAATAAGAAAGCTTATACAATTATAATTATGTATTTGACTTCTAGATACAATTCAAATTTGCATGTGATTTAATAGAGTCAGTATCCACTTGTATTAAAAATTTAAGTATTGTACCTACTTTGGAAATAAATGATGTTAAAAAACTACACTGTGTGTAGTTTTTTAACCTTACCTTTCTAACCTTTTTTAACCTTTCATTAAAAAAGTTAATGTGTATGTTTATAACAAAATATTAAGAATGTTTTTATATAGCGATCGGTGTCACAGGCGGCTCCACGAAATGCTCCACAAAATGCTGACAACAGAGAGATCGGGTGTACGGCGCCGGTGGGAAAGGAATTTCTTCTTTTCCCCACACTTATTTGATATTTGAGACTATCGTTGAGTAATTAAGTCGTAGTTTAAGTTAGATTAATTTAGGTTTAAATAGATTACTGTTTCTCTAACATTGAAAGCAGTAGTCTTAGATATAGTTTAGTTTTAGATTTAATTTGTACTTTAATTCAATATAAGTTTATCTATAAAAATCGTATTTTTTTAACCCTCCAACTGCAGCCCTCTTATAAATTATTATTTATTATTATTTATTTTTTAGAGCTCTGTACCTAAAAGAATAAAACAGAACCCTTATTGGATCACTAATTTCTCCGTCTATCTTGTCGACACGATAATTGTTTTTAAGACCGCGTGAAGTATCAAGCCAAAATATTACCAAATCTGCAGTAAATTCCATTAGCCAATGTTAAAACATTAGAGATTTGTATGAAATTCGCCACGTAAACAAAACCTATTTAATATTTTCCTTTCTTTGCTCTGGTGTTGAAACGAAGCACGGCGTTGAGTCCCGTCACTCAACACCGAGACCAACTCGCGCTTGACCTGTTTTTTGTATACTTAAATACGACATACGAAATTCATTCGTCATTATTTATATTTACAATATAGTTGTTTGTATAGGATCCAACAAAAAACGACCTCTATCATCGAATTAAGAAATACAATATTTAAGTGTAAGTAATTATCAAATAGGTTTATTATGCTTAAATTTTTATTAAATTAAAGTTAACAGGATTGACTGTAAGGTAGAGCGAGTAGAGTGGACCGTGCAGCAAGCAGCAGGGACGGCAGAGGGAACCTATTGCTACGACATTCCGTTACGGCTGCATTTTCCGCCGAATTCTAGCAGCATTACCTAATGCTAATATACAATATACTTTATTGCACATAAAATTTACACAAATTATATACAAAATACGTAGAAACAACATGTACAATAAAGCATTTGGCTTTTTTACCAGAGCTGTTAGAGATACGCTCTTGTCACTGCGCTACAATGGACCTTTTTGAAATTTTGAAAGTTCTTTCAATATTGTTTTAGAAACAACTGTTTTTTTTTTATTTTAAAACTAAACTACCACCTACTAACTTAAAACTTGTCGTACCAGTCCATTATTGTCCTTGTCACAACGTGTGTTTATCTTATAAATGTACATAATATTTAAAATGTAAATGTGTATTTATAATTATACACATTAAATTGTTGAACATCTCTAATAAATGTTCTATTTAACCCGATAATATTGCAATAAAATAAAAGCTATTTTTATTGTAATTCTTGTTATCTACTCGAAGACGAGGAATTATTGAATGTAGGTACGAGTATGTATCTTTTATTTTTATTCATTGCAAAAATAGCCGTTTGTAAATTTATGAAGTTTCTAAGAAAAATATTACTATTTTATCTCTCATCTCTATCTCGTCATATAAAATTGGCTAACTGCATTAATTAAGTTAAAAGAGTGCTATAAGATTAGACCACCTATATAAGTAAATAAAAAGAAAATTTTAAGCACGTCTATATTTATACAGCATTTTTTTTTCAGAAAAAAGAACACGTCCTAAATAAACATTAGTTGCTATGACTAAAAAAAAATTTACAATTTAAGACTATTCTTATTGTAAGTTTGATAGTTAAACATAATGTTATAAAACATTTTTTCTTATCACTGTCAAATAAATTTGTGGCAATTTGAACTCGCGCGCCATTGTACGAACACGTTATAGAGAGAAACATAATTATTGAATAAATAATTCAGAAATATTGGCAGGAGTACTCACCTCGCTCTCTCCCGCTGCAGTCCACACTGATATGCTAGGCTAGTGTCTCTACAGTTTTCGCTTATATAGGTTAGGATTTTATAAATAATTCGCACAAACACGTGGTTTTAAATATAGCGTAAGGCGCAACCGGCCCGACCGCTGGTTGAAACGGAATGAGCCGGCCAGAGTCAAGCCAACGCCTGTAGAGTTGATGATAGAGATACACGGCTCATGTCACGCAGGGTGACCAAACATCCAGGTTTATACTTGGACAGTTTCTATTTTTTTCTCTTAAAATAAAACTCAGAGAAAAATGTATGAAATCTACAAATGTTTTAATATTTATATAAATAAATGTAAATGTAGAGTTCTGAGGGAAACCTATCTTACTTTTCTTCTAAGCTCATTTGTGAAAAATAATCACGCTAAAATTGATTCTGGTATAATATAATATTAATTTTAATTTAGTCCTAAATAGGTTTCAGCACCTAAGCTACCCTATTAAAAGTGAATATATAAAAACAAATCAATTTCCAAAACACTTAAATTATGATTTATTTAATGCGTTATGCAAACTAAGATAATTAATCCATTTTAAGGTTTTGAACCTCAAAAGGAAAAAAACGGCACCCTTATAGGGTCACTTTTTTGTCCGTTGTACTTTTGATATTAGATATTCAGGATTACAACGCTATCAAAGCAATTATACTTTTTTGCCTCATTTTGTAATTTGAAATTTACCGCTTGTCTACTACAAGTAGTTTCCGTAGACTTAAGTTAATTTTATTCGTCGCATCATCAAAACCTATGAGGTATTTCCCAATCACAATTCTGAAATTGGTGCATACTCCTCTGTTGACGAGTCCGACTCGCGCTTGGAAGGTATTTTCTTAAATACACTTAAATAAATGGTACGTAACGTAACGTATATTTCAAGTGGGCATAGCCGCACGGTGGCCGCTAGTATATATATATGTTACATATATATTCATCAGATTTTCTGATTCTGAAGTTTTTTTGTTACATTGCATTTTATTTGTTGGTGTCACCGTCACAGCTATATTATCTAATCAGTTGCGAGACTATACACTCAGAATTATTGAACTTACCAAGAATCCTTATAACTGTGTGATGATAGAGTCCACGATTTTCAGACATTATAATTTACATTTTTTTAATTTTTTCATACATAATATACTTTTGTATATTGCATAAGGATTTAAACATTATTAAAACAAGTTATGTTAGGTGCAGTCGTTTGGAGCTGCCATGGAAACAGATGGAGCACTAATAAAATAGTGTTAAGTAATTGATTTTTTTTAACTTCCGGTCTTGCGCCCTTTGAATCCGCTGTCATTCAAAGGGCGCAGGACCGGAAGGAGTGGCGAGCATAAGGGGATAGGGGATCGAGACATTCTATTTGCAACTTTCTTCCTATGTTAGTTATATGAGTTCGATCTCCGATCGAGGAAATGATATATCTTCGCTCTGGTGTTGAGGCAAAGCGCGGCGTTGAGTTCCGCCACTCAACACGTTGTCTCCAGAATTCGGCGGAAAGTGGGGAATGGAGTGTCTTAACATTCCATTCCCTCAGCTTACCCTACTATGTGCGGGATACAGATGATTAAAAAAAATTATTAATGAAGCATTATACTATCTAATAACAAATAAAGAAAAAATACTAGGTTCCCTCTTAATCTTTAATTTAATTATTAAATAAGAACATATTAGAAAGAAAATGTAAGCAAACCTTGGGACTTCTTAAGACGAGAAATATTTATAAATTAAATAAGTACAATATTCAATGTCAAGTAATTTGAAACTTTTAAAAACAAACCATAGCGAGGTCAAAGGCAAATACCTGAGTCTCTAAGAGTCGTGTTCAATACAATCAGCACAAATATATACTAGGGATAGACATGAAAGTTGCAATTGTATTACATCATCTTATTTGTGAGAATTCTAAGTAGCATTCTTGCTTCGATACATCCTAGTAAGATATGGTGAACTTATAATACTTAGAAATATTTTACAATAAATATTTGATAGTATATTTAATTAGTTTTACATTTTTTGGGTAAAATATGTTTGTTTTCCCCAAATAAACATCTCAGTTGAGGCGTGCCTAGACGCTCTGGTCAACCATTCAAATCCCACCTAGGAAAATAATTACGCGCTTCACGATGTATTCTTCACACAGTATCAAGCAAAGGGAACCTAGTGTTAAGAGATTCCTCACTTTGCTCGACACCAGAGCAAAGAAATCAAAGTATGAATTTAAATAAAAAATTAAATATTCGAGTGGGGATTGAACCCGCAACCAGTCGAGTTTACAGTCACAAAGTGTGCCCCAGCGCCACGAGTGCCCTCAATTATATTTAAATAAAATATGTTCGTCTGATTTTCTACTTCAAATTAAAAAGCTAGATTCTCGCTAGATCCTATCTGCTTATTAGCCTATATCACAAAAAGAATACTTGGATGTGTATGAAGATATGAAAAAAGGAACCTAATTGACTTATTATTCATAAACGTAATCTACTCTAGATTAAGTTTAAACACTTGCTTATGTTTCAGGAACATAAAATAAAATGAAAAGTGGTAAAGCTAAGAAATACGATATTTTTGAAGCGATGACGATACTATGCATATAGGACTTATGTAAGTGGTAACTTTGAATTGCAAAGTCGTTTGGCGAACTCTATTTTAATATTTAAATCTGAGAGACAGAGAAGACACCATCCTTTTTTATACTTATGACGACGAAGAGTAGTGTGCATTTATTGGGTTGCGCATAGAATTAATTTTATTTGCTTATTAAATATTCATCTTAGCATGTAAATTGCACGTGATTCCATTTTTTTTAATATATAACTCATAGATATCTATTTGTCGATATATATTGATATTTGAGGCCAGTCGCGGCGCAATGGTTCAAGCGTACGACTGTAAACATTACAGATTGTGGGTTCGATTTCCATTCGAGGAAATTAAATATTTTGTATTTTTATTTAATCGCTCTGATAACTAGCAAAGCGCGGAGAGTTCTGCCACTTAAAGCGCAATGCCTTAAAAATATGGCGGGAAGTGGGGAACAGAAGTGTTTTAATGAGAACAAAGTATCTTAGCACTAGGTTCCCAGTTTCTCTCTGTAATCCCTGCTATGTACGGGTGCGTGAAATTGAAAAAAAAAAATTGATAGATACCTATTATTGCTGTTCTAATAATGATATATTTAACTAAAGTGATAAACGAATAAAAACAAATATAATATTGAGTAGGTAGTTATGTTGCCTCATGGCGTGAGAACGGTACCGGTAAACGCCTAATCAGCGTTCGGCGTATGTAACGCGAATCCCCTCATGCCATGGGAAACAAACGTAGTGTTTTAATATTAATTATTCTATATTTTATTCTTTAGTCGATTAGAGCATGCACTTCTGCTCGGTCGATTCACTAGTTAAGTTAATTTTAAGTTAGTTATAAGAACATATACCTTTGTTCTTATTTTAATTAAAGTAAATTTAAATTTAACTTTCTTAGTTATTTTTAAAAGCCCACTCGCGCTCCCGTAAACATGTCTAGGTACAAGACTCCTTAAAATATTGTAGAATGATGCCATCTTGACAGCATTGACACTACTATTCTAGCTAGCTAGCTAGCTGTGGGTTCATATCTCTTATTAACCAACTCAATGAAATATTTACATATTTTATACACGTATTTCCCCTGACTAAACCCCCCTACCCCCGAACAGAAATTGCAGAAATGGTGGAGCTAACATTATAATAACTTTGAAATATTTATTTGTTTTAGTAAGTATGTAAAAAAATCAAAGGATGTTATGTAAAGGACTATATTTAGTTTTGATTAATAAAAACATTATCGCCTTTCCTGCGCATACATTGTTTGAATGTAATATCAAGATGACTAATGTTACAGTGCATTATATTTGCATATATAATAAAAATATTTTAATATCTAAATTATTAAGTACGATTAATATTTATATATAAAAAACATAGTCCATATTTACATAATTAGACCATGAGTGAAAAATCTTACAAATAAGTCTTAAAACTAGAGGACATTATTAAAATAAAAAGAAAGAAAAAAGATGTGTATGTTTTTTCTACTATTATATTTTCTAATATTATACTATTTTTATAAATAAAAGTGTTTAGATACAAGTTATTTTTTTCATATTCATATTATAAACCGTATAATATATATAGCTGGGTAAATATATAAAGGACCTAGTGTGAAGATATTTCATACTCTGCATTTCGCTCGTATTCGATATACTCGTTGAATGGTGAAATTCACTGTCTATTTATAGAAGATATTGAGAAATAACTCAATCCAGGACAGAGCTCGTACCCACAACCATTGCACCCACTGTCAGACCATGTCTTGCTGCACCCATATGGATTTCAATTATACGTCTCAAACTCTACTCAAAGTACTTATTCTAATCTATCATCATTGTATATAAGGTTCTTACAGTCTTAGTTTTACGTCCAATTATTATAAATATTGTATACTATCCTTACATTAGGCCAAATGGCGGGAGGTCACTGTGGTGTGGAGGTGTGGTCTGCGACCGCAGAATACCGCCCAAGCTCAAGGGGCTGATATACAAGAGCATCGTCCGACCGGTTCTTTTATACGGCAGCGAATGTTGGCCAGCACTATCTCGGCACACTCAGGAGCTTCACGTCACGAAAATGAAGATGCTGAGGTGGGTGTGCGGCATAACGCGGTCTGACCGCATACGCAACACATTCATTCGAGGTAGTCTTGGGGTCCGTGACGTAGCGGATAAGCTCCAAGAGCGTCGCTTGAGATGGTTTGGCCACGTTACGCGCCGGCCTAAGAACTATGTCGGACGCAAGTGCCTTGCTATACAAGTTCCTGGGGCGCGACCTCCCGGACGCCCAAGGAAGCGCTGGTGGGATGTCGTGATGCAGGACATGAGAGCCAATGGTCTAACCACCGAGGACGCAAAAGATCGTGCAAAGTGGAGTAGGTTAAGTAGGAAGGCAGACCCCGGTAATAGCCGGGATTAATGCCAGGAAGAAGAAGAAGACTATCCTTACATTATAAAAACCTAATTGTTTTATTTTTAATTTCTACATTAGTTACGTTAAGTGATTATTATTCAAATTAAATAAAAACATGGAAAACACGTAGCAATTAAAGATAACAGTAATATATTTTATAATATGTAAATTAAATATTTATTGGGTTATTGACATTAGTTTAAAAAATAACCTGTCTAGTGCGAGTTGGACTAGCCCAACGAGGGTTCTGTACCAATTTCGTCATTTAGGATTGTAAGTCAACGGAAAGTTCAACTCATAAAAGTTGACAAATTTAAGTTTAATTTCAGTATGTACTTATTTTGTATGAAATGGACTATAATTATAACATTGTAATAGTTTTTAAATGTAATATAAATATTAATTTCCATTTTTAGGAATATTTTATGTTTATTGTAAGTTGTTGTTTCAATATTATTTTATTTTTTGTGTCAGGTAATTTATTTGTATGTTTTTAAGGAGGTGAAACCGAAATATTTCACA
Source organism: Heliconius melpomene melpomene (assembly GCA_000313835.2). Lineage (NCBI taxonomy): Eukaryota > Metazoa > Arthropoda > Insecta > Lepidoptera > Nymphalidae > Heliconius > Heliconius melpomene. Next base: position 19,384 of record HE671495.1, read on the forward strand.
CTTAATATATTTCCTTTCTCTATTCCGGAGAAAGGCTAAATATAGAAATATAATAATGGTAGTATATGCAAGATTGCATCAGATTTATCGCTACTGCTGCCATATCTCGAATGACAACCGCACTGTAAGTTATCCCCTTACTGGCCGTATACTGTTTACGTTTGAGAAATTATTATACAAATTACTATAAATAGTATATGTAATTTGTATTATAGTTGTGGGGTCGATCCCCACTCGAGGGGGTGAATTATTATTTAAGTATTAATATTTTCATTTCTTCGCTCTAGCACCAAAGCACGAGTCCGGTGTTGAGTTCCGCCACTCAACACACAATGCCTGAAAATTTGGCGGAATGTGGGAAACGGGAGTGTCTTAACACTAGGTTCCCCCTGCCTACCCTGTTGTGTGCGGAATACAGTGTGAAGCTGCCTTATTTATTTATTTAATTTGCATTATAGTACTCTATGGACTAAAGGTGAAGCGAAAAAGATATATCAAAGAAATCTGCAATTTGTTATTAGAAACTTATTTTGCAGTATATTGTTATGGTAATAATTATATGTGCAATAAAGATATTCAACGATACGAATCTTTGATCTAGACTTGAGTTAGTTTTAAAGTTGCAAGGTAATGCCAAAAGGTCACATGAAACATGTGTTCGGATTTTTATCGTCTTTTTTGTGCTACTTCAAAGATAAAAAGGACGAAGATAATATTATTTCATTCTTTCCTTGTATGTAGATATTATCAATGTACAATATATCAAGTATTTCGTATAATATGACATACCTACGATTTTTGAATGATTTTTCATTTATTCCATACCACTTGACGCTTGGTCCACACGTTTTTTTACCTTATTATTATGTCTAATTTTCTTATCATATTTATTAATTACATTAATGTTTAAATACTCGTAAACAATTAATACTTATTATAAGAAAATATAATTTTTATCTTCACAATATTTTTATAAATTTTACTTAGGACAGTTTATATAATAGTAAAATGATTATAATCATTATAGTGTGAACTATATTAAATATCTCAAAAATTAAGGATAACGCAGCGGCTTAAAACTAGGTTCCGTCAAAAATACAATTTAATGCAAGTAAAATATTTAGTTTTACTATAATATACATAGAGCTAAGGAGGACAAGCTCATATTCGTAGCAAGCCAATATAATTTTTAATTATAAACTATTTAGACTGAGATCCCATAGCCCTCAAGACCTATGTAATTTTAGCAAAGCTGAAAATTTTGAGCACCAATCTATATATATAAAAGGACTTGTCCTCACTGACTGAGGTAAGACGCACGCACGGCCGTAACCGCTGATGGGAGAAACGTGAAATTTGGACAGATGTTTACTTTCATAATCTGGACATCCACTAAGAAGTGATTCTGAAAAATTTTAATCCTAAAGGGGTAAAATAGGGGTTGAAAGTTTGTGTGGAAAATTTTTTAAATCGGCACCGATTTTTATAAAATTTGAAATTGAGACTTAAAAATATTTCATTGAACACGTGTTTCATGGTTAATTAGAATTCAGCCCTAAGGGTGCAAACAAGCACGCGAAGCTGCGCGCGTCCGCTAGTAGTCTAATATGTAGTTAAGGCTATATGCATAATTGAACACTCTAACTTGACATTAATCGACTTCGTATTTTAATTTGAACTATTAATGTGTAAAGATATTTTTTAAATCATAATTTTATGTATGATTTCATTAATTAATAGATTATATTTTCAATTGTGATATTATCGCTGACTGCATAATGAATAACGCCTTTATCGTTACAAGGTACACTCTTAGATCATCTGTGAAGGCAATAGATTACCTGATAATATATTATTTATGTATTGTATACGTTCATAAAGGGTGTGACTGTAAACGATGGGCTGTGGGTTCTATTCCTTTCCACATTCGGCGGGAATGGGGGGCGAAGGAACTTAACACTAGGCCCCCTCTGCCCACACTCCTACGTCCGGCTTCTACACTGGTCATCAAAAAAATCAACTCGTCCTGATTTTATCAATATTTCATTTTAAAAATATAGAGATGAGTGGTTTGACATTGTTTTGTTTACAAGCTAATTATCGCTGTCAATACAATTTGACCGAGATCCCAGGGGCCCCAGACCTACGTCATTTTAGCAGAGCTGAAATTTTGAAGATTAATAGTCTAATATATAGTTAAGACTATATGCATACTAACTAACTTGAAAATGGGGACCTTTGTGAGATAGCGCCAACTTGAGGTATACGTCCAGCTACGTTAAAGTAAAAACGCTCGTTTTTGCTCGTTTTCGTTTTTTTTTATGTTTTTAAGAATCATGTAAGAAATGTATATTTACTATTACTAGAGCCTTTACTCCGGCCAGACGTAGTCCTGTCCTTCTCAGTGTAGATCGAACTCACACCTGTGCCCCTGCGCGACGACGCGACGGCCCCACTTACGGTACTTTATATATGATTAGTATGTATGATTAATCAAATAAAATTACATATCTAAGATAAAACGATTCGCTGTATATAATATCAAGATATAGATAACTTTTTTTGAATTCTCCGTATAATGATTTCACCTTTTCAGATAACAGAGCTGCTTTGATTTTGTCCGTTTGTTATAGGATTTCAAAAATAGATACAATGTTGTGCTTCTAGATAATGACTTTTGACAGACAGACAACAAAATGATCTTTCCTTTTTCCTTTTTTTAAGGGTTCCTTTTTTCCTTAAAAGATCCGAAACCCTAAAAATGAATAACGATAAATGAATAATAATATACGAGTATGATTCACGCCGTATCCCTCATATAGGGTAGGGTAGACCGAAGGAACCTAGTAGACCCTCCGAACCTCACGCACAGACCAATTTTCGAGAAATACTAATTTAATCTTAAGTGGTTTCTCTTATTTCAAATCACTATTTTAATCAACAGTGATTTCTTATAAACATATCTGGCTTAAGATTATTAAAAGGCTTCTGAAATAACCTAACGTTTTTATCTTTTGATGAATTACACTTTTTTTAACTTTGTAAATGATTTTCAAATTGTTTAAAGTCTTTAGTATACAAAAACTTGATTAGAATGCATTGTATACATAAATTTTCCATAAAAAGCCTCTAAATAACAGTGAAAACTGTATCGAATTCCATTGCGTGGTTTAGTTGAAGAAGTAAGCGAACTGAAACGAGGACAGGCGTGGCGACATTATTTTTATACTTTAATATTATATTCTACTAACTATTTAGTAAAATCTGTATTTTACAATATTATCGGCATTGTTCACTATTAAATCGGTAGATATGTAACAATCGCTAAGGTGTGTTTAATAAGAATTTATTTATTTCAATTTCATGCTGAATCTCGTCTCATTAACATCGCCACGATACCTATAGCCCACAAATATAATAAATTTTTAGAGTTCCGTACTTCAAAAGGAAAAAAAAATGGAACTCTTACCGGATAATTTATTTTGAGACCGCGTGGAGGTATTTAGCTGAAATTACTATGAAACTTTTAAAGCGTTTTTGCTGCATTTCGTATAATATACATACTTTAGTTGTAGGTACTTCCCGTTGGCCTAGTATACTGAAATAAGTACAGAACCCTCGATGGGCGAGCATGACTCGCACTTTCTCAGTGTTTTTTTAAAAACAATTACTTTTAATTTTACATTTTTAAGTACATAAAATATATATTTTCAATAATATTAGCTGATATCAACGGAGCAACAACGGAATCAGTAATGTAGGACATGCCAGTTAAACGCCTGGATGGTCAAATGGCTCAAATACTCAATTAAGAGCGAGAGGTTAGCCATCTCCATGTCTGGTATTGACGAAATGAACCGTATACTTGCATTACGAATGTCGTGAGAACGATGATGCAAACTATATCAATGATTGCCTTCTATTGGCAATGGGTTTGTGTTGCGTACAGTTTACTTTTAGACAGTAATATTTTATCTTTTATTATATTTCAAAAAAGAAAAAGATATACTTTTTTGTATTATGTTTATTATATTTTTTTATCTATTATCTATATATGTATATAAAATCGAAAGGTCACTCATTCATCATGAAATCTCAAAAACTACATGTGCTAGGAATCTCAAATTTTGCATAGGAGTTACTTATAGGACGTAGGTGCTCGCTAAAACAGGAATTAGCAATATTCGACTTCTAAGAGGTTGTTTTTGGGGTTGAAAGTTTGTATGAAACTTCGTTACTACAAATGCTAGGAGTCTCAAATTTTGCATGGACGTCACTTATAGGACGTAGGTACTCATGGATTAATAATAACGTAGTACACGCAGGCGAAGCCGCGGACGGGCCGCTAGTTTATTTATATTTACTTCATAATAAATATCAATAATATTTTTCTTCGTGGTCCTTAGCCAGATTTGGTTTGTGTGACCACTGTACGTGTACATAGACAAGTTTACGAGAGCGTGAGTGGGCTTTATAAAAATAATAAAAAGTTAAATTTAAATTAATTTTAATTAAAACTTGAACATAATTCCATGCTCTTGTCGATTGAAAAATAATATAAGGGTCATAATCAGAAAAGTGGACATTTTCGAATTCGTAACGTAACTGATAAGTAACAACACTGATAATGTTTGTTACGAAACTGATGATATAAGGCATTATACACAACAAAATAAGGATATTATACGAATAAAACTACTGTTGTTTTTAGTTAATGAGACACAAATTAAAATTTTAAAGATTCAATCGTTGAATTAACAGATTATAAATGTAAGAAAACATAACAAAGGGACAATATTAACAATATAATAATGCTAGTTCGTAACGTAATAAACTTATATTTCTAGTTAGATATCACAAAGTTAATGATAAAATTAAATCCACTTTGAAATATATCAAAATTTGAGTCGTTATCACGGGAATTAAGTTAATTCCTTGTAAGTGTCTATTCCGCATAGCTCCATATTTAATAGGATTGGTCTTTTTAAGACGTTCTCTATATCTTTTATGTGTTTCAGCATTTGACATAGGAGCCATGACGCTTACTGAAAATACAAAAATATGTATCAATAGATATTTAATATTATGTTATGTTTATTGTTTAGATCTTTAACAACGCTAGTACAGAACGTATTTGTTTTTAAATAAAAGCTTCACCCACTTGAACTACATATTTATTAATTCACTATCTCCAGAGAAAAAAATAGTAATTACAAAATCACAACTAATTTCAGGAAGAATAAAAAAATGTTTTTAACTAAATCGGTTAAGCCGTTTCTGAGATAAGCGTGCACAAACACATTAGACAAACAAGCAAACAGGCAAAAAACTTAAAAATCATTATTTTTGGTTACTTTACGTTATCAAAAGTCACCAATTATTTTTTTCATATGCCAGCAATTTTTTTTTATATACATATCTTCCGATGGTAACGTAATTATGAACTAGGCTTCATATTTTCTCAGTTTCGTTACGTAACGAAATATAACGCAATTGAGAATAAAGTCTGAGAAATTCTAACCTTTTTAAATATTTGCTCATAAGCCACGTGTTGCATGTGCAAGCACTGAAGTTCTTTTTTTGAGATTTTGTAAAAAGAAGCAAATAACATAAACAAGAAAACGAAATTATAGAATACATACCAAAATAAAAGCCGTTTATAACCCTGAGATGTAATTTCACGCATTCCCTCTAAAACATTTGAACCCCTCAACTGCTGCGAGAACACTACTTATTGTAGCTACGACAGCATTGACTTTTAGAATAATGGTGCCACAATAAAAACTAATATTAAACACCATCCAAAATAATTGCATTCATAATTTAATTGTACGTTACTAGCCCTGAGTAACAAAAAAGACATTTTTTTGGGACAAATTTACTTAATTCATATATATTATTTATTAAATAATGTATCAATAAAAGTACTTTTATTTAATATTATGCATAAAGTAAAGTAATATAAACATATCTGAAATCAAATAAAAACATAAACATTCGTAACAAATCAATTTTTAAAAAGTAAAGTGGTGAATGGGACACGAAAAATTGTATGGAAGCATTTTGAAAAGTTTTTTGCAACTAATAAAAAATACTATTATTAGCCATAAAACATTTAAAATATTAAAAAATCTTTAAGTTAATAAGTAAATTTATCTTAAATGGCAAAATATTTAAATTATATTTAAAATTGTATTTTTAAAACGCATTCAAAGTAGCGGGACAAGAAAAGACACAAAATGTACTCTTTTTCTGATTATGACCCATAAAGAATATTTAATACGAAATACATAAAGTTTGTTTCCCATGGCTTGAGTTACATACTCCGAATGCTGAACAAGCGTTTATCTGTACCGTTCTCATGCCATGAAGCAACATAACTACATTTCTAAGTAGGTATATTAAGTTATACAAATATATACAACGATATTAATAAACAGTAAAAATTTTAATTATTATATTTTTATATAAAATTGTATATAAAAAATATTATTATTTCAAATAATCTCTCTTCATTAGTACTAAATCATAATTTCTAGAGACTGCTATCAATATAGAGCATTAATTCTATTTATAATATTATAAATTTATTACGCTATGATCGTTTCTAAAAGAGATTCTTGAATCAAGGTGGCATATTTGTTTAATATTATTATTAAAAGGAACCAAAATGTGTTAAAAATAGTTTTCATACTGTGGCAAAGATAATAGAGAGAAAAGATAATAAATGAATATTTACGAAAATGTTCAGGTCTATGTTTCTGTATGTAATTAAGTTTAGCACAATAAAATTATTAATTAAGAAATAGTAAATACTTTCAGTTATTAAGATCATTTTATAGGAGCGCAGGGGCACAAAGAGTTAATGTAAAATTGACTGGTTGTGGGTGCGTTCCTACTCGAGGAAATGAAATATTTATTTAAATTTATATTTCCATTTCCTCGCTCTAAGCGCGGCGTTGAGTTCCTCCACTCGCTCACTCACGCAACACTGAAAGTGGGGAACGGAGTGTCTTAACACTAGTTCCCTCTGCCTATCTTGCTGTGTGCGGGATACCGCGTGAAGCTGATTTAATTTAATTTAATTGCGGAATCGTTAATGCCAGTCATCGGGCAGGGGCACAAGCGTGGTACTGAAAACAGTACAAACAGGCTATGGGTTCGATTCCCAATCGAGGAAAGGAAATATTTTATATGTTCGTCTTCTCCATCCAGAATTTGACGGAAAGAAGGGGAACGGAAGTGTCATAATGGGTACGCAATGTCTTAACACTAGGTGCCCCGGTTCTCTTTGCTTACCCTACTATATGCGGGATAGAACGTGAAGATAATATACTTAGATATCTCATATTGTAGAGTACTTGCCCTACATTAGATTAGCGGCTTGATAATAAAAATATTATTTCAAATAAAAGTTATTTTAATGCTTGCTATATGAATATGAATATGCCTTATAATATTAGCGCCGGGAGCGTCGTCAAAGGTTATGCCGCGGTGTTCGGTTACTATACTCGGAACGAACACTTATGCTGAAACTGTTGAAATCTTAGAAAGAACGACGAGAGATACCGATATATATAGATATAGATATACGAGATAACTATAATAATATTATTTTATCATAAAAAAAATATTAGTTTACATATAAAAAAGAGTTTACCTGCATAACTCCTAACTCCCACCTCAGTAATGCTAATTGATTTTAACGTGGAATACGTACCTATATACATAATATGTAGAATGTTGATGCATCCAAGGAATACGTGATGTGACCAGCACTTTGTGACATCTCCATCCTCCATACAACCGTAGGGAGAAGCAGCACTTATCAAAATAATATTCATAAATCAATATTTGCTTTGAGGACATTCTCGAATGTTCTCTGTGGGGGAGGTGTGGGAAATCTGGAAAAGCTGTTATTTATAGAGTCCAAGATATTGAATTATTGAATGCTTTAACAAACAGTTTTCCTTATTCTTCTATAATAATATTTCTTCTATAATAACCTAGTGTTAAGACATTCCGTTCTCAACTTTTCGCCGAATTTATGAGGCTATGCGTGTTGAGTGGCGGAATGGAAATTGAACCCATAATCTGTCAAGTTAACAGTCACACGCTTGTACCCCTACCATATATCATCAATATATATAAAATCGAAAGGTCACTCACTCATATCATGAAATCTCAGAAACTACATGTACTAGGAATCTGAAATTTTGCATAGGAGTTATTTATAGGACGTGAGTGCTCGCTAAGACGGGAATTTGCAATATTCAACTCCTAAGGGGTTGTGTAAAATTTTGCATGGGCATTTCTTATAGGACACAAGCAAGTGCTTACTAGGACAAGAATTTATGATATTTTTCTCCTGAGGGGATGAAATAGGGGTTGACAGTTTGTATGGAAATATTGTAAATCGCCACTGATTTTCTGATTTGAAATTTAGACTCTTAAAAATATTTCATTGAACACGTGTTTCATGGTTTATTAGGATTCACCCTATAAACTGACAATATTTTCATAAATATATTTAATAAATGTTCGTATAGTTCAAGCGGGCGAAGCCGCCCAAGTCCACTAGTGTATAGTGTATATATAATACAACAGAATACTTACATTGATAGTATATCTTCAATATCTTCAATTGTCTTGAGTATTCTAGGACTTTACCTGTTTCCATTAAACATACGAAATATCTAATTCTTAAAAAAGATAGCTTAAGTGGCGAATAATACTTTTATCTATATTGTCAAATTTATATTAACTTTTTATTTTGAATATGAAGTAGCGTTTTTGTAAACAATACATCATCCTATATCTTATAAAACAAAGTCGCTTTTCGTGTCTGTCTGAACTTTCTAACTCTTCTTCTTCTAAACCACCCAACGGATTTTTATGCGATTTTCACCATTAGGTCGAGTATTTCTCAGGGAAGGTTTATATATAGTTTATTATTTGTACATTCTTATGTAAATTAACATAAATACGATAAATGTGTATAAAGTCCTACCCGTTGAGACACTTTCGCGCATGCGCTGCTTTAATAGTAAGTACTACATGAAAATAATGTACTGGAGTATTATTCCTCTTAATAAGATCTACAAAAAAGTCCGCGACAGCATATTTTTATCTTTTAAGAATAACGTGCAGTGATCATATTTCTGTCTAAAAATAGTAATTTCAATATATTTTTTATTGTGAGGGATATTTTTCCATAATGGTATTAATCTTTATCCTTTAAAATACTTTATTAAATTTTTACGTTTAACGAAGATAAAATTTGCTTTTTACACTATTTCGAAATTGCGAATAGTATTAGAGAAAAACGCATTTAATTGTTGACACGTCCTGCCGTTCACCGCCGACACATCAGCTGTGCCGACTCAAGTTTTACTTATCCCTTACTCTCAGCATATAAATAAGTATATTAGTTACGTTGGCCATTTAATGTAGATCAAAACTGTCTTTTACTGTTTTTTTTATTTTAATAAGTACTTTAGAAGTTGTTACAATATCAAAACATCCTTGCTGCGAAACGCGCCCCGCGACGTTTTGCTTATACAAGCGCGTCATGAGCAGTCATCGGTGATTCAGTGGTAGAATGCTCGCCTGCCACGCGGGCCCGGGTTCGATTCCCGGCCAATGCATTCTATTTAATTTTCCTCACAGGCAGCCACGTATTGCTTGCTTTTCATCAGGGACAGAATACCCTCTTCAGCATTAACCACAAGCTTGACAAAAAAAACCCGCCTGCCTCTATAGCAACGAAGATTTAGATGCGTTTGCACGTATTGGATAATTGGAGTTGAATGTATTATTTCAGCGCGATATATTTGGTTTCATATTTTTTGTAGTAGTTATTAGTAGGTAGGCTTTTGTTTATAATTTCTTCCGTTTAAAAATAGTCATTTAACTATCTAAAAATAGTCATTTAAAAATATTTTAATAAGTACTTGAAAAGATTAGTAGCACAGATTTAAAATTACGGTACCTACTAAAAAATTCTTGCTGTGTAAAACAATTGGAAAATCCTTATTGAAACTACGAAAATGCGGGTTGCATTAGGGTTTAATTAATTTTCACATTTTCTTAAGTGCTTTGCTAACATACATTATATGAATAATCCAGTAGTAAAAGCGGGCGAAGCCGCAAGGGGGTCGCTAGTAATTTTATAAATCTTTCTTAATTTCATTCTATATTTATGGTGTTACGAGAATAAAAGAATTTTAATATTTTTAAAGAGATAAAACTAAACTAATTTGACAATAAAAATTTTTGCTAACATTAGCATAATTTCTAAAAGCTCATAATGTTAGCTTACTGACTACATATTAAAAAAAAAACTTTAATCTTACAAGACACCCCTTGAAAACCTTGGGATCCCTAAAACATAAATCTAACTGTAAATATAGTATGGTATTCATTAGTTAATATTATACAAAAAACTCAATTTATATTATTAGCAATTTTTCTATAACTCGAATTGTATCACTATTGACTTGGGCGAAGAAGAAAAACAAAAGCTCAAGAACCAATTACAGTCATATATTAACAAACAAAAAAATCAAAATTAAGTATGAATGTTGATAAATAGTTTAAACACATCATTTGTGTCTTTTACATTTTCTTTTTTTGGGATAGACCCCACGACAGGTCCGACAGGGCATGCAGCAGGGTAGCTCGTTCTCCTCACATTGGATTTGCTTACAGGAGTGCAGCGCTTGTTTCGGCTTAGCGGGTGCTCTGGGGGTGACTAGCTCTACCTGGAAAAATAAATTAATTTGTATATTGGATTTCAGATATATGTACATATTATAAATTAATGTATGTCTTTTAATTTTGAATTTTATGGCTGATTCCAGTAAAAGTTGTGGGTTCGATCCTTACTCGAGGAAATCTATTATTTATTTAAATTAATATTTTCATTCCTTCGCTCTGGTGTTGAGGCAAAACGCGGCGTTGAGTTTCGCCACTTAACACGCAGTGCCTCTAGAATGCGGCGGAATGTGGGGGACGGGGTATCTTAACACTAGGTTCCCTCTGCCTACCCTGCTGTGTGATGGGATACAGCGTGAAGCTGACATTTCAATATATATATATATATATATTGAAATGTCAGAAATATATATATATAACTACCTCAATATTTCCAGTACGATTGGGTTCGTCCGTCTGTTTGCCAATTTTCAGTAGGAACACATCCTTGTCTGGATGGAGAACTTTTTGCGCCTGCACTCCCTTAGGCGCGTCGTACGGTGTCACGTTGCACGTATTACAGAGGGTGTCGTGGGCCTCTTGCTTGCTGTATATCAACTCGGAGTTCAGTTGAGTCCTATTAGTTAGGGCTTCGCATATGTCGTCGGGTATCTGAAATAAATTTGTTTTTTATTAGATATTCATAATGTTTAAAGTTTTAAGAGATAAGTCATAATGAAAGTTTAAATTTAAATTTGTAGGTTATTTTTCTGATTTTTTTCTGAAACGCACGAGCGACGTCCGACAGTTTTTTTGTTTGTGGACTCGGGACTTTCATTTCTCCGGTTTGGTAACAAGAGAAAGCGCGGCGTTAGGTTCCGCCATTTAACGTGAGTAGGAAGCTTTAACACTAGGTGCGTTAGGCTAAAAATCAACTTCAAGTATACAATAAGAAAAAGTCAAGAACTTTCAAGTAATCAAACGTTTCTGTATTTGTTATTGCTACAGTTTTAATTGCAATTAATAGTAAAAGAATATCTACAAAGAGAAATATATCTCGAAAATTACATTGTTGTTACTATATCCATTGTAAGAAATCGACCTGAGCCTTAAATTTGTGAAAGGCCTTTTTAAAAAGCTTTTATTTTAATTTATTTTAATATATTAACTTTTTCAAAATTAAAAAATAGATATATAATATTTTGGATATAATATTGTACAAACATATTACGATTTTTGAATATATTCATTCATATTAACACACAAACCAAAACTTATAACATGTCTATCACAAAAGTTTTCATAAAAAATAATATTATGTCAGTTCAACCTGAAAGTTTAATCTGTTGGCTGGTCCACCACCTTCACCTCCAATTCCACATGTTTCCGAGCACACGGACTCCGCGTCGTCGCATGTGCATTGGTTTTGTAGTTTTAACTGCGAAGGCGTCAGCTTGGGCGGTTTGGATGTGCTTTTTGGAATTCTTATTTTTACCTTTTAAAAATATTTTTTTATTCTTATATAAACTTATGTTTTTATTTTTTTGGTAACTATATGTAAGAAATATAAAGCGCGGCGTTGAGTACCGCCACTCAACATGCAATGCCCCTTGATTTCGGCGGAAAGTGGGGAACAGAATGTCTTAACACTAGATTCCCTCTGCCTATCTTGCTGTGTGCGGGAAAGAGCGTGAAGCTGATATGTTTGATAGATGTACGCGATCAAAATGAAATATACTATTTCGCTAAATAGTTGCAATTTTTCAGATTAAATAGGGGGCACAGTATTAAAAGACATGTTAGGATTTTTATATAAAAAATGAAAAAAAAAACTACGATACGACAAAAGGACAACCTCATTTCCATTAAATATAGCACCAATCTCTTCATAGGGTTTTTTATTATTTTTCACATCGAGAGACTTCCCCATGATTCTAATAAAGTTATTATAATTAGCACTTTATAATTTTGAGCCGAAATATTATATAATTTAATTTAATGACTATTAATGATAATAAGAATGAAGCATCATTGAAAGATTTTCATAGAGTACAAAAAGAAGACAAATAATAATTGATGTAAATAAAGGAGGTTGGTATATATTATGGTAAAAATATTTTTACTGATACTACTAGTAAATTTACTTTAATTTATATATATGTTTTGTTGCTTAATAATTTACTTAACTACAATTAAATAAATATATATTTATATCAAATATTTTAAAATATTAATCAAATATTTTAAAGTTTTGCGTTATAACGTAATTAGAAAGAAATTTAAACGTAGGCCACGGTAGGCAAGTAACTTGGTAAATTGAAAAACTACTATGTGTTTTCCCCTTTTCAATCTTAGGGAGGATTCGCACTATAAGTAGATACTTATGTGGAGTATATGAGGGAGATTCCCTCATATAGTAGGGTGGGTAGGAAGAACTTATTACTAAGACACTCCCTTGTTCTCCACTTCCGACGAACTCTCGAGGCATTCCGTGTTGAGTGACAGGACTCAAAGCTTGCTTTGCCTTGTTACCAGAGCGAGGAAAAAAAAATTAAATATTTCTTCCTGCGAGTGAGAGTCGGAGAAAAGTAACGTTTATAGTCAAACACTTGAACACGACGGCCTAAATAAGTTATTTCACGTATCTTATATAAATTTCTATGTACCAATTGACTTTGAAATTATCACTTGATTATAATCTAAAAATCGATTAGTATAGAGTCGGGTACATATTAATAAGACATTAATATTATGATAAAATAACCTAATTAGAAACACACATTTATATTGTTTTAATGAAAAAAAAATCTTTTCATTCGTCTATACATTTCTAAAGTGATCTCTAATTAACCTTCATTACAAAAAATGGAATACTAATGATATACCTACTCAATAAGACCAATTGTAAATTAGATCAATATAATATGTCTAGAAATGTAGTCGCCTAATAAGTTATAACTAAAAGTTACTAGCAGTCAGTCAGTTGCCAAAAGCCTAACATACCTAGGGATCCTTGACCTACAGGTCTGAATATACTTTCAAACCATCCAGGAATCCCATTAAAATACGTTAAATTTCATCTAAATCGATCATTTAGGGTAAGATAAAAAAAAAACTATTTAAAACAAGACGTTTAATGATTTCTATGTAAAAAAATATCAAATATCAAAAAAATCAATAAATGTAGGTCAAGCTCATTTAAAATTTGATTGGCAGTAAAAATATTCCGTATCAGAATTTTATTAAAGAAACAAGTCCTCTTAAATTAATTGTGAAGTAATGTTTTTTGTCAGCTCTTCCTTATATTTTCTTCTTCTTTGGCTTATTACAAGGACAAGGGATAGGTTCGGGATCACATTGTGCTCCTCTTGTATCGCATCGATAAGGACCTACTTTTTCAGGTCCTTTCGGAGTTACTAGCTCTAACTCCAATTTACTACGGCGATCACCGTTAGGGCCTACTTTAGCCACCTGTTTAAACGAAATATATGAATTTTGATAAGCCATCCTCTACATAGCTCAGGTATAATATATTTATTTAATTTAAATTATCGTTACTTAGGCTTAAGGTTATAATAAATTTGCTTTGTTTTTCGAATTCTATAATATAAAGTTAGTCTCATAATATATAAAGTTGTTAAAAATTATCATATTTCACGCTAGCATCCCGCTTTCCTATTATAAATTTCTATTCTATTTTTTTTTAATAAATTTTCTTTACTATACTTATTCTCAGTATCAGTAAACATTATATTACCTTTAGAAGGAAAACATCCTTTCTGGGATGCAATACAGATTGTGCAGCTCCAGGACCTGGGACGTCTGCGGGTACCAAGCTGCAGAGCCAAGGGCAGTTACCCTTGCCACCCGAAGGCTTAGCTTTTCCTTGCACTTGTGTGCCCTTCACGTTCATTGTATCAGAAATTGACTTATAGATTTAAAAGTTTATATTTTTCCAATAATTTGTTATGGTTTGTGATTGAATGTCAAGTTTTATTTTTATTGTGACAGTAATGGTTTAAAGTTCTTTTTTATTATTGTTAAGTAAGCTCTTCCAAAATAAAATATTGCTTAAGATTTTTGATTCTTTTTTATTATTTTATATAACTTATTTAAAATATTTCTTAGTAATGTTTTTCGTCATTAATGTTATTTTACATATTCTTTTCGGGTTTTATATTATGAAAATTCATAAAAAAAGCGTGTCTGTTCGTCTGTCACAAGTCACAACCAACTTGCTGCGGAATTGTGGAGCAAATCAGTTGAAATTTCGTACTCATAATAATGCTTCGTTATTTCTGACCCAAGAATACCATTCACAACCATTCGCTCACCTGAATTATATAATAATTTATTTAAATTGTTTGAAGGAAATAAAAACTCTATTCACTTAATAATTTTTTAAAACTTTGTTTTTGGTCGCAAAAACAATATATTCTTATTTAATAAAAAAAAATATTAAAAATAAATAAATAATAAATAAATTGTCACTTCATATTTATCTGGGCGGTCCTAGTTACCTGTGCTTAGTTACCCAATGGAGCTTGTAAGTGTAAAATGTCCAAGTAAAAAGCCTATATATTATTCAACCTTCTCTACCACAGTCCAATGAAAATCGACTTAGCTATTCCGGAGATTAAGCCGGACAAACAAAGACAGACAGACAGAAATATTTAAATTGTTTCTGTTTTAGTATCGTGTGAATAACCATATGCACTTGATAAAACACATTTAGTTATTATGAACATTTAGGCCGTCGTAGCGCAGCGGCACAAGGGTGTGACTGTAACGCGACGGTTGCGGGTTCGATCCCCACTCGAGGAAGTGTAATATTTATTTACGTTTATATTTTCATTTCTTCGCTCCGGTGTCGAGGTTAGGCGCGGATTTCAATTCTGCCACTCAACACGCAATGCCTTCAGAATTCGGCATAAAGTGGGGGACGGAGAGTTTTAACACTAGGCACTCTTAGCACTACAAAATGTACATCAATTTTAGTTCTGTAATAAATTGATTCTGAGTGTATATTCATTTGATAAATATTTTTTTGCTGAAATATATTTTTAATGTCTTCTTCTTTCCAGGAAATATTCATGAAGAGAAAAGCAACGTTGTTAATTAGGTACTTCTTAACATAAATTTTTATGTTCAGCTTATACGATGTACCTAAGATTGCAAAAATTTTGACTAACGTTTTTTTTTTTATAGTATACTTACTCATTATGACATTTGTATCTATACAAATAGATATTGTGTTGTTTAGTTTGCAAATTTTATATAGGGATCTATATAAATAATAATTGTAGTTAATTGCTTTGAGGAGGAATTTTTCATATTTTAATCTTTGACGTACATAACTCTAATAAACGTATATCACAGGTTTTGTTGATCGATAGGTGGATATCGCTTATTGTATAGACTAATTTAAAGCAACTTTTGGCTTCTTTTCTTCTTCTTCTCTTTTCTTTTCTATATTTAAAAAATAAAATAAAAGAGAAAATAGATTTATTAAAAGATTACTTTTTTTGTTAGAAATATTTTTATTGATGAATTATTTCATACGATCGTTTAGGGAAATTATTTGTTAATTAATAATATTTCAGATTTTTTTCATAAGACAATAGTTTTAGCCACAACACGATGAACAATTGCTAAATATTCCTTTGGGAGGTTTACAAGGCAAGACGGAACAACATTTCCGTGGAAGACAGAGTATTGGCGGGCTGCAACATGCAGAGCAGGGTCCAGGTACACTGCGGCATCTAACGACTGGGCACGATTTCAATCTATTGTGACATGGTGATATTCTTTTGCGATGACTTCTTATTCTCGGCTGACTACGACTCTTTCTATAACGTTTGCGTCCAACTGGACATGGTCGAATACATGGTGAACTCTTGCATGGGCTTGTACATTGAGGTCTTGCGCAAGGAGGTTTGCATGGATTACCACACGGTGAGGGGGCACAACATGGTTTTCGAGGAGAGCATGTATTACACTTTCCACAAGGATATCTGCAACATGATGGTTTGCAACATCTTTTGCAAGGCAATGAGCCGCAGCGATTTTGTCCACATGGTACACTTTTGGGACATTTTGGCTTACACGGTGGTGGGGTTCGGCAAAGAATTAGTTTGCATTTTGAATAACGGCAATAACTGGGTGAAAGTGGACACGGCATATTGCACGGCGTAGGTCGAGTTGGTGGTGGTGTCCATTCCAACATTAATTCATTTCTTGCTAAAGGAGCGCCAGTCAACTTTCTTATAACTATTTCAAATACACCCCTTCTTGGGTTATTTGCCGACGTAACTTTCACAGGTCCTTGCTCCTCACCCGAAGAAGCTAAAACACATTTAGGTCCACGACAGGGTTCACTCCCGTGCACTGGACATGTTTCTTTAGGTCCAATTTTTATGTGCGACACCGTCACCATCATATCTCCTTTTGATACCCCTAATCCAGGACAGGGTTTCTGTGCTTTGTCATCTTTAATTGTCACACATTTTGACGTCCCTGATACAGGTTTTGTGGAAATCTGTGATTTTGACTTAGCGATTGACACGTGGGGTTTCTTTGTTCCAGACTGGATACTTGATTTGGAGCCAAGTTTCTTTACATCACTTTTTGTACCGGTACTTGTGGCTTGACTTTTCTGTGCTAAGCTTGTATTAGATGCTTTAGATCCCATCCCCTTTTTTTTATCATCTTTTTTTCTTCCGAAAAAGTAAACTTCAGGAGTAAAATGCTTCTCAGGTGCATATTTTTTTTCATATGCATATGGTATAGTGGACATGGTGCAAGTAGAGCAGTAATCGGAGTTTGTACTCAGTGATGGCTTTTTCCGTTTATCATAAACTTGTAAACATTTATTAATTGATGCGGTAGCTTGAGTACCTAATGATTGTCGAAAATTACTACACTTGTCAGGTATTGTCATGTAAACTGATATTTCTTTACTTCCAAATATACCCTTATAGTCTGATTGTATAATTGAAATATATGATTCTTTTGCAGTACTAAATGATGCAGTAGACCATTTCGACATTTTAGTTGAAATTGTATTTGGTGCTGAATATGACGAAACAGATGATAATTGATGTAAGCTAAAGTCTTTAGGTACATCTATTTTTGAGTGACGGAAACCACAACGCGTTCTGGAACTCTGGTACATGGGTTTCATTCGACTGTCACAATTTTTTTGGTAAGGCGACCGTAGGACCCCGGAACCTACGATAAGTGTATGATTTTATAAAAAATAAGATAAATTTTAATTAAAATACATATAAAAGGAATGTTTATTATTAATATTTTTAACAAAAAAACGTGACATAATAAATTTTAATATAATTATGGACAACAATTAACACGCATTGGCACACATTGAGCAGTACGGGGTTCCTTTGTTGGTACAATTTTGTCATAATTTATAACTGGAGTAATAAACTGGTATTCAAGCTTAGATTTTCTTCCTGGCATTTCTATTGTTCTGCCTATTTTCATTTTTATAACTTGCTTCGGAAAATCATAAACAACTCCTTGGTAATTCTCAGATGCTGGTGAAGTAAGTTGTTGTGGATCTTCTCTAGCAAGTTCTCCTATTCCATTTGAATTAAAGTTGAAGTGGGCTCGCTGCTTGTGCCCCTGTTCGCAGGTATCCGTGGGCAATTGGAATACAACTTTGTTTCCAGTAGGACAGCAATCTAAGTAATACGAACATGCATTTAAAAAAATCTTATCATGAAACAAATTTTGCAAACATTGCCATAATCATTTTATAAAATTATATGAAAACATTCTTATTTAACATAAATAAAGGTAAACTTTTATATTAAGTGGAAAAATAGAAATATGAAAATACAAAGGAATGTTAAATAAAAACAAGTTAATTAAAAAAACAAAGAAGATTCTATTAATAACTGATTCAACACAGCTATCTAAACTGCTTATGTCTTTTTTTTTATTTTCTTTAATCTTGGAATACAACATTCGCAATCAAGGTCAGATTGTAAGCATGTATTTAGTTTTTTAATAGGTTGTTTCTTGTCTGGTCCTTTAGGGGCAACTAGTTCAAGTTCCATTTTTATTTTCTTCTCGTTCAATGTCGCAGTTTTAGCCACTTTGAGAACGAAAACATCTTTATTGGCTAGTTCTGGTGTTTTGTTATCACCACGGGCCAACGCAAGTTGTTGACCATGTTTAGAAGCTTGCAGGCAACCTTCCGTCGTACAACTAAACTGTGTATCGGCCAGTCGTCTATTACAACAGACATCCTCACTTGGCAAAGCCAAACTTATTTGGTTTTTCCCACATGGTGGCTCACACAATCCGCCATCCGTCTGTTTTGCAAAAGGACATTGCATAGCGCAATGCGTCTGACTTATCTTCTTTATAATAGAAGCACTGGCTGGTACTTTTATTTTAAGCTCATTTCCTCCAAGAGTTGTACCGATTTCCTCAAATTGTTTATTGGGACCTGGCCAGCAAAAGTTTTAATGCAATCCCTTAATAACTAAATATCACTATTTGTTACTTTAAGCTTATTTTATTTAGTACGACATTTCACCTAGAAAATTTTAATAATAGTACTTGAAAACTTAAAAATTATTCTAACCTTTGGGCACATGTAAACAATATTGATCGGTATTTCGACAGACCATTTGCTGCTTAGCCGCGGGTTTGGGACCAGAACAAAAACAAACATCATCAGGATCTTCACACGGCATACTGTTATATGGATCTTTAGCTGTATTAATAACAAATTATTAATTTACTATAAGACAATGTTTGTATTACTAAAAATTGTAGGCAATGCTTTATTTTTACCTTGTGGGCACACACCACTTCGACCACTGGCAGTGCACGGTGGAGCTGAGCTGCTACCTCCACCCATACTTAAGCCTCGCGTCCCTCCACAAACACATGGATCTTGCTTGCTTTGGAAATCTTTATTAGGCGCACATGATCTGTCTACAATTTCAGATTTTTTACCTGTTTCTAAGCTTAAGGGAGCTCCTGGACCTTGGAATTTAGTAATGATTAATTTTCCAAAGCAAGAAATGCGTAAAAACATGACAATGTCGCCAGTTTCCGAGTTATCTGGTCCAACAATTTTAAAGGAATCTTTCAGAGCCTGGTAGCCAACATTTGTTGGGTCTTCTAAAAATGTATTTCGAGCTTCAACGAATTCTTTTGTCATGTCTATAGTACATTCGCCCATTATTATTTTTGTTGGTAAACAACCACATGGTAAAGACTTATACACAGAAATATTTATAGGAAATTTAGTCATAGCGGTGGCAATTTCATTTTCACTGAGAGAGAAAAGGCAAGATTTTCCACTATTAAAGGATTTTATGAAAGGTCCATTGCTCTTTGCTATGCAGCTACCAGACTCATCATCACATATCTCCAGAGGCTCAACTCCTGCACACTCAATATTTACGCAAGTCCTGAAATCTTTATCAGAAAAACAAGGGCTTTTAAGAAAAACTATTTTATCAATTAGCACTTCCAGGAGGAAAAGACTATCATTCTGTTTCGTCATTTTGAGCTTTTGCGGGGATGGGACTTTAATTTTTTATTTTAATTATAAATTTTAACGTATTTGTTCATACCAAAATTTTGATTATGAAAGATAAACAAAAGAAGAATATAATGTCATTTCATATTATCATACTTCATAATCATACAAAGAAGATTTTATATACAATCTATTTAGCTTAAACTTACCTACAGTAGGTATATCTTTACTGCGGTACTCTGGAATTTATTAGGAATAAAAATTTACTAAGTGTTCTATTCATTAAATGTTTTTCATTCATAATGAACATTCGTAATATTCGATAATTCGTAATATTAATTCGTAAATATCTACATAAAGAAGCAAAAACGACATATTTTAATATATCGTAATATTAAAAACAATTTTTGTATTGGACATTGTCAAACCCAGTAAATATTGCAAAAAATAATTATTCAGGTACATACTTCTGTTAAATTACTTATAATAATATAAAATTTTCGGCTTAAATTTCATTTAATGCAAATTTACAGCGGGTATACGAGCCTAATACAAATTTATATAATACCTAATTACTAACTCTAAGCATTATTAAAATAGCAAAAAACCACCTATAACCACCTATAACGATATTACTTGTTTTTATCTAGTACTTGGTATACATTTTTTTCATACATTAACATTTTTAATATGGTAGCAGCCATTATAATAGTTATCATATCATTATAAAATAAATTCAAAATTAAATTTCTAAAAATGACTAAACATCTTTATTTTCGAATATTTTTACAGAGATAAAAAAATAAAACACAGGACTTATAAAACAATAAAATTACTTGGAAAACTTTCTTAAAATACAATCGTATTTTACTGATGGATAATTTCGATAGTACCAATTGCAAGCCTCGTTTTTGTATGGACGACCAACACTGAAACGTGAAATCGGTATTTGAATATATGCTCAGATACTAGAGTTTATTTTACGTGAGGTAAACAATTTATTTTTATTTAAGCTCTTTTACACTACGAAACAAGAAGAAAAATAATAATAATGTTAATTTATAACTAACTGTTTTTTTAATATATCGATATTTTAATTCGTGAACCAGCTAACTTCATCTGGGTGAACTTTACAAAAGACGCTTAAAATACCAGTCGTGGCGTAGGAGCAGAGAAATTATTTTTTTTATGTTTCCATTTCGTCACTGCGGTAGCGAAGCGCGGCGTTGAGTTCCGCCACTTAACACGCAATGCCTCCAGAATAGAACGGACAGTGTCTTAATGGTAACGGAGTCTTAACATTGGGTTCTAGGCTCCCTCTGCCTATTAACTGTATATTTAAAACAGTCGTTTTTCTTTATTAAGAGGTCTGCAAAAAATTACACAACGTTTTCGGCATCTCTTGTCATTTGTCATCAAATTCACGCAAATAGAGTTAACTGGTTCGGAATTAAGATATCGATAATATTTTTGCACAATATATTTATTCCATTCTATTCTATTTTTGGAGAATGATTCATGTAAGTATTCGTACTTATTCATCATTTTTTTTATTTCTTGAGAAGATAATGTCGCAGTGAGATCTGGATAGTACTTCCAACGTTTTTGCGTGGTCTCGGATGTTTGAGAGTCTTTTTTAATATCCTGACAACAAATATAAATAGAGAAATAATGATACTAAAATATTTTATGCACACCTCTATTAATTTAAGCAATGATGAAATATAAGCGCCTTCGGTGTGGCATATCTCTGGTTTCTAGTTGCGATGTTTCTTAGAACAGCTAAGTATTGCATACCTCTGATTAAAAAATAGAAATGAAAAGGAAGGTTCTTTTCTTTTCTCCATTCTATTACCTTTACGTATTTATTCTACTTATTTTTTTTTTAATATTAACATAATATTAAACCTAAGTAAATATTTAAAAAAGCATAATACTTGAGAAAACGCTCTACACGATGACTTGCTGCAAAACGTGTAAATACACACATGTAAATTTACCTTGTCTCCTTTTTTTGATCGATTCCGACGTCTATACTTAACACAGTCAAGGTCATATTGGTAGGAATGAGGAAAAACTTCTTGATGTGCTGTTGCAAGTTAATATTAGCACGTTATTTAACTTATATATTTAGGATTTCGTGATTATCGCAGGGGCACAAGTGTGTGATTGTAAACGCAATTGGTTGTAGGTTCGATCCCCACTCGACTAAATGAAACATTTATGTAAATTTATATTTTCATTTCTTCGCTCTGGTGTCGAGACAAAGCGAGGCGTTGAGTTTGTCACAATGGGGAACGGAGTGTATTAGCACTAGGTTTCTTCTGTCTACCCTGCTGTGTGCGGCTGATTTTTCTTTCTATTATTCTTAAGCAAATAGATGGTATATTTTCGATTGAAATCATAAAAAATACTTTTTATTTGTATGTTGGAAATAGAAAATCAATTAACTTTAATAAATTAATATAAAAATTACGTGGTAATATTTTATCAGCGGTCATGCCATAGTTGTAATAAGCATCGTGAAGTGTATAAGCGTTGGCGCCGGGTTTGTCGATCCAAAAAGCTTTGTCCTTCTTGACCATGTTCTCCAATACGGCGTCTGGCAATTCGTCTATAGTGGGCCTGTGGGGTAGTAAATTTAGTGTAAAACATATAGGGTAGGCTAAGGGAACCTGGAAATCTAGTGTAAGGACACTGCGTTCACATTAAGACTCTTCATTTCCTTACTCCGTTTACCCACGAATTCTAGAGGCATTGAGAGTTCTCGAGAGGCAGGCAGAACTCAACGCGGCGCGCTTTGCTCGTTACAAGAGCGAGAAAATAAAAATATTTAATTTACTCGAGTGAGTATAGAACCCACAACCTGTCGCGTTAACAGTGTCACACTTCGCCACTACTGGCCTCAGCCCAGTTATTTTAATTTTTCACTCATTTCAAGCATATCGGACTGGATTGTCCACCTCCAAATGTGGCTATAAAAAAGTATAAGTTAGTTAGTTAGTTAGTTTAGTTAGTATAGTCTATTGAACCTAGGTGGTATTTCGACGAGTTCCCGTGTTAAAGGTTGTAGAAATTTTGCTATAGTCCTTTGAGTCAAGGCAGGTGGTCGGCCTGGTGTTATACTTTCATCTGTTTTTACAGTAGGTGACACATCATCAATAGCATATCTGTGTATAATATAAAAATGTATTAAGTATCTTTTTTAATCATTAACAAATAATTTTAACGTTTAAAATAAGTAGGTGGTACTAACTTATCTGGATGATAGCCACTGAATTTGGAAACATTACTTTGGGGGTCTTGTGGGTGTGACATAATATAAAAATTAATTATTTGAAAAAAATATATCGAAATTTAATATTTTAATATATATGTGAATTTATATTGAAGTTTGTCTCGCTGTTTTACTGGACAATGTTGACAAAATAAAACTTCAGTTTCCATCATTCTATTTTCTGAGTATTTTTATAATTTTTAGGTACCTAATGTCTAAGTTGGTATGATTATTTTGATAATTATGAAGTATTACTTAAAAAGGTATTGCTTATTAAGTTTATATTAAATTAAATTATTTTTATTCTTTAAATTCATTTAATTATCCATAACTAAAAGTTGGACTAAAATTTTAATAATAACATAGAAACACAATTTTCTTTAAGCTATATATTGCAATTATAGTACTGTATACCTAGAAATTATTTTTTTAAATTTTGCACAAGGTCTTAAAATTATTTAATTTGAATTTATAGATAGCATGAATAGTTGACATTGATATAATAAAAAAATAAATAATACAATATTAATATTAAAAAATAAAAAGCAAATTGAATTATGGTACGTAATTAAAAATAACATATAACAAAAAGAAATAAAAGTTTCATTATTTATATATTTTTTTATAAAGGAAATCAAAATCGAAAAATCCCGAATAAAAAATAACGTCAAGTTACTATTAAAACATACATTCATAAAAAATACGAAAATACAAAATAAATAATTCAAAATCTAATTTTATATTTTTTTGTGAATTAAAATATAATTAGTTGATAGGTACTTTACTTTTATTTAAGTATAATATCGATATTGGCTGGTGTTGCAAGTATTTTGCGCCTGCGTGTTCTATAGAGCATCGAATATAATTATCTGTGTTGAGCAATTCAGTCGTCGTCTGGACTCTGGATCCGCAAGTAAAAGTAAAGCCACTCATTTGTGTGCGTTATCACTCCTGTACGTAAATAAAATTTGTTCTCTGACTCATAAACACAGGATATATTTTTGTAAATGGCCAAAATGTCGAGAAACATTGTATTTGAAGGCTGGTTAACCAAATCACCACCGTCGAAGCGGATTTGGAGGACGGTAAGCGAAATTTACTTTAACTTAGTTTGTTGACAGATTGGAATTTCGTTGGTTACTTGCGGTAATTTGCGATTAAGCTGCCTCTGATTGATTTTTGTGTATAATAATAAAATAGAGTAACAAACTTTTCTATTATACTTAATATAATTTATCATATAACCAGAAATGGCGGAGAAGGTGGTTTGCCTTGCGACAATCTGGTGAGCTCCCTGGGCAGTATTTCCTAGATTATTATGCAGACCGCAACTGTAGACGGCTCAAGGGTACAATCAACTTAGATTTTTGCGAGCAGGTATCTATGCTTATATTTATTAACTTTAAAAATGTCAGATAATTTCCTAATAAATCCATTTTTGTTCATACATCAATGGGATTGAAATTTAACTTGTATAAACTTTGATTTGTGCAACTTAGTCTTTTATAACAGGTGGATGCTGGATTGCACATGGAGAGAGGTAGCAATGGTTCAATGGATCCAAAAATGAGAGGTTCAGTGTTCACAATACAAACACAAACTAGAATTTATCATCTTGAAGCAGATTGTGAATCTGAGATGGAGAAATGGGTCGATGCAATATGCAGAGTATGTGGCTTAAGAGCAATTGATGATGCAGCCAATGTGTCCGGTAAGTTTTAGATAACTAAAAACAAACAATCATCAACAGTCATATATTTTTAATCACTTTTATGATTAGCATCAGCAAATTTATATGACTTTGTCATAGCTATGAAATGTTAGTCATAGCTATGACAAAGTCATATATTTGTTACAATTTTCTTGTTAATTGTGTGAAAGTTCCTATGAAAAATATTTTTTATTTTACATCCAAAATTTATTTATAATCTTTTAATTTATGAATTTAAGACTTATTTGATTTGTTTAACATTGCATGCAATATACTTTTACAGAAAATATAATATTAAATTAAAAATAGTTATGCCTCAGCGATTTTTAATACACAATGATTGATTTCATTAGTTGTATGTACATCTACTGCATAGCTAAAAGTATTGAACTTAATATATTTTATGATATGTCAATTACCTTTATTATATATATAATTAAATACTAACTTATTATAAGTACTTTAAATATTCCTTTTTTTTCAAATGTTTCAATGTTGTGACTTTATTTGTTATATTTGTATCAAACTATAAATGTAATTTTTTTCTTCTTACTAACTGTTTACTATTACTAATAAGTTGCACTGTGCTTGTAATATTTTAAGTGTATTGCTAAGTGAATGTAAATATTCTTATATATGTTAAATAATATAATCAATTTAAGGCTTCAGTGATGGTGTGGCACAATGTCGGACTGTAAGCACGATAGTTGTAGGTTCGATTCCTATTGAATATTTTTTTGTCACCAGTTGGAAAACAAAAAGTCGCATTGTATTTCTTCTCTGGAACAGAGATCTTAATACAGTGAAGTTAAAAATAAATAATACAATCCCTCCAAATTTTCTAACATTAATTTTAAGGATGTATCAAATTGTCATGTCATGACACTGAACCAACAGAGTAGGAAAAGTACAACAAGCCTTTATCTAGTGAAGTAAATAAATCATAATGCAGTATTTGTTAATTAACATTTTTTAAATTAGATAAATTATTATTAAATTTTATTAAATACATTTATTTGTACATTAAATACATTTGTACTGTACCACATTGCAATTTATATTTTATTTACGCTGTGCTTTTCTTTAATTTAGCAGTTAATAAATATAAAAAATTGCATGTAGACTAGTGTCTAATTCTGATTATTCTGATTAAATATCAAAGACTACTGTCTTTGATATTTAATACTTTGTTTAATTGTAATTTAAATGTGTATATGTAGTTACACACACAGTTAGAAAGTTCCTGTGGAATCAGGGTAAATATGATATTTTAGAAAGGTCGTCTAAAAACCACGCCAACAAAAATCAACGATCGGGTAGCGACTAGTAATTTATAAGACAGAGATATCCTAATATTAATACATTTCATTCTCCAGTCTATTCAATTATTAAACATTATTTTTAGGAGTGTATCAAAATCATGCTATGACAGTGGGAAATCATGAAAAGGTAACAATGAGGTTAAAATCCAATAATAAAAGTGATCTAACAGACATCAAGAAAACTATCGGAGTGAATAATGCAAATTACAATACGGTATTCTTGAATGAACATCAGAATAATGATATGACGTTAATATCAGACAGCTACGATTGCTCTGAAGGCACTGGTCCTTACATACCAATATCTGAATGCATTACAGGAGCGAGGGCACAAGTAATATTATTATTTTTTAATTTTTTTTTCTTTAGCTTTATAGATATAGTAGGGCAGAGGGAACCTAGTGTTAAGACATGTCTTTCCACGATATTTTGGGACATTGCGTTTTGAGTGGCGGAACCCAAATCCGCGGTATTCCTTGGTACCAGAGTGAATAAATTAAAATATTAGCAAATAATAATTCATTCCTTTGAGGGGAAATCGCACCCGTACTCGCTGCGTTCTATGCACGCACAAGCTTCTGCTCCTACGTTACGACGGTCTCGCAATATTATTTCTCTAAGCGATAATAAATCTTAAGATATTAATTTATTTATTAATTAATTATATTAATGTTTTATTTTAGGACATACAACGAGCGTTTACTTTTGACACAAAAAATATAGTCACAAGTACTAAATCATCATTTGACAGAAGCTCTTATTTGAACCAGCCACAGATAAGGGTTACAAATGTTGAGCTCTCCGAAAATGAATCTAACGTCAGCGAAGACGAGTGCCGGTCGCTGAATGCTAGTCAATCTATAGGTAGGTCATAGTATTGTAGATCATAGTATTGTATTAAAAAAAATTCATACTTTTTTTTTGATACACGCTGTATGTAACCACAAGCCGGTTCCGGCGGAGCGGTTATAATGTTTCCCAGGCACCGCCCAATTTTAAAGACATTGAGTTTTTGGCGGTGAAACTCAGCCTCACAGTCTTGTTAATACACCTAGGAAATAAAAATAATTCTACTTATTTTAGAAAACGTATAAAAATTTTAAGTATATAAAATTTTGAGTAATGGGACTCGAACCCGCGCCTCCTAGAAACCGTCCAGGCGCTTTGACCACTAAGCCATACGTTATCATCAAGTCGTCGACGTCGAAATTCTTATACGCTTGTTACAACTTATTTATGTTATTAGCATCTCTATAGGAAGATATTAACAAAAATGGTGAAAATAATTCTTTTCCATGGTTTCATTCTTTTAATTATTATGTATATTTACTTGTATGAACTAAAATTAATGTTTTGTTATTCCAGGGGAGTTAACAGTGACGAAAAGCTTCACTAAAATGTCCATCCAACAACCTAGGCGTGATGGAGGCAGTGAAAATGGTATTTTATAGTTTTGTTTCCCATTTTTATAGTTCTAGCAGTGCCTCCGCAACGTGATTATTTATTGAAAGCTAATAAATTAATAGAATAAAAATTTATGAGACCATATAAACTAAATATTTACCAATTCTATATCTATGCTGAAGTGCCAATACCTAATAACTGAAATTTTTAACAAATTGCCTTTTTTTTATTTTTTTCATTTTAAATGCACTCCTACTACACTATTAAAATATGTATGAATAAAATATAATTCATAAACCATATATTATTATTATTTGAAATAATAAAAATAATAACATTTTTAATTTGTCAAGAAATAAAACGTTTTTTTTTAGTTTGTGCTAAATTTTGACTTTGTCAGTTAGATGTTATTGGCACTTCGCCATCGATATGTAATATCAACGGTATATAAAATCTCACCTAACTTAGCTTGCACTTTAAAAAAAAAATTATATTTTGAAAGACAACGCGATGTACCAACACTAACACATATTTTTGTAAATTTAAATTTGACTAAAAATTCTTTAATCGAAGGCCGAAAATCGTAATTTTCTTTGGCTTTGACTAAGGCCTTAAGTCAGATTCTAGGATTGACTAGTCAAACCTAGAAGGGACGGAGATATTTGACTGTAACATAAAATATATAAAACTTTGTGTCAAATCAATAAATCTATGAGTGAAAACCACATCAAAATCCCTTGCATAATTTAAAAGTTAGACACATACAAGACTGTTTGATACTATATATTTCTAATATTTTCTATAATGATTATATTTTCAATAGGTCCACCCGTGCCCCCTCGGCCGCCGAAAACATTTGCAATGAGTAAGGAGCTCACTCACAAAGAATCATTCCATGGTCCCAAAATACAAGAGCCAGTTGAAGAAAATGCTGTATGTATAAAACAATATTGAATTTATTTTATTATTTGAGAAACTAATTAAATAGCTAGAGCGCGTGACCTGTAAACAGAACTTTTGTGGGTTCGGTTTCTTCTCTGGGAATGAAATATTTAATATTATTTTTTCCTCATTCTGGTATGTTCTGCCCGTTAACATGTAATGTCTTGAAAATTCGGCGAATTGAAGTGGTGAACGTAAGTTTCTTTATGGGAACGGAGACACGAAACTCTAGGTTCCCAGGTTCCATATGTCTACTCTGCTATATCCAGGAACAGCATGAAGTTTGAAAAAAAAAAACTAAATGATTTTCCTTTTCTTCCTTTCAGTCACCATTCCCCTGGCTTCGTCTGCCACGTCGGGCGTCACAGTCTCATGGCACGGCGCCTCCTTCCCCCGGATGCTCAACACACCACGGTGTCGCCAGAACAACGGATGATGAGGATGACGGTGCTGCTGGACATGTGTGTATATGGTTTATACTATTTTGAGTTAATTTAATAACTTTTAGTTATTCAGCATGTAGTGTTAGGACACTCCAAACGAGGCTTTCCGGCTGTATTCGAGAAGTTTTGAGTGGCAGAGCTAATATGGTGTTTGGCTATATAATAGCGAAGAAATAAAAATCATTCATTACGTCAAGTGGAAATCTAAAATCGAATCGAGTCTGGTTGCGACATATGATTTCACCACTCCATGTACAGTATACAATATATACGTACGTATATTATCAAAGGTTTCTACTATTTCGAAAATTAAGTTGTATTTTCTATTACATGGAGTAAAATTAAGTCACTTTGTATTTTTTTACACATTAAAATGGTCTAAAAATGTACATAACGAAAAAAAAACCAATTTTATTGGTTTACACTCTAAGCTGATGATATAGAATATTTTTATTACCATTATTTTAGTTAGTAGTAAACTTAATCTTAATAATCAGCTTCACACTGTATCTCGCACATTGAGGGTAGGCAGAAGGAGACTACTGTTACACATTCCACTCCCACTTTCTTCCGAATTTTTCGAGGCATTCCGTGTTGAGTTAGAGCGGAACGCCGTCGAGTCGACGCTGGGCTTTTGCCTCGATGCCAGAGTGAAGAAATGAAAATATTAATAGATAATAATTCATTCCCCCGAGTGGGGATAGAAACCACAAACCACCACACACCATTATACCTCTGCACCACGACGGCCCCCGCTTTATATTTTTAATATTATTGTTTTTTACAGTCAATGCAGTATTGCAACCTTTCAACGCTGCCCCCAGCAGTCGACAGAGCGCTGAAACCCCGCCACTCTAGTCACAGCATTGGAAATGTCCATGGAATATTTCATGGTGTACAGGTGATTTATTATAAATATGTTTTTTATTTTATTAATGGATGAAGAAACCGGTGGAAATTCTTTATTAAATGTATTATTTCATGTTACTTTTTGATGATTAAAAAACACCTTATTATTTATAGGATTAAAAAACAATAAAAAATCAGCTTCACGCTGTATCTCGCGCACCGCAGGGTAGGCAGAGGGAACCTAGTGTTAGACTTCTGCAGAATTCTGGAGGCATTGCATGTTGACTAGCAGGCTCAACGCCGCG
The DNA here is from genome assembly GCA_000313835.2 of Heliconius melpomene melpomene. Taxonomy (NCBI): domain Eukaryota; kingdom Metazoa; phylum Arthropoda; class Insecta; order Lepidoptera; family Nymphalidae; genus Heliconius; species Heliconius melpomene. The sequence goes on from HE671495.1 coordinate 49,855, forward strand.
CGTTGCCTCGACACCAGAACGAAGAAATGGAAATATAAACGAGAATAAATATTTCACTTCCTTGAGTGGGGATCGAACCCACAACCGTCGTGTTACAGTCACAGCCTTGTGCCCAGTGGCGTAGCGGGGAGGGGAGGGCAAGGGAGGGCATCATGCCCTTGGCGCCGCTCATAAAGGGGCCAAATAGTTCGCAAAAGTATTTAAACACTCACATGAAATTATATTGTGTTCGCATGGGGGGCGCTGTAAAAGTATTTTGACCCGGGCGCGAGTTAAGCTCGCTACGCCGCTGCTTCTGCCCCTGCGCCACGACGGTTATTTATATGATGATTTCTTCTTTTTTCGATATATAATAGTGCATTTCTTACACAGCTGGGTCCCAACGAGGAGACAAAATCTGATGGTCTACAGTATTTAGATCTGGACTTGCAATCATTCAAACCACCAACAAATGTAAGTATTAGAAATTAAAAATATTGACCAAATTCTTTATAACGCCTCATTCTTTATGTAATTAATACTTCTTCTTGTCAGTCTTTGTCTTTTGTTTAATGGTTTGTGAGCAACTGAGAATATGATAGTGTATTTACAATCTTTCACTATCAAACAATAGTCTATGCATGCATAGTAATACAAATTATCAATCAAATTCCAGTAATTCAAATATAAAACATATTTTTCGGTATTCGGCTATACGCTAGACGATAAAACAACAAAAGCAACAAGTCACAACTAGAGTTCTTATTAATTTCTATTTATATACAAATTATATACTAACAAAAGTAGAATGATTTTAGCGGTTTAGGAACTATGTCGTTAAATCCACTTACGTTATTTGTATAATATTAGTACTAATTACAGGACAGTCATGGCGTAAGACACAAGCCTGCGACTGGAACGCGACAGGTTGTGGGTTCGATCCCCACTCGAGGAAATATTTAAAATTTTAATTTCTTCACTCTGGTGTAGAGGCAAAGCGTGGCGGTAAGTTCGGCCACTCAACTCAATGGAGTGTGTTAACACTAAGCTCCGTCTACCCTCCTACATGCGGGATACAGCGTGCAGCTGAAACAAAATAATATTATACCTAATTATTTATGTTTTTTACAGTCTAAAGAGGTGGCATCGCGACCGGTTACTGTGATTCACGGTAAATCCTCGTCTAACGATGAAGAATCAGCATATAAAACAGTCGATTTCTTAAAAACCGAGGCTTTCAATATCACGAGGCAAGATGCTGAAGCGTCACGCAATAACCAGCAATGATTAAACCCAATATATTCGGGTGTATACAAAAAATGTATAAACCCGAATGATTTATTCCTGCATTGATTTATTTTTTACAATTAATTTCTTCAATAAACGTATTAATTTTATTTTTAATCAATATATAGGTACAATGGTTTTTAATCCATATGGGCGTTTTTTTTCTTGTGAAGTTAACTTTGAAGTTAACGCTGATAGCTCACTTTTAAGAAATCGTAAAGGAAAATAACAAAGTTTTTTTTTCAATTTTGTTAATGCATTTTTTTCTAAATCCGAAAAAATTTTATTAGTATCTCCTGAATAGAAAATATTAAAACACATTTGGTTGACATTTAAACCTCATTTATAAAGTATTTGAATAAATAAATCACGTTTTATTTATATAATTTATAGTAATTAATGAATATAAATTACGAACTTAAAGCTTTACTTGCAACGTGTCTTAATGAAATGATGGTGATATCATTATACATATATAGGTATTCATATAAGAATTGTAAAAATATTTTAAAGAATGCAAGTATATTGAAGGTATACATATATATATATAATTAATAATATTGTGAAAACAGATGATCGATAGGGAATGTTTAATGACCCTAAATTTAAGTAAATAATAACAAAAACAGCCCTAAAAATAGTAATTAATAATAAATAAAGAGATGAAAACACTAGACAAAAAGGGAACATATGTGAGGACACCATATACATAATACTTACATATTATTGGTTTTATCAATACATCGAAGTAAATCATTTAAAATGTATTTTTTTCAATAATTAATTAATAACTAGCTTGACGTTATATTCCGCGCAAAACAGATTAAGCAGAGGGAACCTGGGAACCTAGTGTTCGCCGTTCCGAAACACTTTCGTTTCCCACTTATAATTATTATATAACTCCTATTTAGTATAGATTTTTATCGCAAATATATACAATTTGTAAAAAGAATGTTGTGCCTTTGAATAGGAAATGATATTGTGCTTTTTGAATATTTAATATTTTGAAAGTGTTATTCTAAAGTTAATAGAGAAAAATACTTTATTAGGTAAACCGTAACCCGGGAAGCATATAAGAATTTTAAAGTAGCTTGATATAAAGAGAGACTTCGTCTTCGTCCTTTTCTGTGCCTTTGATTATATATTATATATTATCTACATAATATATTATAAGTCATAACTTGCTACATCCTAAATGTAGAATAATTTATTTTAATTGGATATATCAATTATATAAAAATAAAGATATAAATAGTGGACGTGACATGTATTGTTTGAGAATTTTGGTTCCATTTGAAAAAAATATTTAATGCTTATTATATTGTATTTAGAAAAAATACGGAGCTTATTTCTGATGCTCAATATGGGTTACGTAGTTAAACGCCGTGACGTGTGTTCTTTTCTTACTTTGTCAAATAGCTGAAATGTAAATATAAAACATATATTTTAATAGTTTGCTCTCTGACTTGAACAGTTTAAATTATCCTCTTTAATTTATCCTGGATATAATAAGAACCCAATTGTTAGTGGTGTATTATAATTATTAGGTTAAATTCAAATGATTGTGTCTGTCTATTATATGTGTAATGAATCTAAATAGTATTTTAAAATGTATTATTTACTAATAATATTGTTATTGCATTCTTATGCTATATGATGCAATGCAGACTGTCGGTTCGATTCCCACTAGGTGCAATTAATTATTTTCGTTTGCCTGTTTCGTTGAGTTCTGTCACTCAAATTACTAATAACTAAATTCAGGAAGATTGAAGTTGCATCTTGTTATATAAATAATTTTATCTCAACTCGAGTCATTGTCAATCTGCCCCAATCCTACTTAAGAAATGCCTTCCTATAGATAATTTTTTTTTTCCTATAATTGTTGCCATATTGCTTTAATCAATATTAAATTAAATTAAAACTTTAAAATTTTAAACTTTTTACAGATTTTACATAATTAAATTAGTACTGGTTTATTTACAAAAGTAAATCGCGCGATAAACTTTTATGATCATATAAATTGTGTATAATGAGGTTATGTATGTATGTTTTGAATGTTACATATTTTTTTGATTTCAAAATATTCCCGTTATTTCATATAGGCTTAAAATGTATTACAATATCGTTGGCTTAGAGTGTAAACCTGATAAATATGATTTTTAATTTTTTTCCATATGTACGTTTTTATATCATTCGAAAGTGCAAAAAATAAATACAACAAGTTTCTTTTTTATTATAATCTCTCTTATAAAGTCTAAAATAAAATCTCTTATAAAGTAGAGAAAACAAGAGAATTTTTCGAAATTAAAAAAAAAAACTGTTAATTAGTACATATATAATCATAGTTTTTGAAAGCCGTTTTTGTCTCCTATTAATTTGCATAAAATATAGGTTAATACTCTAAGACTAGACGATATGTTGATTATTACAACCTTTTCTTTTAATGAACGTATTATTACATATTAGTTCTTTTCAATTATTTTTATTTGTATGCTTGTACTAGAGCCACGCACACTACAGATTTAGCGGTTTTTAAGAGCAAGTTAGCAAGTGCAAGTTTTGAACTTAAAAATAACTAAAGCTGCGCTGAAAACCTAAAATAATATGAATGATTAGCATATTTAAGCCAGCCAATCCAAGATCTATTTATTTAACACATTGCCGGTGGAAAAGCAGACAGGTGCTCTATGCAATACGCAGGAATTGTATACATTACTTAGATAAAGTAAGGAAGATTGTAATAATAATATTTCATACATTGTCTAGGTATTGTATAGAATACCTGAACTATAAGACTGCCGGTAACTTATGTATTCTCTTTTCTCATTACGTATGTGCATTACAATTACCATGCTTTCTTAACAATATCTTTTGATGTATGGGTCTCAAAAAAAATTGGGATTGAATCCAAAAAACAAGTATATTTGTATTATTTACTCCTAGAAATATTTAAATGATGCTATCCATTGATTTATGTATGTATATATAGATTTAAGTTAAACATCACCATAGGACCATAGGTATAAAAGTTTAAGTTATATTTAAGAATAAATTCAGATTTGCAATGAATTTATTTCCATTCTTAATGTACATAATATATATTAAATACTAATTTGTATGTAGATATAGAAATAAATGTGTTGAATGTGATATGATATTTTATTTAATATAATAACATCTAAATAAACATTCCATTGTTCTATTTAACATTTTAGATGAAAATATGGATAACATATTTTTTATGTTTTTTCTATGTTTTTTGCCGTCATGGCACAGCGGCACAGGGGTGTGACTGTTACGCGACAGGTTGTGGGTTCGATGCCCACTCGAAGAAGTGAAACATTTATTCACGTTTATATTTCCATTTACTCGTTCTGGTGTCGAGGAAAAGCGTGGCGTTGAGTTCTGGCACACAACACGCAATGTCTCCAGAATTCGGCAGAAAGTGGGGAACGGAGTGTCTTAACAAAAGGTTTCCTCTGCCTACTCTGCTGTGTGCGGGATACAGCGTAAAGCTGATTTAATTTTACTTTTTTTTATTTTTACACATCAACTATCTTTAAATCAAGTCGGAAACCTATCAATCGCAAGCTTTAGTGATAAAATTATATTCTACACACATAATATGATATAGGTTTTAGTGACGCCACGGTATATTGTAAAATTAAATCAGATTTCTCCCATTTATTCTTCCTCTGTGTAGCATACGCACCTCATGAGGAGGTCACTCCTCGGGCTGGACATGCGCATAAATTCTGAATATAGGTTCACCTGAGCTAATCGAAGAACAAAAATCGATAATATTTTATTATTTACTTTGTTCACTCAACTTTGTTGCAATAGAGTCGGTAAAACATGCATCAGTTACTTTCTTCCAATCCAATTTTCTTTAATAATACAATTTTTTCCGAAAAATCACACATTTTAAATTATCTGCTGAACCACTTAAAATCGTTAAATATACAGGTGCATTTTTTTCAAAATTTTATACACGGTCACAAAAACGAAACTATCGACTAAGTAGTAAATTGTTTTTTATCAGGATTCAAACTTTAGTCTCAGACAATCCTGAATTTTAATTATTTTAGTGTTATTCCACAGTGTTGTGTTATTCCACACCTGGGAAGGAAAATTACTTGTTTGGAAAAGAAAAAAACAATTGAAACTGGCAGGATTTGAAGGGGCGCGGGTTCAAATACTACGTTCACATTTTTATACGTTTCTAAAAAAAATTAGAATCGTGGTGATTGTTCAGTTCCTACTCACTCCATAATCCGAAGTCATGGCTGTTCCAGTACGTCCCTTTAGTCTCAGGAATTGACTGCGTCAGCTCATATCAACGATACTGGTCAATGATTGATATTTATCTTTCAACCAACTAGCCAGCTAACAAAATAATACAATTCTGTAAACTATTATACGAGCTCTAGGTGACATAAGTATTTAATTAAAAATATTTACCACGGCAAAATGACGAATTTATTTATTGTTAGCCATGTCAATACTTCATATCTATCTCGCCTTAAACATTTCGATGTTTTTAATGAACCCTTGAATGTAGGTAGTGATTCACTCTTCATCAGCATTAGCTTGTCTTCCTATTTTGATAAGGGCTAGACTTCCTTTGTGAAATTATTTGGCAGCAGAACGGAAGGAACGTCTTAATGGGAACGGAGTGTAACACTAGGTTCCTTTTGCCTATCCTGCTATGTGCGAGATAAAGAGTGCAATGATAACAACAACAGTGCATTTTCGATCAATATAATTTCAAAAAAAAATAAGCTTTTCCCTTTGTATATCCCCCTCCCCCCAATACTGACATGCGCGTAGAAACTTGGACCTAGCTCGGTCTGGGCTAGACTCTAGGCAGTCTGCTTTTGAATCTGGCACTATGATTACGTATATTGTGTATCTTGCTTTTCTTGAGTTCTGTTTGATGTGAATTAGATTATAATGTAATATGCTCAATTTTATTTACAAATGTTATAATAGTATGTAAAAATGTTTCTTACGCAAATATGGCATCAAAAGGATTTAGCTATCGAAATTGTAAGTATTTGACCATTTTCATTATATTTTACTGTATTTTTTGATTGTTGTTAATTATGATGCTGATAATTATTAATATTGTTATATCTATTATTTTATTGCGAATATGATTTGATCAAATATGGCGAATGATGCGATTGGTGTAGAAATATTTTAGTCTATAAGTAAAGCGTACTTTTAGTGTTTGATCACTATTTCTTTCTTACTATCCTTTGGGGAGTAGGGAAGGGTCCGATCAATAAGAGATGGAGGAGGGGAGGGGTGTGCGCAGTGTACTAGGGGCGAGGCTTGGGTGTGTCCCAACTGAATAGTATGAATATATATAGGGTAGACCGAGGCGAATCGAATCATATTTTTTTTTGAGTAAATAAGATAATAAGAAAATCAGGCTGAAGCACATTATATGAAACTTTTATTGGTTATATAATAATCATTAAATTTAAATAATTCATAAATTCTCCAAATAATTAACATAAAACCAACAAGACAAAAATCGATCCTACTACATTTGGATCCGGTTCGTCTCGGTCTACTATATTATACATGTAAATGTACTATTTCTTTACTAAGCGAATTGTTACGTTACGTAAAAGTTTTAGCTATATGTTAAAGTTAAGTAAATATAGTGTACTTTTTTGAATGTTCATAGTAATAATTTTGCTTTTACAAAATATTGTTTTGGGTTAGTTATTTTGTTGGGAAACTATGTATGACAAACAAGCTGCCCCGCTTTGCGTTGACTGGTCGGTCAATTCTATATATAATAAGCGAAGTAGAAAATTTCGATAGCGCGATTCAAGATTGACCTTCGAACATTAACGGCATCGATGTTTATGAGTGATCTGTCACCTAGAGGGAACCTAGTGTTCAATATTCTATATATAACATATAGTTCTTGTTGAAATATATATTCTTCAGTCATCTAATAAGACATTCATATTGAATATGATGATAAGATAATTGGTATATAGGGGCACGTCAATGACGCACGACAGCTCAACGTCGACTGGTTTATTAATTACCTACACCACGCTCCACACTTCACCTGGCGTCGTGCCGTCCTCGTCGTGTCGTGCTTTCCCTCTTTTGATTTACTTACTAATCTAATGTAATATAAATAACTATTCTATTATATAAACTAATATAAAAAAATATCCTAACCCTTTCCCGCCAGGATATACATATTTAAAAAATCCTTATTTAAACTATTTTATATTGATAAGTTTGGTAAAAATAAATACATATACCTATATTTGTTCAGTTCATTAAAAACCCGATTTACAATTAATTACGTAACTTGACCGCGCGTCATGACTTACGCGCGTCGTGGCGCGCCAACCACCGTAGCGGACCGCCCGCGCACGTCGTAGCTGATCGTAGCGACCGGGCCGTAGCAGATCAAGACGTCCGCGTAGCAGTCCCGTAGTATTTTGTTCTGTATTTATATACGTAAACGAGTCGCCGTACGGTTCGCTCATCGTACGGTCGTGCGTATAAGATTCTTATTTGTTTTTAAATTCACCTACATAAAGAAAAAAAATGGTTCAGTGTAAGAAGTGCAAACTTTTTGTGTCTGTAAATAAGGGCGATACTATAAAGTGTAAAGGATGTGAATCCATCTACCATAAAAAATGTGCACCAAATATAAAACAGTTTGCACAGACGAGTACTTGTGAGGACTGTCAAAGCACTAGAACTAGTCCTCCACTACCAAATCCAGGTGGGAACGTATCCAGGGATGTAACACACGAGAAGGTGTTAGAAGACATAAACAAAAAACTCGAGGTCATTTACTGTGTGGAAAAAAAAATTCAAGACCTGACGACTAGTATCGAATTTTGTGCTGAAATGTACCAACATGTAAATGAGTTTAAGGAAGAAGCACAGAAAAAGATAAAATCCTTAGAACAAAAGAATGTGTACTTAGAAAAGTGTAATACTGCCCTCGAAGAAAGGATCCAGGAGATAGAATTGCGGGAAAAAGAAAAAACATAGAAATTCACGGACTAGAGAAGAGAAACGACGAGAATACAATAAAGGTGGTTAAAGATCTAGCACAAAAATTAAAATTAGACCCCAACGATATCGAAAATGCAAGAAGGGTAGGCCAAGAAAAATCAAATGATAGTAAACCTAAAATCGTACTGGTTACACTAAGATCTAAACATGCTCGGGACCAATGGACAGCAGTAAAAAAGGACCACAAAAAT
>HE671495.1:62501-96126 GCA_000313835.2 Heliconius melpomene melpomene
GATTAAGTAATAATATTATTTTATTTGTGTTTTAAATATATATTACTAGTGGACCCGGACGCGGCTACGCCTGCTTGAACTATAGTGACATCTCCTTAATTTTAAAATGTTATACAGTAAACTATAATTTCAATCTAGATAAAATGCTAAAAGTGACTATTATATTTATTTTCTATAACGTCCTTATGTTATGTTACGTCCATAATATCAAAATATCGCGGTAAGGGTCGCGTAGCGACGACGGTTGTTATTAACATGGCAGAATAAATTGCATGTCAAATTAGAAATAAGTATTTTAATATATTAGTATATATGTATAATGTAATGTTATATAGCCTATAGCACTTCTGGAGAATGCAGCTTTCATACAAAACAAAAACATAGTAAATCGGACCCGTAGATCCAGAGATCTTAGCGTTCAAACAAACAAACAAACAAACAAACAAACAAACAAACTCTTCCGCTTTATTATATTAGTATAGATAAGAATTTCTTCAATACTATTAATAAATTTCTACTATTAAAATTCAGACGAGTATGTTTCTTGAAAAAGGCTCTAGTCTCAGTTCAAACACCATATCCATTTGGGTCGTTTGTATACGGAAAAAATAAATAAAAGTCTAATACAGGTGACTCGATACAGATTTCATCGATTTCTCGATCCTGAGGATGTTGAAAGGGATGTTCCTAGTTTCTAGTATTATGCTCTATATGAAATCTATAGCTTGCCGCTAGGTGAAAGAAGTGTAAAATGTATACTTTAATTTGAATATTTTTAAACATTTTTACAGTAATAGAACTAAGTAACATATTACTTTTTTTGCATATTTCGAAAGAGCTCGTCTATTTTATTAGTATTTTCCTCTATACATTAGTCCATGTGATAACATTAGTATGGAACGGCAAGGCACACAGGGGATATTACGAGTACAGCAGCACGTATAGCAAAAGCTTTTAAGAATTGTAATCAGATAAATGTTTGCGGCAGTGTCACTGATGGCTGTATAGCAACAATCTTTATTGCACACATTATAGATATAGTATTTGTTATAACCGCATTAAGACACTATTACTTCGAATCTCGGTTATGGTGATGGTGGTGATAACTTCTATTAATTATCTTTTGTGGTCCTCTTAACATGATTTTATTATCTTCATTTTTATCTATCTATGTATTAGACATTTGGAAAAAGTCTTATTTTTTAAAGTTTCATTTTTTTTCGTATTGAATGATATATATAGGTATACATAGAATGGTTCCGTGACTTGTTATTTCACGAATTGCTGAGATAGAATTAATAAAAATACTTAATATTATAATATCTTATACTTACAGCAATTCCTCGAGTGAGGAACGAACCCACAACCATCGTGTTACAGTCACACTTTTGTGCCACCCATCACTATTTCATATTTAAAAAACACGGTATCAATTAAAGTACGAGAATTTACAATAAAAAATAAAAACAAAAGTGAAATATTTGTTTACGTATATATTTCCGTTTCTTCGCTCTGGTGTCGAGGCAAAGCGCGAGGGAAACAGTGTAAAGCTGATTTAATTTAATTTTTAAAATAATGATTTATCTTATTTATATGGATATATATTGAACGGTTCCGTGACTTGTTATTTCAGGTGGCAGGCGCGACGTGAGGGCGATCGTGTGATGAGGGCCGGGCTAATTCCTTCGAGGGCACTACAAGAGGGTCGTATCATTCACGAACGTCAGGCTGATCCACAAACAATGGATGGTAGGTATATTCGTCTTGAGTACGGCTGCTCAGTGATAAGAAACGACAATGAGAAAAATGTACCAATAAAATTGTACTTTTTCTACGGTACGGTAAAAGTTTGCCAATAATAATATTTCAAAGTAATATATTTTCCTTATATTTGTGGAAGTAATCTTAGCATAAAAATAAACGAGGTTTTTTATCGTCAAGCTGTATTCCGTACACGGCAGGGTAACCTAAGTGTTAATACACTCCGTTCCCCAGTACAAAGTAATAATAATATTAAATATGTCATATCGTCGAGTGGGAAGCGAACCTACGAACTGTCGCGTTTTAGTCATACTTTGTGCCCCTGCGTCACCTCTGGCCTAATGGAAAAATAATTTTACTAAATTAATATCCATAGAATATAATGAAGTAATATTCTAAAAAAACTGTAAAATATATTAAAAAAAAAAAAAACAATTTTCAAACATCACGTTGAAGATTATGCAAGTAAAAGACCCGGAAAAGAACACGTCGTGCCTTTTTCCATTTGACCCAAATAGATTACAGTCGCTGTCGGACGAGTGTATCTCTTGTGTGTGCATTAATATTAATAAGTGTGTCGTAAAACATATTTTAGGGTTTTTTTTATTATTATTAAACTTATGGATTATTCATATGAGTAACATTTTATATTTGGTATTTATTATTATTATTAATAAGTTGTTTTTCTATAACTAACTTAATAACTTCTGAAGTATTTAGTATATTTAAATTTGGTAAATGATTTTTTATATTTTTAAATTGTTATTCCACATTTATAATAATATTTTAAAATACATATAACAAAAATTGAACGTCGTGGGATTTGTTAGGTTCTTAATTTAAGTTCGTGTTAAATTAGAAAAGAAAAACATTCCTAAGTGTGGAATAACACTTAAAAAGTATAAAAAACGCGATATTGTAGGCTCGATCTCCAATCGGGAAAATAATTATTGATTATATTTAAATTATTTTCATTTTCATCTTCTGTCCCAACACTAGGCTCCTTCCGTTTGCTTTCCGGCAATTAGCTTTAAGCTGTATGTAAATATTTTATTGATTATTAAAACAAATATTCTTTACTTTCTAGGTAAACCAGCTCTCTGCAGTCCAACTCAAGCGAACTCGGACTGTGGACCTAAAACGCCTTGCTCGCCAACACCAAACGCAACCGCTCTCTTACCATGTAAATCTATGCCTAAAGTAAAAAAAATCATATACGATATCAAGGAAAACGACGATTTCGACAGAGAAATGATACCTACATATGAGGAAGTGGCTAGATTATACCCCAGAGCTGGTTTCGTGAGGCCCATAGTGCTTGTGGGGGCGCCCGGTGTGGGCAGGAACGAGTTGAGGAGGCGTCTCATTGCAAGCGATCCTGAGAAATATGTTACGCCTGTGCCCTGTAAGTATGTGGCAGTTTATGGCGTTTGCGATATTTTTATATTTTAGTGGTTTATTGTTTGTTATTTGTTTTGAAATTTGAGAAACATATAACACGAATAAGTGATTTTTTTTTAAATTTACTTATAGAATTTCGGTTTTGGTTTGTCAGTTCAAATTCTAGAATGAGCCTTTCAGCCTATTCAATATAAAGAAGTCGGCCACCATAGTGTTCATACGTTAGCTAAAATAGATTATACCTAGTAATTTGAGTTTATTGGTAGAAACTAAAATTTCAAAAAGGAATTGTAATACAAAATGAAATTTACCTGTACACTTGCATTTATTTAGTAATGTTAGTAAATTGTACAAATATATACATATGAACATATTTATGTACATATTATGAAATTAGTGGCGCAAGGACACAATACTGTAAACGCGACAGGTTGTGGGTTCGATTCCCACTCGAGGAAATTAAATATTTATTATTTTCATTTCTTCGGTCTGGCGTCGCGGCAATGCGCCTCTTGAATTGGTATAATGGCGAAAAGTGGGGAGCTGAAGTATCTTAATGGTAACGGAGTGTCTTGACACTAGGTATCCAGGTTCCCTCTGAATTGCCAGCGATATGAGGGAGAGCGTGAAGTAAATAAATAATAAAATTATAGTTTTATAGCTAGCAATTGTTACATCAACCATATTAAATATTTCTCCCCATTTAATAAGATCCAAAGTAGCAATATCATAATATAGCAATATGCCGTGCGAATTTGCAACGCAGGTTTTTAAAGTAGTTTATTATTGCAAAGCGAATGAAAAGTTAGTACCATAAATACGTTCGTTTTTATAAATCATTCAATTGTTAAACAAAATTAAATCACCATGTTATATACTTACTAAATTTTAAAATCACCTTATGTTATTAGTCCTGGGAAGAAAAATAATGGATATTTTAAATATAATGTTTATTTTATTACGGGGTCGTCGTGGCGCAGGTGTGCCAGCGTGCCAACGCAGGGGTCAAAATGCGACGATTGTGGGTTCGATTCCGACTTGGGGCAATAAAATATTTAATATTTTCTTTTCCTCGCTTTGTTAACGAGGCAAAGAGTGGACGAATACTTATTGCGTGTTGAGTGCCTTAGAAATTGTTAGTAAATGTGGAATGGAAGTGTCGTAATGGAGAAGCTCCCTCTGCATATCCTGCAATTTGTGGGATACGGCGTAAGAAATATTGCAATTACGCGAATGTTATTAAATGTTGTTTTAAGTCTGAATAATAAAACAGGACATGTCAAAATCAATAGTACTATTAAAATATCTATATTAAACATACGCAGCAATACTATCGAAAATTGTTACACACCTTTGTTTGGGAAACATTTGAAATTTAAGAAAAAAAGTACGTTATTAATTTTAAAATTTTATTGGGTTCATTTCTATGATATTTAAATTTTCATTTTATGTTGTTTTTGGGTTTTTTGATTTTTTTAATATCATTTGATATATTTCGAATTGTCTTAGTTGTACTGATATTATTATAAATATATAATGAGAAAAAAAAAACATTCTTTAATGAATCCAAATTTGCCCACTTTTAGTCATCTGTATTGTTTTAAAAGAGGATAATCAGAATAGTACAATTGTACTTTTCTCAAATTAATTAGAAATATTTTCTTAACACCTTAAAATAAATATTCTTTAAAAATATTAAGTATATTTTTAAATTTTACTAGTAAGTACTTAATTACCTATAAACGCAAGCATCGTCGAATTCTTATTTATAGCCTAGCTAGTTGCCGTACATATTAAAGCTTATAGCGAATGAACATATAGAAATACACTATAATAAATAATGTATGTCTAATACAGTATATTTTAATAATTATTTAAATTTAGATAGATTACATGTATATAAAATATGTATAGGGGAGAGCGGGGCCAAAAGTTCCGATTTTTTTTTAACCTCAAATATTGCTACGAATACTTGATTTTAGTATTTATACAATATAATCAAATTAAACTTACATATCTAGACTTGCAATTAAAACAGTAATTTGGGGTATTTTTTGTAAGACTTTTATTATGAATTTTTTTATGACTGAAGTCGGAAAGTAACCTTAACTTACCCCGACTTGGGGCAAGTTGTTAACAGACCGGGGTAAATTGTTACCATATTTTTAAAGCTATTATTTGCAAAATAAAAAACAATAAATAATCGAACAAAGCCTGTTTATTTAAGGAATAATCAGCAGTATCATAATAATTACAAGGCGCAAAAACAAATCTTTTTTAACCGACTTCTGTAAGAAAAGAAGATTATCAATTCGACTGTTTCTTTTTTTTATGTATGTTACTTCATAACTTTTGACTAGGTGAACCGATTTTGATGATTTTTTTTTTATTTGAAAGGTAGTGCTTCCCATGTGGGAACCAATTTTTTTTTGGTCTATTTTTGACAATGGTATCTATGAGAAAATCACATAAGTATTAAATTTGTATTGGTACGTGTGCGACAAAATGACGAATAACTCAATATCACGCCAACCGATTCTAATGATTCTTTTCTTATTTGAAAGAATACACTTCAAGGATAGTTTGATGAAAGTTTGGTTAGGTTCTGATTATAAAATCCGGTCAAAATTGAGAAAATTTGTTTTTATTTTGGTAAATATTACTTATACTGGAATAATTACAAGGGAAAACTTTGTTAAAATTATTGTCAGAAGTAAGATTCCCCATTGTTGCATTTCTTTTCAACCAACCTTAAAAAAAGAAGTTTTCATTTTCAACCGACTTCAAAAAAAGAGACGTTCCCAATTCGCCCGAATATTTTTTATGTATTTTCTTGTTAATATACTAAAATGTTAGTTTCCACAAAAATAATACCTAATTGAGTGAAATTTTACATATCACAACAGATGCCACTCGTTAACCACCACTACCACCACAACCAACACTCGTTTAAGAAGTATCCTTTTAATGTTACTTATCACTTAAAATCGTGAAAGAATTAATTTTGAACAAAAAAAAACCGAGCCGAAAAACAACGGAAGTAAAAAGTAAAAGATAATTTTACATAAAATAAAACTTATTTTGATTTTGTTAAACCAAAATAATAAACAAAAAATTTATACCTTTAGGTTTTCGCACTTAATATGTATATGTAATTCTTTGGTAACAGTTTTTATCTTATTCCTGCAATCTTTGAAAACTACATCCGCTGCTTTTTGCATCAACTCATATGACACATAACCTCGAGTTGATTTCCAAGCATAAGTCCGCATGTTACAATATTTTTTAGTATGAAAAATTACAATATTTACATCCCATTACTGGTACAAATGAATTGGCGAAAGTTTTTCGTCACAACAATAGGTCACAACATGCCCCAAACAAAGGGAACATCTAGCCCCAAAAACACGTGTTGAAAAAAAATTAAATATAAATAAGATATAAAAAACATAAATAATTTACAAATAGTGTTCCGAAATAGTAGGTAATATAATGTTAAAAAAACACTAACATACTCGAGGCTAATCGTTAAAATTTGTGAGATAGACCAAAAATATGAAATGCAAAAATATTTACAATCGTGCACCAACGACACCCGTGTGCTATTCCATTGGTTTCGGGTGCCACTGGATTGTTCAATATGCTGGCCATGGGTGCGCTATTACATTGCATTTCACTATATGTTTACTAAATATTCCTATCACTTTTCTCCGCGAAATTATTTTCATCGGAACAACTTACCTCGGTAACTTTTAGCCCCGCTCTCCCCTACTACATAGAGAATATAAAAATGTAGTCGATATTATTTAAAGAATATTTGTTATATTTCTTTCAATTTGTTGTAAGTTTTTGTAGCCCACTACTGATAGATAAACATTATACTGAATATACAGCGGTAAAGAATGAATAACTATTGCACATTATGTTTTGCATTTGAAATAATATGCTTCTTATCTAAATTTACATTTACGTAATTTTAGATTGTAAAACAAATGACACTCTCTTGACTGAACTACATACATAGAGCCACATCAGCCTTTCTATACAAACTCCAACACCACAAATTATATTATAAGTACACCAACCCATACTATTTCAAACCTACTTCTAATCTAGCAAGATAGATTCTATCCATACCTATATTATAAATTCGAAAGTAACTCTGTCTGTCTGTCTGTCTGTCTGTCTTTTACGCAATCAGGGCCAAACCGCTAATTTATTTGTGATATAGAGATACTTGAGGGTCCCGGGATGAACATAGGATACTTTTTTTTTTCTCATATTTGTAATATTTTCGATATATACCAATATATTAAAATAATTAATTTGACAAGCAATTTATTCCGCCATGTTAATAACAATCATCGCTACGCGTTGCTAAGCAACGGCTTGCAAAGTTTGTTGTTTTAAGAAAACGTCACCCAAAGTGAGTTTGCTTAATGCATACATGGCGCGCGCCGATATAGATTTGTATACATTAACAAAAATTAGATAATTTCTATAATTTGATATTCATCCTTATGAAAATAAATATAATAGTCACTTTTAGCATTTCATCTAGATGGATATTATAGTTTACTGTATAACATTCTAATAAATAAATAAGGAGATGTCACTGATTCGAAATGACCTAGCCTACGAGTGGTATAGTATGACCGACGTGAACGGGCAGATGACTTTGATGATTTTGTAAATTTTTATATATTTTCGAATTACTATTATGTTTTATGTGATTATTTGCTGCTTATAATTAATTTATCTCAGTTCGGTTATCTATACCGATGTTATACACTTAAAATATCGTAATTTTAATAATTTGGGATTTTATTTAATATTGTTCGCAAAAAATAATAATTATTTAATATAGAAATTGTTTAGTACGCGCGCACGGCAAACTTTAGGTACTTTTTCTAATATTAAGAATTTCCTTTAGTTACTTTTACTTCTTTCGTTTGTTAATTTCTGTTACTCAGATATTTTTTCTAATAATAAATCTCCACTTATTATTATTTTTTAACTTATTTTAATTATTTAGGCTTATATTTTCGCGGGCGTAGCTGCGTCCGGGCCCACTAGTAATTATATAAATGGAATATTTTTTTCTACATTGAAGATAATCTTAATAACTGTATAATTACTTTGTTTCTGCTTTAAAATTATCCGAAATTTTAGTTTATTTTAAACTAAACTAAATTCTATCATTTATAATTTTTTTATTAATCAATTTAAAGCTTGATTGTTACTATATCTGAACATAACATATTGTCATCATCATGAGCCTGTTCTTATCCCCTGTTGGGCATAACACCTTCTCAATGGCACTCCGCTGAGCTCGATCTTCGGCTCTTCGCATCCAACCGTTGTCAGTCGCGTTGCGTGTGTAGTCACCCCACTTATCTGGAGGCGTGGTCTACACCTTTAGAAGGCTTTTACCCCAACAGTTATCAGTTCTGAGAGAAATGTGATCAGTCTAATGCCATTTTACTTTGCTAATAATTTGAATTAAATAAATAAATCAGCTTCACGCTGTATCCCGCCCACAGCAGGGTAGGCAGAAGGTTAAGTTGAATGAGTGTTAAGACACTCCGTTCCCCACTTTCTACCCTTTCCGCCGGATTCAGAAGGCATTGCATGTTGAGTGGCGGATCTCAACGCCGCGCTTTTGCCTCGATAACAGAGCGAAGAAGTGGAAATGTAAATTTAAGTAAATATTTCGTTTCCACGATTGGGGATCGAACCCACAACCGTCGCGATACAGTCACACCCTTGTGCCGCTGCGCCACGACGGCCTTAATCAATCTTTTGCTAATCATTTGGGCTGTTGAAAATTTTATTTCTCTGTCAGATTACCTTATTTCGAATTCGAACCTTCAGAGAGACTCCAAGCACGCTATGCGACTTTATGACTAGATGGATGGATGGTCAGTGTCCACGTCTAGGCTCCGTATTTCGTAAGCCTCCGTAGGACGAGTTTGACGAGTGGTCAAAGACCTTTAAATTTGCAAGTAATAATGAAAAAAGAATTATTATTTTTATTTAATGACAACGCCATCTGTTGGCAATTATTTAATATTTACTGTTTTCGAGCTACGCTAATGTAAAACGCGCGTCGTAAATAAATATGTAATTTGTTTATTTTTAATTTGTTTCTTTGTTAAATAACAATACAGTACAGTACTTTTTTAGTTTTTAGTAATATTTTCATAACAATTTCAAGACATTTCATGATTATGGTTGGTTTCCTAATACTATTCAAAGATAAAAGCACATTACACTTAGAGATAGATGGCACTGCTAACATTAATCTTAGGTGACTTTAAAGAGTCTTTAATTATATGTATTAATGTCAATATATTTTTAGTTTATATATGTTATAAGATTACTTGGTGCCATGGTTGGAGGAAGTGTTTAAGGAATTTGAAATGTTAAATGTATTTGTTTTGTAAATGACCTTAGAATTGTAAATCCACCAATAAATAGCCTGGCGGTGAGGACCGAGCGAGCAGAAAGAAATGAACTCGCTCAGTTTTAGGGAGCGAAGCGAAGTTATTACAAAATACAAAAATATATCTATAATTAACTCTTTATTGGTGGAAATGTAAACCTATTTTACATTTACAAGGACTCCGATCCGCCTAAGCAATTATATTTCGCGTTGGAAATCTGGCTTTATTTTGATACCTCCGTATTTTTGTAAGGAAATTAGACTTTTTCTATATTTGAAAAATAGTCTTTAATACTTTCAGGCTCACATTCTTCTTCTTCGTGTCAATGCTTGGAAAATTGAGATCATATTTTACCAGTATCTAGCCACGTTGACTGCAGTATCTGTTGCCTTAATCAAGTCTTCATATGAACAGGTGAATGGACATTTGGGGCAGGAGAGTAAGTTTGTCATCGTTTATGGGTTGGCGCCACAGTCACAGGTTGATTCATCCTTCAGTAATCCTCGTTATATATTGAAAGTACTCATTTTCGTTTCAGTAAAGAATAGGCGCAGTCTACACCAGATAGATTTTTAGTATATTTTTTACTAATCGGACGTGAGAGTCTAATCAATACTTGGCAAATGTGTGTAGATCTAGCACACAATGTTACTGGAAGTAAAGGCTTAAAACAAATCATAATTTTAACTAAAATAGTTTTAGAACAATTTTGCAGCATTTCTTTGCAGCATTTCTCTGGTAAAGGGCAAAGTGCGGCCTTAAGCTCCGTCTCTCAACATGCAGTGCCCTCCAAAATGGAATGGAAAATGAAAAACACTGTTCCCAGGTTCCCTCTGGTGCGCTTGAGTAATAGCCGAAACCAACGTTCTATCTTGCCAACACCAAACACGTGGATTGGTTTTAGAAACTGTAATTTCAATTTAAAAAAAAAGAAGTTTCGATTAATGTAACCCAAAGATTCACTCTAACCCCACTCCACGATATAGTTAGAAAATGCTTTTGATCATCTTTTACTACGGCAGCATCTCGTTGTTCATCAGCTGGTTTCTTCAAAAATCTCACTACTCAACAACTTTTGTTAAGGTATTTCATTACTTCTTATATTTTAGCTGGATTGTTAAGGTTGTTCATAAGATGTACCAGATCTTCAACGTCTTTTATGTTAATGCAGAATACTCATTGTGCTTAACAATTTTTGTTATTTTTTATACTTTAGATGGGCCGTAGTAGTTATTCATCAGAAGTTCCAGATTTTCAATTTTTATAATTCATCAAGGAATATGCTCATTAGGCTCAACAACTTTTATTGTGGCAGCAGCTCATTATTTTTTATAAGTTACCTGGATTGTAACAGTTGTTCATAAGATAGATAGATAAAAGTCTTTATTGCACACTTAAAAAGATACAATACAATAAATTCTTAAAACAAAATGCACAAAGGCAGCCTTATCAGTACAAGTAATCTCTTCCAGGCAACCAGATTCCGGAAGGGTATAATTAAAAGTGCGGGCCTATTGCGGTGCAAAGTGACGCGAAAAATAACTAAATAAATAAGAAAACAAAGAAATAAAATAAAAATAAATTAGCACACAATAAAGAGTGATAACTCTCCATGCGAAGATAATAATTTTTGATTCTTTTTTTTTAAATGTTTATAGAGGTAGATTGCCTAATTTTTTGTAGTAACGCATTCCATAATATTTTAGTATAAATTTAATGTATTTTATTTATTAAAAATAAAACATACCTGAGTCTAAAGTACCACCTAAAATCTCAGGTGTTACGCAGATTCGACTTCTGGAAGTTTGTTACTAACAGACCTAGTCAGACCTAGACTAATTTCCCATTTACATAACTCATTATTATAATATATATAAAGCTTATTGGATAAAATTAATAAACTTGATTTAAAACGCAACAATCAAATCAAAACGCCGTATATCTACGAAAAACAGAAACGGTATTATGATCAGCTGTGAAATTAACATGAGGCAGACGTTAATGTCTGTGTGGTAAGACAACTCACATTATCAAGCACTTCGATGAGGACACGGAAGTAGTAGCGACAACCACAGTAGAGGCCGCGAAAGATCTAAGAGAGAAGCTGGCGCACCGCCTTGGCACGAAAGCGAAAAAGAGAGTGCGAACAATGGCCTCGATCTTAGTCAACGGTTTTCATGAGGGAATAGCTATAAACCGGCTAACGGTGGACGAAGCCCTCATGAACCACTTCGGGGCCATTGTTATGGCGGCCAGACTGTCAGGAGCGAACGAGGTCACACTCATCGGAGATATCAATCAACTGCCTTACATCGACAGACAAAATCTATTCGAATTAAGGTACTGTAGGCCTAGCTTGACAACCAACATCACATGCGAGTTGCCTTGCACACATCGGAGCCCAATGGACGTCGCCTATGCCCTCGCCGGAGTATATAACAGCATTTACTCCGCAAGCCCCATTGTCCACTCGGCGGAGCGGTGGGCGCTTCATTTACGGAGGTGGTGGAGGCGAACCTAAAAGGGGCAATATCACAAAGAGACGATAGGGTGATAGAGGCACTGATCCAAAAACTTAAGGAAGGCGTTCTGCAAAAGCCAGGCCAAATCTAAAATTCCACACCTATATACATAATAATTATACAAAAGACTATAATAATATATGTAAAAAAAAAAAATTGTCGGTAGGGGTCTCATCCAACCCCTCTAGTATAAGCTCTAGATATAAGTACAGTTTAAATTGTCCCAAAATTAAGTACGCCACATTAAAAGAACTTTCTTAAAATAAAAAAAGGCACGGGCAACTATGCGCCCGTGGATGTAGTTTTTTAAAATAAAAAAAAATAAAAAAAGACGTTAATGTCATGTGTTCCCTACGGATAGGATAGAGAGATGAGCAGTAGAAATACATTTCACAGCAGCTATACGCTGTACGCTTCATTTATAGTTTTAGCTACATCACCCCATGAAAAATATCAGATTATTTTTTTGTAATCCTTAAAGGATTTCCTTCGAAATAAAAAAAATCATTCGCGCACCCAAAAATGGATTCATCCATTTCCTTTATCTTACTTTATACGGCATACCAATTTTAACTAAAGCATTGTTAGTACCTGCATCATCGGTAACGCAAAGCAACACTCCAAATTTGACTACTTCCTTACGTAATGTTTGATGATTGCAAGGTAGAGTTTGATACTTGTTTTAGAAATCCGTGTATCAGAATGGATGGTTCTTTGACATAGGTTCCTCATATAGCGGAGTTAAGCCGAAAACCTTTTGTTGCTATGGGAAGGGTAAAGATAATAATAAAAATAAATAATAAGATACTCCTCTTTTCCCTATATTGGATTATGCAGATTCCTGTTACCTAAGTGTGTGACTGTAATGTGACGGTTGTGGGTTCAATCCCCACTCGAGGAAATGAAATTTTTATCTAAATTTATTTTTCAATTTTTTCGCTCTGATTTCGAGGCAAAGCGCGGCGTCGAGTTCCGCCACTCAACACGCAATGTCTTCAAAATTCGGCGGAAAGTGGGGAACGGAGTCTTAACGCAATTGACCAATATCCGTTGTTTAGCAGCTAGCTTTTCCATCATCGTTTGCCATTGTTGATAGACGTCTGCCGTTCTGATGGCCAGGTCTGACCAGAGTAACTGTTTTTGGGCGAATTTTCCCTTAGGGCAGGATTTGAGTGGCTTGAGAATTCCTAACCAAAGAGGAGAAATTTGTGACTAAAGTGGCCAGTTCGTACTGGCCACTTTAATGAGGCCATTGGGGCGCAGTGGCTTAAGTGTGTGATTGTAAATGCGATGGTTGCGGGTTGTATTCCCACTCGAGAAAATGAAATATTTAATATTTCTATATTCTCGCTCGCTAGTTCGGCCATCTAATACGCAATGTCTCGAGAATTAGATGGAAAGTGGGAAACGGACACTCCGATAAACATTAGTTTCCCTCTGTCTCCTTGAAGGGTACTGCGTGAAGCTAATAAGAAGTAATTAGGTACTAAAGATTATTATTTAGGAGGAAATAAAAAAGGATATATTACAATTATTTTCTTCGCTCTGGTGTCGAGGCAAAAGCTTTGAGTTCTGCCACTCAATACGTAATGCCTTCAGAACTCAGCAGAAAGTGGGGAACGGAGTGTATTACACTATGCTCCCTCTGCTTACCCTGCAGTAAGGTTCATAATTACTAAGTTAATAATTTTATCGAAATAGAGTTAACGTCAGTTTTCTTTATTTAGGTACAGGTACATGTAGGTTTAATCACAACCACATCTAGTCAACGCTACAGGTTTGTTGGTTTGTTTTTGCTTCATTTACGACTATGACTGAAATCTAAAAGAATGAAGTAAATAAATATATATTTTTATTTAATCACCATTCGGATATAACCCGTCCGTTGAACTATTTATATATACTATACTTGAAAATACATGATGTTGTCACGAGAGAGTAGATTAACGCAAAGATTAGAATATTTCACTTGTACTGTGAAATATTGCAAACATCAAAGTTCAGTCCCATGGCAACCATCTAGGGTTGGTGGTGGCACCCCCTGGATACATATCTATTGCGTGCATAGGTTACTGCAGCAACGCGCATGCTTTGTACTTAGGTTGCCTGGACAGCGCCCACGAGCAGGGCAGCTGGTTATGTCTTATTGATTTTCACCATCCGTTTGTACCTGACGATATTTAAATGCTAAAGTTTTTATCTACGTAAAAGTGAACTTTTTTAAAAACTATAATATTTTGGTTTATTATGCTTGACAGTCAACAGTAATAAGTATTATTAATAGTACTCATTTTTTTATTAGTTGCCCTCAACTTCTGTTGCGTGGACTTTACCATTATACCTTTATATTTATTACAAATGATAATACTGGCAAAATATGATATGAATTCTCCAAGCATTGACACGAAGAAGAAGAAGATCACAAATGATTTATCTTCGATAATTTGGGCCATAATTTCCAATAAAATAATAACCTAGTAGCGCACTGAGGTTCTTATTATATTATACTAGCGGCCCGCTCGCGGTTTCACCCGCGTGAACTATGTTATTATTAATTTCTGTCTCCATGACTACGTCCTAGTGACGTCTATGCAAAATTTGAGACTCCTAGCATTTGTAGTAACGAAGTTTCATACAAACTTTCGACCCCAAAAACAACCCTTTAGAAGTCGGCTAATTCCCGTCTTAGCGAGCAGCTACGTCCTATAAGTAACTCCTATGCAAAATTTCAGATTCCTAGCACATGTAGTTTCTGAGATTTCGTGATGAGTGAGTGACCTTTCGATTTTATATGTATAGATATGATATGTTACCGGCATTCTGTATAATTTCGGTATTCTATACTATACCTTGGTGATTTATAGATTTTGTTATTATATTTTTTTCAGGCAATCAATTCTAAAATCAAATAATTTTAATGTCTTATCAAAATCTATAAGAAATATATAAATTTCTTTACAGACTTCTATTATAGTTTATTCGGCGGTACCTTCGCTTAGTCATACACGTTAATTTTACGTTTTCTTATGTGCTCTACAGCAAACCTTTTACGCCGTCCCGCCGTGTTCCTAATCGTAAAAAAGTATATTGCGAATTCATTTTTGAGACATTTCGTAGTGAGTTGAACTTATTGGCCTCGGTGCGCTTTGTCTTGTTACCAAAGCGGGAAAATGAAAGTAATTCATACCCCCGAACGGACCTGCACCCTCAAACGTCACGTTTACACTCAAACAATTATCCTTCCCCAAGAACTTACAATAATGTTAGGTATAATTAGGAAAAACTATATAAGTTCAGCATAGTTCAGTATAGTTTTACAAGTAAATAATAATAAATGAGGCCTTACTGGCGTATTGGCGCAAGCGTGTGACTGCAATAACACTGTTGGCCTTTAACGAGAGTGCTTCTTTAATCTGAGGAACCGTTTTAAATCGAGTGTGTTGAACAGCCCCCCAAATGGGGATAACCTTCCGAACATATAAGCCATCGTGGTCACCGTGACTATAAAGCGATGAATAGCATAGAGTGATGGCTTGTAATACAAGTTTATTATATTATAATATACCTTAACAAATAATAATTATTAATTTTGTGTTAATATTTTAAACAAGATGGCGTCGAAAAGACGGTAGCTTTGCCCGGGCTCGCAATTTGCGCATGTCTAACATCTAGGTGACCTAGGGTGCTAGGGGGGGGCTCTGAGGGAGACAGCAGCCGATGCAGTTATTGATTTTATGGCGTGATATTCCCATATTTAGGTGTGGCAAGGACTTTGGAAGGACATTGAATAATATGACGCAAAAACCAGTTCTGTATTTTATATAAAAAAATAAAAATGAAAATTATATTTGCATTCACAATTTTTAAGGAATCTTATGATTCCTTAATTAATCATTTTTTATATTTTATTATAATGAATAGTTAATTTCACAACTCTATTGCCTTACATGATTTGACATGTTAAAATGTAATAACAATCGCGAAAATCCCATAAATGAATTAGTATTATTTAAAAACCTACGAATCCAACATAAAATATTGAAAAACATATTACGCAGAATATACAGCTACGTGTTAATATTAACGTTAAAATAATTACAATAGCTTTGTTACAACTGTAAGTAAATAAATAAATAAATATTAAAAATAAATCTGTATCTTACTACCACAGTGGAGACTTTTACAGAGAAAGTATTATGACTATTCTACTTTCCGCTCCTTTAAAGAAATTGACTATACCGAAAAGACAAATTTATTTTCTTATTGCCAACATTTTATCAATTGGTTATCATCTCAACCGTTAGACAGTTTCCAATGAAGCATCGTTGACGACTGACAACAACTAACATCTGGTCAGTTTGGGTTTGGATAATAATAATTAAAAGTATCTTGTCAGGTTGGATCTCCTCAAAATAATGTGTGATTATTATTATATAGATTATTATATTTTCATTTAAATATTGACGCGGGAAAACGGGTGTTAACCGCGCGCGAGTATCTACCATCCAATTAGATATAAAATAACCAAATATTTCTATTAAAAACACATATTTTTCCAAGCGAAAACAAATAACATCTTAAAAAAGGAAATTAAAATTCCTTTAGTGTATAACATCCTATTTACACTTAAATAACAATAAATAAATAAATGAATATATGAAATTTGTTTAAGCATTATTATATTTTAGTCTTTTATATCTTAGTTCTTTTTATTGACCTTGACACTGGCGAGCTCTGAACGTTTCGTCAAGGAAAATAATCAAGGTTAACATTATAACCTTTAGAAACAAATCGGCAAATCTACCCCTTGACATTGGGTGTACCTGTTTCTTTGGCAAAATCGATACACCCTTACCTATCCACCCGGCCATTTTGCGCCCCGACCTCCCTCAACCACCGTTGTTTCCAGAAATCTCTGCAGGCACAGCGCAAACGCGAACGTTGAGGTGGCTAGCGCCGACCTTCCCAGGGCTCATTTTCAGTTTGATTCTTCTTGAGTTCGGTCGTGTCTTAAGTTCTTAGTATAATTTAATATGTGTTCTTATAATATTTTAATTTTAATAACTTTGCAAATCAGATACGTCTCGTACACCAAAACCAAGTGAGCAAAATGGGAAGGAATATGTTTTTGTGACGCGTGAGAAAATGGAGGAGGACATTTCTGAGGGCAAATTCATAGAGCACGGAGAGTATAAAGGAAATCTGTATGGGACATCAGCGGAAAGTGTGGAGGCCATAGTAACTTCAGGTAAACAATTTTTCTTAAATTGTATTCATGTTTTTTTATATCAAATATTTTCAATATCTAATGTTGTGTATAAAATAAATCATATACATGCTCCGCAGCATAATATTAATTTATTTTTATTTTTTTATATATTTTGTTTTATTTTTAAATATTGCTTATATATTTTTTTCCTTTTTTGCTGTAAACTTAAAAATATAATTGATGCTAAGGCTAGGTGCATCGCGATGAATTTTGTAATTAATAACCGTGCACAGTTAGATATAGAGTGAGCAGTGTACGTCAGAAAAAAGGGGAAAAATGGGTGCAGAGGGGGGAATGGAGGGGAGGAGGGTTTTCTCCCAGGGCGTGGTCCCTAGTAGTAGTGTCTCCTATATTTGCTTAAAGATGAA
Source organism: Heliconius melpomene melpomene (assembly GCA_000313835.2). NCBI lineage: Eukaryota > Metazoa > Arthropoda > Insecta > Lepidoptera > Nymphalidae > Heliconius > Heliconius melpomene. The sequence goes on from HE671495.1 coordinate 80,269, forward strand.
TATTATCGATTGATAAAGAATCAAATAATTAAATATTAATAATATTTGTGTTATCTTTTCTGTAAAAGTGGTGGGGAGGGGAGATAACTGTATTTTCCCTCCTTCCCCTTCCCTGACCTATACGCCCATGCATATTTGACTGCGCATGCCCACTGCCACTGCAGATGCAGAATTGCATCTGCGCATGCGAATATCTGCATCGCTGCACATGCGCCTGGCACATCTCTTTGTCGTCGGTGGTGCAAGGCGCAGGCGCATTTTAATGCTAGCGTCTGCATCATTGATCGACGCCATATTGCGATATGACATGACATGTAGCCATTGCGAGAATATTCTATAGTTTATAAAAGTTTTTTTTTTAGTTTTTATTATTCATTCCTTTTTATAAATATTATTATTTATTCTCAACTCAATATAATGTAACCATTTAATTACTGAAATAAGCATTTATTTATTTATTTATTATTTTGTTTTTGCCATCAAAGGTAAACCCTGATATATTTTGTAGGGCGTGTCTGTGTGCTGAGCCCCCACTGGCAGGCCTTGAAGATGCTACGAACACCACGGCTTAAACCACATATTGTATTTATCAAACCACCACCACTAGAGAGACTAATTGAAACTAGGACAACTGCTAATGCTCGTTCGACTTTTGACAAGGAGAGTTCCAGAGCTTTTACGGTTAGTATACATACCTACACACATGCACAAGCCAATACCCATTTTTAGACATACATGCATATACACAGGCACACACACATTAACGCACACATATAATAATAATTAAATTTGAAATAGTATTTAGTTACAAAAAGACTTTTTTAACTTAAATTACTTATTAATATATTAAATATAATTTCTAGGAGGAAGAGTTTGCGGATATCATAAGATCGTCGAATAGGATAAATTTTTTATACGGCTATATGTTTGATGAGGAGATCGTTAACGAAGACCTTGGGACGGCGATCACTCAACTTCATAAAATGGCGTGGCGGGTGCAATCCGAGCCGCTGTGGGTGCCTGCGGCTTGGGTGCAGTGAGACATCCCTGTTTTGCATCGTTGTATTGTTGTTGAATTCGGTTCTAGTCAAATTGTTTGGTCACTTTTGTTAACTTTATGTAGAATTATTATATCATTGTTATTTATGAGTACATAGAGACACTTGCAGAATTCGTATACAATACCCGAATTCTATGACTGTCGTTGTTTATTAGTTATACTAGTTTGGGTTTATTATTATTAAGGTTTTTTCTCGTTTTTTTTTTGTAAATATGTAGATAGTTCGCGCTATCGTTACTCAATATATGTGCCCTTATAGGTTAGGTTAGGTCAGTTTAGGTCATATTAGGTCAATGTTAGCAAGTGGGTAGGTCAGGAGCGGCGTATATATATAAGTATTGATATAAGCTTAGGTTTATGATTAGGCATAAGTATAAGTAATAGATATGTCTAAGATGTAAGTGAAGGCATAAGTATAAGTAATAGATTATAAGGAAAATAGAAATAGGATCGTTGCTGGTAAGCTTAGGATAATTATAATTCCTTTAATTTTAGATCACTGCTGTCTTACCTTGACCAGGTGCGGGAGAAATGTAGCAATCGATAAGATTTTACATATTTTCCTGTTAATGTCCCAATAATATTATGAAGCTTATTACACTAGTGTGTAAATGTTGGCTGCCACTAGTGTAGTGTTTTCAGCGCTAAAATAAGACATATTTACTCACATCTATATTACGTCTATATAATAGAATCGTTACGGATCGTATTTTAGATAGCGATTGATCTAAAATTATACAAACCATTGAACTATACAAACTATCGACTGAATTGTACCGATACATTGTAAGCTAAATAAATTAATCCCAGTCTCCATTCGAATCCATATTTTAATAGTAAATAATTTGAATCAGTATGTCTTCCTTTGCATTAATAGTTCAATGATTTGTATATTATATTATAATATGTTTATTATATGAAATTTTAAATAGACATTATACAATATATTAGAGTTTGCGCTAGGCAAACTAAATTCGCGTTTTTATAGTATTTTGCTGAACCTCCACACCCGCGTGTGATTATGTAACATTTATATTATAAATAGTTAGTTTTAGTGGAATGTACTCCGGGCCGTAACAGGCCGACCGTGAGAGTTCCCAGGAGCTGAGGTGTCCGTTAATAGTTAAGGCAATCGTCGAATAATATAATCCTTGTGTAAGTGTTTTGTCACTATAATAACACATTAATATGTAGCGTAACTTAGAGGTACATGATGGAATTACATTTTTTTTTCTTAAAGTGAAGTTAATTAAATCGATTTGGGCATGTTTGTCGACCTCCTTTGTTACCCGTGTTTGCTTCTTTATAAATAATTTAATTCCGTTTTATATATTTCCTAGACATCGTCTATATCCATATTTTTTAATCGCAGATCGGTCGATGATCCGTGTAGGTTAGTGAAAAATAAACGGAAACTACAAAAGGGCAAACTAAATATACTTGAATTAGTTTGTAATATTTAAAAATAATTATATTATATTTAGTATCGTAAGTTGTACACACGAAATAACGCGAGCATTCAAGTAATAATTAGATAGTAAAGTCCGGCACTGCCGCGGTCGACCGACCCGTTAAGTTAGAGTCACCTGCGATTACATTAAATCGTTTAATATAATTCCCCCTTTAATTATATTCGTAGAGAAGTTTCTAGATTATAATGGAGACTTATCTAGATATATGACATTAGGTATTCGTAGCCGGCGGGCAAGAAGGCGCCATTTTAAATAGAGTTGTGGACATCGTGTTATGCGTGATGAAACGTAAATATCGATTGTGTAAGGAAATACTCATCGACTTGTTGTCTCATTATAACTTGTTAACTCGTTAACTTAAATATATTATTTATTTCAAGAAAGTCGACATTATTTGTTTTTGTTTTTATATTGATAAAGGAAATTGATATAATGGTAGTGAGAAAATAAAATTGTATATTCGGATTTAGTGTCGGTTTCTAGGAAAGGAAATTTTAAAATCGATCTATTGATTTTATTTCATATTGTTGTTTAAATTAATAATTTATTTCATTTAAATTAAAATTTTCTTTATTAATGCAATTTTTTCATGGAGGCTTTAAATAGAGGCCGCCTCGCGTTGGGATTGCATGAAATTGATACTTTAGTTCGGATCATTCGTGCTTATTATCAGTATTCGCTTATTAATCTGGGAAGTTTTCAGAGATGGGGTATGAGTGTAGTAAATTTTCATAGTTTTGTGTATTGTGGGGGATATTTCTGCGATGTTTTGGAATGTTATTGCAGCATACAGGAGTGCCATACACCAGAGAAACTTTTAGTTAAAGCCTTGCTATATAACATATGTCGGCTAGAGAGCGTTTGATTTGACATCACGTTTTCTTCCATTGAGTATAACACTTCCACACTATGAATTTCATAATCCCCAGTGATTGCATATGAGGGGAGAACAATGGATGCTCCAGGTGTGTCTGTGCAAGCTGTCGTAGCATCCCAGTGTGCCATACCAAACGCTCTCTAATTTCTTTTATGTATTATTTGTGTATTTATTCATATATTGTTTTGCTATTTATTTACATTTTTGCAAGGAGCGATTGCTATGACATAAATCACTATTACTTCCAATAACAATAATAATTCGGAACTACGAATTTCAAATTCCCCAGTGATGATTGCATATGAGGGGAGGATAATGGATGCTCCAGATGTAACTAACTGTGCAACCTGTCGTAGCATCCCAGTGCCATACCAAAGACTCTTTAAATTATTATTAATTTCATTTATATACATTTTTACATACTTATTTGCATTTATGTCAGGGGCGATTGATATGACATAAGTCACTGTCACTTCCATCCAAAATATCATTTCCATATTTTCAATTTCAAAATCCCCAGTGATTGCATATGAGGGGAGGAGAATGGATGCTCCAGATGTGTCTGTGCAGGCTGTCGTAGCATCCCAGTGTGTCATATCAAACGCCCTTTTAGCTATATTATGTCTTTTATTGTATTATATTCTGTATTGAAGTTAATTTATATTAAATTATTATATTGGTAATTTCATTTGTATGGGCGAGTGATATGGCACACTAAATCTTCTATCTTCCTTTATGTTTACTATGTCCCCCTCCATAAATATATCTCTTTCTGACGGTCAAGCTCAGTCTCCACTTTTAGATTAGGTTAAGATAATTCGTTACAAAAAACATATAAAATCCAAAAAAATCTTATTTTAATTTAGGATAATATTAGCATAAGATATGCCTAAGATCCGAAGAACTATATTTACTTAATAAGTTAGGTTAATCGAAATATAGGTTAAGTAAGAGAGTGGAATAGATGATGTAATTCCATCACTTTTGGTTCAATACTTATTATTTATGGCGTAATCATTAAAATAGTTTTTATATTGGATTTCGTTTGGATGTCGTTTAAGGTCCTACGTGCAAATGGCCGACTGGGTTGGTACCACCATCTTGTCATTTCTACCGTCGACACAACCTATTAATTCTTTATACATGTGTCTCGATAGAAATGCAAGACAGCCAACTCCATTACTGGCCACGAGAGGCTCATCCGTCGAATGAGTAATACGTCCCCACAGCGTCCTGTGACGTCATCATCTGGACGCCGGGATGACGTCACTCCGCGGTGTTAATATCAATTATACTCATCTATTCCTCTTCGGCGATGCCTCACACTATTGTGAAGTATTGCAGGCATTCCGTATTTCAGTATTAAAAATACATTTTGATTGAGAAAGAACATTCTTTCTATTTCTATTTTGTCATGTATCGCGTGTCCTTTGAGCTCGTTTATTTTGAACGATATTTTTTTTTTGTTACTTCTATCTTCGATGTTGCTATGTGATTTAACTAATTGATTTCTTGATGATTCCTTCATTACTATGCTATATTAGGTATTTATTTAGAATTGTTTTAAATTGCGGAATGCCTATAGTTTTCGGTTTATGTTTATACCTCGTACTTTTTTTTTATATAACTCGACTCTTTTATATTTGACGCGAACGGACTCGAAAAAGCGAATAGATTTTTTAAAAAAAAGCTGATCCAAAATACCAAAAACAGTCGACACGAATAGTTAGTTCTCGCTAGATTAGAAATCGTGATCGACGAAATTTGAAAACGCAGTAGAGATTTTTGTGCGTTTCTTACTTTATGCATAATAAATATTTACTTAATTTTTTCTTTAACTTATTCGTTTATTTTGATATTCGTAATATTTTCTATAAATTTCTTTCTTAATTTTATGTTTTAGTATTGATGGATTTTGTTTTCTGGATAAGCGTTGTTCCGGACTTTTCTTTATTTCGAACAACTTAATCGGAAGTCAACGAATTTTACCGTTAAGTTTTAATCTCTCTCTCCACTGCACTACTAGTCCCATCTGATGGTGGGATCTGCTTTCCTCGTCTTTTGTCTCCACTTCGCTTGACTGGACGCATCGTGAGCGGAAAAGTTGTAGGCGTTCAAGTCTCTTAATGATATCTGTCCATCTCATCTTCGGTACCCAGAGATGTTCAGATTCATTGTGACATTTCCGATATATTCAGGTGGTCTTTATCTTTACGTATCCGTGTACCGTTAAGTTTTAATAAATTATAATTTATTTGTATTTGTATTAATTTTACTTTTGTAGTTTATCGGAATCGAATGTTCGGTACATTTGATTCTTTAGGTGACATTTGTGCAAGAAGGTGATAGTTTTTAATTAGGCTAATACTATTTAATACAACCCTATGACGACGCGCGACACTCGGCCGATGACACTTAGATAAGGCACGGACAATCGACACTTAGATTAAGTAAACACGGACTGTGGACACTTACAGTAGACACCGTTATGTCTCTGTCAACATTTTTTTTATTGCCGGACATATTTAGTATCGAAAGCACTACAACGGATAAGACGTATACTTCGCACACAAGCGTACTAATGACAATGCTCGCGACGTCGATTTTGTTAAAAGTTATATTTAATTGCTTTTGGTTTATGAAATTCAAACGTTTTGTTATCTTTTATTAAATACAGAGACAATATTTTTTCCATAATTTATTTTTTTTAATTATTTTTATACAGATCGACGACGACGTCGTGTTCATTTCTTTGTATTAATTTCTTTATTTATGTATTAAATTGAAATATTTTAATTATTTCGGTATACTAATTTAACTCGGCAATGGATCTAAGAACGAAGAAAAGTTGGCTAATAACCTATATATAATATTAAGTCTTACTTAGGGATTTACTTTTCCTTGGTCCAGCACTATAGATTAATTCTTAGTATTAATATAAAAAATATTTCAATAACTCTTAAAAATATGGTTCTGCATTAATTTTAAGCCGCATGCTGGATCATTGAAGACTCAATATTATAAAATTAAACCGCGTTTTACTAAGTATATTTATGTAGGTATTATTATTAATTAGTATTAGAATTTTATGAGTAGTTTCAGAGATTTATTTTTATATACTCGAATTTTAAATTGTAAGGACTAAGTTTAAATATTTCTGAAGAAGAAATCCAATGAATATGTATGATGGGGTCAGTACCGTGGTCTGATATGCTAGCTTAAATTAAGTTCATATCACTAAATTTTTTTGATAAACCTATATTGTGTAATTTATTTTAAAATTATTATATACCTGTTTATGGTTTGTATTTGTTATATATTTTACGTATTAATTCAATATTTCATTTGTTACCTTCAAATACAATATTCTTTTAAGTATTTTTCTTTTAAATTTGTAATGCGATATCTAGGTTTTGACATTATCTTCACAATATAATATAATATAATCAATTAATATAAGCGGTAGCTTAAGTATATTTAATTCATTCTCGGGTAAGCATTATTCTTTATATTTTAGGCAGACAGAACTAACCGCAATGATTAACATCTAACGCATGTCTATTTTGTTAGTCGCGTATTTAACGAACTGCTTTTTGTCATCCGTGCTCAACACATCGTGCCTTTGCTGACAGATTAAATATAAAAACTAGTGCACACCAATATCGATACTACGAGAGCTATGGCGTACTGCGTCTAACTTTACCGCTGTCACTGTTTGGAAAATGCTCGGACATCAGCTACGGTACGGTGTTGGTGTGTTGTAAGTCTTACATTTGCAATAGCAAGAAATTTATCAAATATTAGAAAATATATATTGTTAATTTAGGATAGGAGTGCTTTCGATTTTTGTTATGTTAACACCCATTATAACCATTCATATTCATCTATACCTATCTTTATTTCATCTCTCATTATTGTATTCTCTCATGGTTAGGTTTAGTTTAGTATAGGAAATAGTATATTATGTATAGATTTAAGGATTTCTCGGATTGATCGTCCGATCTGTGCTCCCATTCTTAAAATTAAGTAGTAACTACCATCATGTACCTATCTGTTTAGTATCTAAGTGCATAGGATTATTAGATTATCTTGTCTTTGGCACGTGATTTCTCTATCCCTAATTCCTTATTATTATTATTTGCATAAATATTTTTCGCGGTTATCGAATCGTTTCTTTTATGACATTTGTAACTTTTATTATTTGAATTTGAATTGTTTCAATATTCTTTATTTGTTAACTCATGACAGAGGTGAATTTCTCATTAAGATTAGAATCTAGAGTAAAGTCGAACGGCGAATAACGAGTATCTTGACGAATGAGGATGGATGGATTTATGGCTACTAAATTACCATTGAAATGCAAACATATGGGAAGAACAGAAAGAATGTTATATATTTCTTTAACAATTTTGTTCATTTATATCTGACATTATGTTATTTTCTTTAAGATTTAATTGCGCCATTTTCGACCGTCACTCTCTCTATTATAGTAGTTAAAGATACTTATAGGAATTTTCAATTCTTTCTGCGCTACTTTTCTTTACTTTCTTCCCCTAGAACAAAATATTTCTTCGGGAAGTCAGTATTTTACAATTTAGTGCTAGGTTTAAAATAATGGCATGTACTCTGAGTATCGCATATATAATGAATGTTTTTTAGCATAATACCAATAATTAGATTAATACAAATTTTGTGCACGTACCAGCACACGTTTGTCTACGATACAGTATAGTCTCTCATAATGTAACGTGGTATAATATATAATAATTATATTATATTAATAATAAGGCTGGTTCAAGAAAATGTATCGTTCTTTATATTAGTATTTATAAAGCATAATTTTTGGGGCTCAAATTAATCACATTACGTAGATATTAAGAAAACTTTTTTGGACAATGTTATATTATATGTAGAAAGATGTTTTTAAATTATTGTCAATGTGTTGTTAGTTAAGGTCGGTTATTGGAGTACATTTTGAGTGGAATTATTAAATACGTATGAATATCTTTAGAATACCTGACGACTTTGTACGTGTGTATAGTAATATTGTGTTTAGCGTCACTGCTGTCCTTTGTAGCTTCTCTTAGTATTAACATTATATTGTGATTATTTCATGATCTCGTCGAGATTCAGCAATTTATGAGGATAAAGCTATCTGGTCTACCATTATCTCGCTTAGGAAAAGCATGCAAAATAACATGACTAAATGAACTGAAAAAAATACAAATTTTATAAATAACCCTTTGGTTATTTATAGAGATATTTGGGTCTAGTTCCACCTTCCAATATTATTCAGTTCAAATATTAGCGATAATGCGCAGGATATGAGATGTACCAACTTGAAAATGTATTACGTACTTGTGGAGTTACTAGAAAAAAAGCTGGATTTACATAAATTGCAAAATCTTGTCTTAATTATATTTTTTCCATGTATAAGTATTTTTTGGGTATTCAATGCTATGATGCTTTATTATTTGAAACTTGTACCACCGAGGTCTAACTAGTCTTAACTAGCCATAAGTCAAACCTTATCCATTCTTATCCCATTTTCAAATTATCAATCACAAGAACAATAAATTTAATTAAAATCATCAAAATTTACTTAATGTATAGAAAAAAAATACTTTTACACATACATTAGTCAACATTAGACGCGAAAATCAAAATCTATGCTTAAATTGTCTTGTTGTCTTAATGTTTCATATTCATTCATGGCTTTCAAAGTGGCTATCATGGCTGCAATATTATTGTTAAAATTAAGGCCTAAAGCACTTTGAGGTTTTAATTTATACTGTGTTCAAATATTGTGACATGATCCTTGCACTCCTGGCTATTAAATTATTCAATGCTCGTTCTGTAATGAAAGTTTAATATTATAGACTTGAACTTTGACTTTTGGTCGCCATTTTGCCTGTCGTTTGAAACAGGGAAGGCGTAACCAAAGGGCTTTCCACCAGTCGCAATGACATATAAGAGGGGTAGTGGACGATTTTGTTAACACATAAGATGGGAGAGTCAGTATTATATAAATTTAAAATTCCAAGTATACAATCAGTGTAAATTGCGCCAATTTTCTCTTAACATCTGGCCATCTTCAACTCTTTGCTTTCCTGTCGTTAAAGTTATACCTACTACTGAATCTCACTATTATAAAGTAAATTATTATTCTCATTAATCTTATTATATTTAAAATAGTTTAAGGTATGATATTTTAAATTATTATTGTAACGTTTCATACGCCACGCGCAATCATTACCTGTCATGTTTAAAATTAATAAATGTAATAATATAATATTTCTTATAAACTATGTTGTATTACCTATGTATGTAATCGCATTTGTAACGGCGCGGCGGCGGGAAGCGTGAAATACCAAATTGGAAGTATGTAGAAGATCTTTGTTTTGACAATTATAGAATGATTCAATACAGCCGTTACAAATGTGGCAGTCGTTTATGTCGTGTCACCTGGCTGTTAATAAATCGAAAAATTATATATGATCTTTTCTTTACTTTCCAACTCCCTAAGTATATTGTTGACTGAGTGTTTGATTTTTATAAGAGTCCTTAAAATTAGGTATTAGGTCATTTGATAGTTAAATGCAAAGAAATTTTGATTTTTATCTAAGCAGTAGTTTTTGTATTGTTTGCACTATTCCCTGCAATGTGGCGTTCTACTTTTATTTCTATTTCAGCACACTTAAACGCAAAAGTTGTGCATCGTGTCATAGCTGATGCATCGTCAGGTGAGATAGCGGACAAATGCTTGCCTATCTACAATAATAATAATAAAAAAAAGACCGATTGAAGATACTGTAGCCGCAGCAGGCTGATTGTGACAACCATAACATGAATGCTCACTATTTGGTTCAGAAAATTCGTCGAAAAGTTTTCAGTTTGGAAAATTGTTCTGTTGGGTACTATAAATTCGTGCATTAGTAGATATAATGAAGTATATCTTACTTATTTGCTTGTTCGCTATCTGGGTAGGCTCCAAAGAGCAAGAGCTGACACATAACGCCACGAAGCCCTTATTAAAAGATCTACTTCAAACCACCTGCACTTGATGCTTGCAAGTAATGCAGAATTTTAAATTGTATCATGAGAAAAAAATACGTAGAAATAGGTAACTGTCAAAGTTTATTTGTTACATAATGAGCCTAAACATAGTTTTACTACAAAAATCCTATCGTTTTGCCTCTCATATTGGAGCGTGATCATCAGACCAGATTAATCATTCTAAATAGCCAAATTGTATGGCGATATGAAATAGTTGGAAATGGCTAAAGTTAAGCTTGGTTTAATAAAAGCGTGTTATTTCAACTGATGGAACAGCTTTTGTAACAAGTAATTTGTGTTAGTTTCACATTTACTACCTTTTTTATTATCCCGTTGACATTTATAATCTAAATGAAGAATGATAATGTAATTAAAATAAAAAATATATATAGTAGGTATTAAAAAAATATATATATATCATCAGCCTATCGCCGTCCACTGCTGAACGTAGGCCACCCTCATATCGGCTCCATCGACCGTCGGTACGTCTGGAGACACGGCCGACCCAGTTCCACTTCAGCGTGCTGATTCTTCGTGCAATGTCAGTGAGTTTGGTTCTCTGGCGAATCATTTCATTGCGGATTCTATCTGCCAGAGAAACTCTGAGCATTGCGCGTTCCATCGCACGCTGAGCGACCTTGAACTGGTGTACCAGCCCTACGGTGAGTGTCCACGTTTCAGCTACGTAGATCATGGCAGGTAGGACGCACTGATTGAAGACTTTTGTCTTTAGGCAGTGTCGGACAGACGATTCAAAAATGTGACGGAGCTTCCCAAATGCCGCCAAGCAAAAAAAAATATATTTATATATTTCAATGATCCTAACATTGACAAGGGGTAGGTGGGTACCTAAGGATAGTAGGTACTACCTATGGGTGAATGTGGCTTCCGCACTATTTTCAAAAGTTATCAAATCTGAGATCTAGATTAAAATAATAGTAGGTATTTAACCCATAAATATAATAAAAAATTGAATGTATTTATATTTTGACATTTTAAAAATGTCAAATAATTGTTTTGATTGATCATTCTCTTGATGGTTTTTATACGTTTTACTATTATTATATTATTTTCATTTACTTTAGATTTTATGTTGTCTGACGATTTCGACGATGATTTTGATAGTAAACTAACAATTAGACCGTACGAGCTTGTAGATCTGGTGCGTGAAGAACAATTAGGCAAGAATAACTTAGAAGTAAAGCATAAAAAACCACGATTTGTACCTTTCAACTGGTCTTCTAAGCAAACTAATAGTATAGGCAATGGTAAAATTATTTAATTCAATATGATAACATTTTATTTGGTGGTGTCGTCAATGGTTGTTATGTGTATTATAATAAATGTCGACAAATATAACAATTAACTGAAAACATATTCTATTTCTCTTCACACACTATTCCGCACATGGCAGGGTTGGCAGAGGGAACCTGTTAGGACACTTCGTTCCAATTAAGACACTTCTGCTTCCTACCTTCCGCCAAATTCTGGAGACAGTATGGTGTTCAGTGGCGGAACTCAGCGCCCTGTTTGCCTCGTTACCAGAGCGCGGATATTATAATATTAAATATTTCATTTCCTTGTATGAAAATGGAACAACTGACTCATATTTTCCACTTTTAGTCAATAACCAAATTGTCATGGAACGGCGAAAGCTATGGAGTAGATGGAGTAAATGGGGCGGATGTTCTGTCACTTGTGGAGACGGTACGATATCGCGCCGACGCCTTTGTGTCTCTGGAAGATGTGCACCTGGGGAACTCGAGGAACAGAGAAGGCCTTGCAACCGCCCTCCATGTAATGCTTTTTCTGATATTTTTGATGGCTCACACGAATGAACAATTTTAAGAAATTTTGAATATACCTACTAGATAGCCTTAAGTTTCAGAAAATAAATTATTTTTATGATATTGTGTTTTAATAATTAATAGAGAAGGCCTTATTTAGCGAATATTAAATATTTTTTAACTTTATAATATGAAAAATCCTTCTGTCTATTCATATAAAATATCAGTACCTACAATTTAGTAAGAACCTTTTGTCTCCATTCAAACTAGAAGTCTCAATACTGTTGATAGTTACTTCACAATAAAATTAGATCATCCATTATATTATACAAATACTAAATATTTTGGAATTAGTTCATGAAAAATTATGTTTGCTTTTTTACTTTAAGAGACTATTGTCTGCAGTCGTTTCTCTACCTGGACACCGATCAGATAAATATGTTAATCGAACTCTGTTTGGTAATACGAATTGTTTTGAATGAAAGCCAACACTACGCCTTCCAAGGAGTCTCCGTCGCTTCGTGCAAAGGTAAACAGTATGTTCGAAGAAGTAATTATTCCTTGGTATAAATATGTCTGTCGGTATTTTGTGCTGATTTCCATTATCTACTCGATCGTAACTAGTGATACAATTATTAGCAGAAAGTTATAAAGATGAACGTATATATAGCTACAATAGGAATATTACATTGTTCATCATTTTATCCCGTCGTGTCACAGTGTACTGATTTAATCGTAACATTATAATCTATATAAAATTTTATTAAACATTGAAAATATTCAGAAGTGTTTATTCTTTTCAGCGACTGACGATGTCAAAGATGTACGAAAGACATCCACCAGAATACCTTCCAGTGATTATGTGTCTACTCCAGATACTTGGGAGAGCAATCCTGAATTAAAATCATTATGGGTTTACCGACCAGCATCAATAGTAAGATTTTTTTTATTAGAATACTTATTAAATTAACCGATATGTATAGGTATATATGTCTGTATGTGTATATTCATTATTATTTTATTACTGTATTTTATTTATTCTAATTGTGCACTATAACGTTATTCCCATTTCTTTATTAAGTTTAAGTCCTTTACTTCACAAGCCTGTAAGAGATATTGTTTTATTTTCGGTTATCTATTTTTTATTTTTTTATTTTTTTTAATTTCTGTGTACAATAAAGGTTTTTCTATTTCTATTTCTAAATATATTTTTAATTAAATAATTATTTATCTTTTTACATAGTTTTCAAGGCAGCCCAATGATATAACATCTTATCAAGTTGCTCCCAGATCACGGCATTTTATCACAAAACTTGCGAAACCTATGTATTATGGATTTGATCCGTTTTTTGAAAAGGTATTTAGCAATTTTTGTTAAAAATATTGTAATTAGCGCTTATAGTAAGCTGCCATGTTATTTCTGTTTTATTTAAAGAAAATGTAAAATATTTCAAATAAATATTAAACATTTCTTACAGAGAGTATTTGAACCCTTCGAAAGAAGACAAAGACCTGTTACTCTGCTAAATTTTAGAAGAAATGGAATGGAGCCTTACAAAACGGTAAGGACAACATTTTTAGAGTAAACAAAGGTCAATATTAACTTCCAAAAGCATACCTCACAATAATAAAAAAATAGACATTAAAAGTTACGTTATAATTATATAATAATAAAATATATGTTTTATTTACATTTAAACTTTTAAAATTGGTAAGCAAAATCGTAATAAGAAAAGACATTTGATATTTCCTTATTGCATTTACATCAAAATTTAAAATTATTTTAAATATCCACTATATAACTATAAAAAATCTACTATAAAATATCTACTATTTTTAGTGAAAAAAACATTTCACTAAAAATAGCAGATATTTAGTTTTATACGCTTTTCTTTTGAAAAGAAAACATGGTGTGGGGCTGTACCAAGCCTTCGTCAACTAGCGGCATGAAACTTTTACAATTATTATCTGTGCCGCAATACATCAATTGTCAATATATTATATTTATTAAAATCAAACATATAAAATATTTTAAAATCTTGCTGTATTTTTTTATATTTTGTTATTATAGAATCACATAAAAATATTTATATATATCCAATTGCCACCATACCGTACACAATTAATATTTTTTTAAGTAGAGACTATTTATGGTAAGGAATATAATATTATTTCACTTTAATATAATCATTTTATTTTTTTTTATAAAAAAATATCCTTATTGTGAAGCTTAGTTTTGTATACATACTAGAGGACGTGCGCAGCTTCGCCTGCTTTTTAGCACCCTTAGAGATGAATTCTAAAAACCGTGAAACACGTGTTCAATAAAATATTTTTAAGAGTCTGAATTTCATATTTTATAAAAATCGGTGCTGATTTAAAAAAAATCCATACAAACTTCCAACCCCTATTTCACCCCTTTAGGGTTAAAATTTTTCAAAATCCCTTCTTAGTGGATGTTCAGAATATGAAAATAATCATCTTTCTAAATTTCACGTTACCATCATCAAGGGTTACGGCTGTACGTCTTACCTGAGTCAGTGAGGACATGTCTAGGAGACTATGGCATTTTCGCTTACTGTGCTGCCATCTTTCCTTTCTACAAAATCCTTTCTTTCTACTAAAAGCTTTATTCTCTTAAGTCTTAAGTGTATTACTAGGTACAGATGGGGCTTGACGTCGCTAATTTCAATTAGACCAAATAAATTAGTTAGGATAGTATAGCTTTTTGTTTTCATTTGTTGTTGTTTCTAATTATAATTTATAACTTTATAGTAGCTTAATAGAAGAAGGAAGGTAGAGAAGAAAGAAATATATTGCTCGTTTTTTACTTACTTCCAATATAAAATGTTTGGTTTTTAATATAACACCTATTACATTTATTTTTCAGATCAATTCTGACAATATAGATTCATCTGATGTTGCTGAAATTCAATCATCTTTTAACGACATAAGTAGTTTTTGGCGAGAAATACCTGGGGCGCGTTAATATAAGTGTAATGTTATCTAAAAATGTTCATAGATTTTATATAAACTTAATAATATTTATATACTAAGATTTTGTTGTTTGAATTAATATACGTTCATAGTTATATGTCTCCTCTTGTCCCATTTTGATATTCTTTACATAAAATAATATAGTATCCAATACACCCCCCCAATTGAATACCTACTATGCTACATTATGGATGCTTGTACCATGTATATGTGAATTTGTTCTAAGTATAATTGAAAATAAAAGAGAAATATTCCCCGTGAATTGCAAGTAGCAGAACTAACTAAACTAACTAAATTCATAATATTAATTTATTTCTGTGTTTAATAGTAGCCATAGTAGGCTCTATTTTAAAAAAATAGAATAATAATAGTCAGGTAGCTGTTAAAAAGTATTTTAAAAATAAAATATCTTATGAGTGTTTAAGTGCGAGAGACCAAACGAATAAAAATGTTCTATTTGAAATACCATTACAAATTTATTAGTTTGCACCTGTTATCTCCTCTTAATGATTTTGCCAGTGTATTTATTTATTAGTTCGATAATGCTAATCTTATATACCGGTTACAGTACACGTAAATAGAAAAAAATACCTGCTCAACTAACAAAAA
>HE671495.1:100969-146966 GCA_000313835.2 Heliconius melpomene melpomene
AAATCGAAAGGTCACTCACTCATCACGAAATCTCAGAAACTACATGTTCTAGGAATCTCAAATTTTGCATAGGAGTTATTTATAGGACGTAGGTGCTCGCTAAGACGGGAATTTGCAATATTCGACTTCTAAGGGGTTGTTTTTGGGGTAGAAAGTTTGTATGAAACTTCGTTACTACAAATGCTAGGAGTCTCAAATTTTGCATAGATGTCACTATAACGTAGTCATGGAGACAGAAATTAATAATAACATAGTTCACGCGGGTGTAACCGCGAGCGGGCCGCTAGTATATATATATATATATACTACAAGCTAAATAACTTTACCAATATCTTCTACCTAGGTGTTTTTTTTTCTTTTTATGTTTTAGTAGTAAATATTTAGTAAATTTTAAAGATACATATGGTTTTTTATTTATTTATTGCTAATGTGCTGCTGTGCCGTGTGCGGGATACAGTGTGAAGCTGATAAGACGATAGCCGTGAGAGGTTATGTTAATCTATAAACGGACGGTCCTTAGATAAAATATCGAAAGTTAGAAATGGCTAATTTCTTTTATTTTTATTTTAAACTACTAACAAAGTTAGTTTTCGATTACAAACACGATTTAAAGACACATTAATAGCTATTTTTAAAATTTTTTAAAAGTCGTCATTAATACACTTCTTAGTAGTTCAAAAGAGCTATAGAAACATTTGCGGTTTTTCACTTTCATTAATTTACCTACGGACCATCGATACGTGCGAACGTTCAAATTGCAATTCAATCAATTTCTCTACCTAGAGACTCGGTTGAGATTCTTAGCGGATCAAATGGTTCCATTGTTCTTGTCCCAGGTTTGAACTCTGGTCGTGTCGAATTTTCCTTTTAACGAATTACGAGAGAGAGAGAGAGAGAGAAAGAGAGAAACTGAGCACATCTGTCTTTGTGCACTATAACGTCTTCATAGCCAAGCCCAGATTGAACTAGGTTGGGATAGCTTATGTTTTAAGGAAATATTATTTAAAGTGTTGATATAAAATTTATATTTTACATGACAAGTTAACACCCTTCAAGTGTTGTGATAAGGTTAGTTATCAAAATTTCGCTACCATAAATATATTTTTGGCGATACACTTGTACTGACAAAGCCGTCACGTCACCAGAGGGTTTTTTCACAAAATACAAAAGAGACATTATCGTTGCTCGCATAATATACATATATAATACTAGTGGGCCCGTGTGGGGCTACGCCCGCTTGAAATAGAAATATTAATAAAGAAATTGAAAACTAAAGATTCAGTATTATTGAAGTATTTTGCATGCTTCTAATAGATCCGATATTATTCACTAGTGCTAAAACAATTTCATCGGCTTATATCTATATAGTTTAAGTGTACAATATTATATTATACACTTACACTATATATATATAAAATCGAAAGGTCACTCACTCATCACGAAATCTCTGAAACTACATGTACTGGGAATCTCAAATTAAGCATAGTAGTTTGCATGAAACTTCGTTACTACAAATGCTAGGAGTCTCAAATTTTACATGGACGTCACTTATAGGTAATCATGGAGACAGAAATTAATAATAACATAGTTCACGCAGGCGAAGCCGCGAGCCGGCCGCTAGTATATATATATAATACACACACTAAAATAAAATAACAATTTTAACATTTATACTAACGAGGATTGCAAGTAGGTATAAATTTTATTCATTTCAAATATCATCGTGATTTGCACATTCAATAGACAAAAAAATTAAATACAATTTAGTGCTGCTCTCTTATTAAACCGTTACGGTAAACGTTCTACGACACCAGTCTGTACGGAGCTTGACAGGTACTGCCATAGTAATTCTATTAATGTTTAGACGACTTCTTCAGATTCAAAAATAAATAAGTATAAATATAATCTTTTCTTCGAGGAGATTATATTTATTTATTTTTGAATCTGAATCTAGAAAACCGTCTTGGCACAGCGGCATAGCGTCTTACAGCAAACGCGACGATTGTGGGTTCGATTCCCACTGGGGACAGGATTACTTGTATTTCGTTGCTCCGGTAACAGGATAAAGCGTGGCGTTCAGTTCCGACAGTCAACACGTACGAAAATGGAGGACACCCTGTCTTGTCTTTTCCCTACTAAAAAAATATATACAAAATGAGTGCATACGCCGGACAATTCAACTTTCCCGTTGACCTTCCTATCCTTATTCTAGATGGGCGAGTCCGACTTGCAATTGATCGTTTTTTTAACATATGTAGATATAGTTATAGCATAGCATAGCATAGTTAGTTATAGTGGTGTATATATAATCTGTATTCTCACATATTGATAATTTTGTATTATCAAAAGTGTTATTTAAAGATAACATCAAGATTTTCTAAGTATTTACGTTTAAAATTGTACTTAAAGTAATTCTAGAAGTCAAATCTGCTAATAATTTTTCTTGAACGTTAGTTTTAATTTTTATGAGGGAATGATTGAAATAATTTGATTAATCTGTAATCTTATTTAATATTTTTTAAGTAAAGAGATAGGAAAAACGGAGTGATGTGAGTAGGACATTTCTTTGAATCGGAAATTTTAAGGTCGTGGTGGCGCCATGGGATTGCGTTGGACTGTAAACACGGTAATCACGGTAGTTGTGGATTCGATTTCAAAGTTTTGACACCAGGTTCCTGTCATCAATGAGGGCAAAAACGTGCCCACCCCAGAATTTTACCAACAAAAATTAGTAAAAAATACCTTAAATTAGTCTTTAAACATGAATGATGTTTGAAAAATATATAATATACTTATTTTACATTGTCAGCCTCACGTATTATTTTAACACCTAAATAATCCTATAAAGTTTCTATTAAAACTAAAAAAATGTTTACTTTGTGTGACAGTGGCATCGCCTTAAAGTGACAAAAGATATATCTAAATTCCAAAGATAAATAAAAATAATCTGTATAATAGTATCTATCTTTACACGTCGGTACTAAACGTAACTCACATGTTTACATATTATTTTGTATACTTACGAAATACATATAAAGTTGTTTTAAGGAAAATCCTAAAATCAATTGTTTTGTTTTAAAATTCAATTGGAGCTTTTTTTTATTTATTTTGTCGTTTAGATAGATGACTTTTGTTGTGTTAATCTTGTTTGTTGTTGTAAAATTTTCATTTTTTGTTTATTTATTTACCTCATTATTATGATTGCATTTGTATTTTTTATTATACGCTATGGAACATTTTTAAAGTGTTATTCCGAAAGAAAGAGATTCCTTGCTTAGGAAAGAAAAATACTTTTTTAGAAAACGTATAAAAATATAAACGTAGCGGGACTCGAACCCGCGCCTCCTGGAAACCGTCCAGGCGTTCTGACCACTAAGCCATACGTTCTTATCAAGCTATGTCGAAATTCTTATAGGTTTGTTATCGATACCTGATATTTATATTGTTAGCACCCCTGTAGGAAGATTTTTACAAATTTTTGGAAATTTTTGGAAATTAGGAGTTTGAAATATGGCCCAATTATAGATTAGATATATTATGTAGGAGAAATGCAGAACGCTAATATTTTTCAATAATATTAAGCTTCAAGTACATAAAATCTGACAATATAAATATTATACTACTAGTGGGCCCGGACGCGGCTACGCCCGCGAAAATATAAGCCTAAATAATTAAAATAAGTTAAAAATTAATAATAAGTGGAGATTTATTATTAGAAAAAATATCTGAGTAACCGAAATGAATAAACAAAAGAAGTAAAAGTAACTAAAGGAAATTCTTAATATTAGAAAAAGTACCAAAAGTTTGTCGTGCGCGCGTACTATACATTTTTCTATATTAAATAATTATTAAGTAAATAAGCGCCATGTATGCATTAAGCAAACACACTTTGGGTGACGTTTTCTTAAAACAACAAACTTTACAAGCCGTTGCTTAGCAACGCGTAGCGACGATTGTTATTAACATGGCGGAATAAATTGCATGTCAAATTAATTATTTTAATATATTGGTATATATCGAAAATATTACAAATATGAGAAAAAAAAGTATCCTATGTTCATCCCGAGACCCTCAAATATCTCTATATGAGTATTTTATCACAATTAAATTAGCGGTTTGGCCCTGATTGCGTAAAAGACAGACAGACAGACAGACAGACAGACAGAGTTACTTTCGAATTTATAATATAGGTATGGATTGTATTTATAAAGTGACATGCACGTTGCTATGGCAACGCATATTATTATAATACGCGGCAATGAGTCCTCTAGTGATTATCAAGGCACATCCCGTACAAATAAGTTATATTGAATAGTATGAAAACTTGTGGAATTATTAAGAATTCCAATTCAAATATGCTACTGTATGTGGAACATATTCTTAAAACACCATTTACTTCAATTCCAATTAAAATTCGCCATTTCCGCAGTAATTAAAGGAAGTTACAAATGTCGTTTAATATATAAATATTGTATCACTTTTTGCAGTAACAAATAAGCAGAATTAAGATATAGGTATGTAGGTAAATATATTTTGTAACGACGATACGGCGTCAATTATATTATTAAATATTTACAAAAATAAACAAAAGTAGGTACAATCTTTCTGGGAAACATATTTTTTAATTTTTAAATTAATTTAATTATACATATATACTGGCACTCTGTCATTTTAACCTAATAACCATTTACACTATTTATGATATGTAACTAATAGATTTTTTAATTTTAAATTATTATATTAAAAAATTTATTATCTAAAAAAAACCATTTAGCGAACCTTTACAAAGAAAAAAATGTAAAAAAAAATCACTTTGAATCATTAACATGTTGTTTAATGTCAACTGTTTGAAACAAATAACGCGGCCTTGGTCCTCGTCGTGTAAGTGTTAGAGCTACGCGAAAACAATGTGAATAGCGGCGGAATCTATATCTATACGTGTATTGCGGTAAATAATATGAAAATAGCACACGATTCTTGGCCGGGATGAGTCGATTTTTTTCAGTTTAACGCTTCATCCTCAACATAGGGCAAGCAGACGGAGCCGAGTGCTAATACACTCCGTTATCCATTTCCCCCTTAATTCTGGATGCATTGAGTGGTGGAATTAAACGCCGCGCTTCTGCCCCGACGTCAGAGCGAAGAAATGAAAACTTTAAGTATTTCACATATTCGAGTGGAGATCGAACCTGCGCTACGACTGGCCTCAATTGAGTACATTTAACTTTGTGTGAATTGGGTATAATACGTAAAATATTGGCTCGTAGGAATTGCGAAAACAGAGAAACACTTATTAGAAAACATAAAATTTTAAACTTAGCGAGATATGAACCAGCACGTCTTGGACCAATTTTTATGTTTACTAAAAAGTATTATTGATAATTTGTTAAGGAATTTACGTTTGAACTGTATAATTTAATTAAAAAATTATTCGTGTCAGTTTAAAAAAATAAAAACAGGTTACTATCAATCGATGTGCAAAATTTTATTTAAGTACTTGTCTACATTTCTAAGCTCTACTTTCAATTAAATTGTGACATTTAGTAATTTCAGACGTTTCAAAACTACATTTTTGCAATTGGTAAATCTTAATAATGTTTTTGATAAATGGAGACACCATTAATATCTATATTTTTATATAAAAAAATAACATTCATTAATATTTAGTTTATCTATACTAGGTGGGCTTGGAGTTGGACCTGTTATACAGGGTGATGCGCTAACAATCTTGACTATATTTTCGACATTTTATAGGTATTAGAATGAACCTTAATAAAGTTAACACTGTATTAAGGCTAAATACGTTTTTAATGTGCTTCATTAAATACATATGTACACATTTGTATGCAAATTGGTAAATTTGCATCTTTAACTGCTGTTATCTTTGAAAGGCCACCGACGTATCGTATTCTACTGTATATAGCTGCAATTAATAAACTTAAAAATATTACTTCCTATTGTTAAAATGGATCTTTTGTATTAGAACATAACAGATATACAAAGTTTCCGTTCATTACAATATTATATAACAATATAGTCCAAGAGGCAGCATGTGTAATCTGTTGTATTACAACCAGCAACAAGTGTGTTAAAGTGTGTTTATATTGTTTGTGCAGGTGAGTGCGGTGTGCGGTGGCCCGTGGGCTGCGGCACTGGCTTGTGGACACTTCACGCTTATTGTGTAGGCGCCGGTGGAGCTGCGCTGACGCCTCGTCGCCCGCGGACCATCAGTCGGCTCGTTGCCGGCACGTTATTTACACGTGCATGCCTCCCGCCCAGTGCCGATCAAGTATAGTGTTCTGACTCTCCACACTACGCCGACATGAGCGCCGGTAAGAGGAAGCTCTCGTTCCTTGGCTTCGCCCCACAAGTAAGTTTTAATTTACTCGATTCGTTTATTTGTATTAGTTTTTGTGTAGATTTTATGTTGATAATACTTTGATTATGGTTTCATTTTTTTTAAGTGGCTAGTTTATAATCTGAACCAAAGTTTCTGCATCGGTGATAATTCGATATGCGTAGAGCATGGCCGTGCAAATATTATGAGATTTAAATTGATTTTATAGGCGTTTATTTTATTTTTACTATTTAGTTAATTGAATATAATAATATTTATCTACTCTGATTTTTTTAATTGCTTACTAATAATTTCAATTCTTATCTTGCTGTGTATGTCGTAAAGAAATAAGTCAAGGTGTTCCTGATGTTACTAGAAGAATTCTAACTTTTATCCTTAACGCACTCGGAGTGACAATTAAGGGAGATGCTCATAGGCGTTCAGAGGCCTTCATAAGAGAGATGCTCGTTATCCTTGTTCATAATTTGCGATCTTTTATAATTGCCTAGTTTCTAGAAATGTAATATGCTACCTTTATTACACAATTTATGTCATGATAAAATTAAACAATTATATCAGCTTCGTATCCCGCGTAGGGCAGAGAAGCCAGAATTAACATAGTGTTAAGGCTAAGGGCATAGGGCTTAAAACCGCGAAGAATAATTAATTTTAATGTACTTTGTTATAAATAAATAAATAAATAAAAAAAAAACATTTTCCGCCAAATTCTGAAGGCACTGCGTGTTAAGTGAGGAAACACAACGTCGCGCTTTGCCTCGACACCATATCAGAAATGAAAATATAAATTAAAGTAAATAATTAATTTCTTCAAGTGGGTATCGAACCCACAACCACTCGCGATTACAGGCACACTGTGCCCCTGCGCCACAGCTGGCCTCTTGATATTTTCTGTTAAAGTATTCCACTCATCAGCACCAAGTCAAAGTAAAATGTAATAAACGAACAGATGACACTACCTCTTTGAGTGAAGTTTGCTGGTTAAATGCATGGGAAACGTGGGTGGGATGTGGACAAACTATGTAAACATTTACTTGTGAACCACAACATACATAGAAACTTTATAGTGACAGATTTAGTCTGTGATATTAATTTCTGTTTAATATACGTATATATATATTTGGCTGTAAATATAGATAGAGTTAGGTGTGTTTTTATGTCATATTAATATGACATTTTCAAAGTGTTATTCCAAACTTAGGAAAACTTTCTTAAAAAGTATTTGTCAATATCCTTTATATACCGCTTTATATATACTTAAACTATCTTTCTGTGAAAATTTATTATTTTCTCACGATTTGTAGCCATTAGAATAAGTTATGAACGTTATAAATAATAATATGTTTATTATTAATGATAGAATATTTATTTATACATGGTTATTACAATTAACGATCAATGTCTTCTAGATTTTCATAAGTTATTGTAATAAATTGTCGTACAAGGTTAAATAATAAGCAGATAGAAGTATGCGTATTGCTCAACAGGAACAGTTTACATAGTGAATAGTAAAAAAAAATCAGCTTTACCCTTTATCCCGCATACAGCGGGATAGGCAGAGGGAACCAAGTGTTAAGACACTCCGTTCCTTGTTTTCCGCCGATTTCTGGAGGCATTGAGTATTGAGACATATTTCATTTCCTCGAGTGGGGATTGAACCCATAACCAGTCACGTTTACAGTCACTTGAACTCCTGCGCCACGATTGGCAAAAAAAAATAAATACAGTATAATATAACACTGTGTATTTCTTTTATTTTGATAGTAATGAAGTAGATTTAGTATTTAATCGGATTACGAAGATAACTTATTTTCATTGGGATAGGTCGCGTTTTATCTACTATCTATATGTATTAAATTATTATCTGACGTAGTACTTTCGCTATTAACGAAGGAAAAGAGGCTAATATAATTTCAATTTCCAACGCATATAATAATATCAAACACCGAGTGTATTTTAAATAAACATGTCCTCGATCGTAAACAGATATTAGATAATATTCCTTATCTTTATCTACTATTTTGTTTTTCGTTTATCAATGATTTTTCAAAATTAAATATTAAATTTTAAAGCGCTATCTTGTTTTAAATCACATTAAATAAATCCTTGAAAAAAATAAATTGTAGAACTAATTATAAATTTGTTTGTAATTAGTGGTTGTTGTGATACATTGTATTGAACTTAAAAAATAAACAAAGTTACAAGAAAATTAACTATTTTGCTCAACTTGAGACCGATGTTTGTGGTAAAACAATAAATATTTACAATGTTTGAAATGTTCGCATCCGTCCGTCGCCGTAGTAAGCTGAAGCGATCTAATCAACGACAATCAATCCATACCTATATTATAAATTCGAAAGTAACTCTGTCTGTCTGTATGTCTGTCTTTTACGCAATCAGGGCCAAACCGCTAATTTAATAGTGATAAAATACTCATATATAGATATTTGAGGGTCTCGGGATGAACATAGGATACTTTTTTTTCTCATATTTGTAATATTTTCGATATATACCTACATATTAAAATACTTATTAAATTGACATGCAATTTATTCCGCCATGTTAATAATAACCGTCGCGTTGCTAAGCAACGATTTACAAAGTTTGTTGTTAGAAAATGTCACCCAAAATGAGCTTGCTTTACGCATCTCTCTATAGAAAACTGAAATGAATTTCATAAATATATTTAATAAATATTCGTATAGTTTAGGCGGGCGTAGCCGCGTTCGGGTCCACTAGTATAAAATATATAAACATCTTTTGTTGACGCTCCAGTCAGTCTTCATAATTCATATTACTTCTTAAGGTACGTCGGGGGTAACACCGGACTTTTGAAGTGTTTCTGTAGGTACTTTTTACCTCAAAAATCTCAGCTTCGGTTTACGCTAAATTAATGTTAATTATAATGATGTTTATTATAGATTATCATAATAAATGCTGCATTGCTCTTAATTTAGTAAGTACATGTGTAAACGTAACGGTTTTTGCTTTTGACTTTTGTAAAGTCGATATATATTTTTGATGTAAGGATAAACTTGAACGTAATTTAAATTTACCTCTGTTGTTTTAACAATAGAGTCTATAGAAGTGTGTTGTCCGATTTTCTCATCTAATTTATGAAACAAATTAAAAAAAGTATGCAAAATTCTTCTACCTACTTAGTTAAAAAAAGTATACATATATATGTATATACTTTTTTGTATAAGGTATATACAAAAAAGTGTATATATATATATATACACGCTTTACATAAGCTCGAAAAAGTATACGCAGAGTGAGTCAACTCTTGTTTTTATAAAACTGTTAATTACAAATATTAATTAAAGATTTGAAATTTATATTTCCACCGAGCAGTCTTCAAAACCACGACCATCTGGATCCAACATTGTCTGCTGTGCTATAGTAAAGTAATTAGCTTTTATTCAAAATAATTCAGCTCATCCACGTATTTCACTGTGAAATTCTTTACAAAGGAAATATTAATTGGAAATATTCATGTTATGGTCATAGGTGCTCGAAGAAAGTACTGTACTCTATTGCATTTTACTTACGATTTTTTTCAGTTACATTCTTTGTTTGTATTTGAAAATAATCGTTTTGTGAACAAAACAGCCTTTCTACAAATTTATTTTACGTAATTTAAATATTATACAAGTAGTTAAGTAAAATGAAAGACATTTCATTTTGTACAACATTGTTATATGGATATACCTATGAATTAACTAGATTAGATTTTTCTATAAAATGTAGAATTTTAGCTTAGACTATATGGGATATTTAGAATCTCAAAAGCTAGTTTCTGAATGTATATTAAATTAATTGTACATTTATACTTGTTAAATAAAATAGAAAATAAAAAAAAAATAAAAATTAAATAAAATTAAAAAAAAATAATTAGTAAATCCGTTCTTAAAGCTTTTTTATATGTAATGATTGAATAAAAAACTAAGAATTAAACTAATAAATAAAGTTAATATTAAATACTTGAAAAATTTAAATCGATCATAATTATAGTGTTGTATAATAAATTAATTAGCTTAACAGTACCTACTGTATTATTAACACTTTAGTAGTAAAAAAATGTTATCTATTTTTTTATTCATTATGTTTTTAATTATGTAAATAAATGATTATTTCAATATGAAATAGGGAATTAACAATATTAGTATATTGTCGCACAGCCTCTGTCTGTAAACGCGTCGGTTGTGTGTTCGAATCTCATTCGGGTAATGAGATATTTTCATTTCCTTCTCTCTTAAGTCCTCTCATTCAACACAAAATGTCTCGAAATTTGGGCGGTGCATGGGGTACTTAGTGTCCTATACTAGGGGCGCGAACCGGATTTCAATTTTGAGTCGTTGCGCTCGCAATATCTCGGTAGTGTTCACATGTTGAGCGAAGCGAGAAATGAATTTTTGAATTTTTAGATCTTTTTTTTCGTCTAAAACCTTCTATGTGGTCATATTTTTATGTTTGCAAATTTTCATCTCAATCGGTTAAACCGTTTGGGACCCTATTGATGACAAAGAGTGCAAAAAGTCTCCAGTAGAGCGCGCTCAATTAGGTTCCCTCTGCCTACTCTTACAAAAAATATATATTAAGTAACTTTATTTATTGAAAACAGATACAATTTGACAAATGAATACCTTTTTATATGTAACTATTGAATTAGATTAACTTAAAGTTATTTAAAAATTATGTAAATTGCTAGCTAAGTACCTACATGTATACGAATATTGACAACTAAGAAATATAATTAGGAATTATTTATTTTTTAACACCAAATACTTACTATGATATCACTGTTTTTCAAAGAAAATAACTTGAGCTAATATTTTCGTGTACAATATGTAACTAAGTCTGAATAACATAATATTTTAAGTTTGTTTTCCGATAAGAAAATTTTGAAAAGTAAACTATTTCCTAGCATCAATGTCACGTTATCTGGACAGAAGACAAGTGGATTAACGGTTGTTTTAGAAATCCACACAATTGACAGAAAAATCCACAGAAAAAAACATAGTTATCTTAAATATAGATTCAGAATAAAATTTACTATGTAACCTCTTATATTTATATAATACTAGCGGACCCGTACGCGGCTACGCCTGCTTGACCTATAAGAATATTTATTAAAATTATTTTCAGTTTTCAATAGAATTAGTAAGAAAATGTAAGCTTAAATAATTAAAAGGAATAATAAGTAGAGACATATTATTAGAAAAAATATCTAAGTTATTGAAATGAACCAACTAAAAAAGTAAAAGTAACTAAAGGATATTCTTAATATTAGAAAAAGTTTTCTGTGCGTGCATACATACATATCGACTCTATGAAATAACTAAACATTTTTCTATATTAAATGGGATATTTTTTTGCGAACAATATCAAATAAAATAAGAAGAGCACCAAAGTGTAGTTTAAATTAATAGGATAATTCTACATATAGCTATAATTAGAAACAATAATTTTCATACATATATCCTATCCTACTAATATTATAATAATCTTATATATTTGAAAGTTTGTAAGGTGCATGTTTGTTTCACTTTTACACAAAAACTACTAAATGGATTTAAATGTAATTTTAAATGAAAATAGCTTATTATATATATTTACATTAAAATAACACATAGGCTACAATTTACGTAAATATGGTTTATGATCTGGCTAAAATATTACAATAAATTTAAGCGGGCGAAGTCGCGTTAGGATCGCTAGTATCTAACTACAAAATGAACTGGTGTTTCATAATAATTTTGTAAGGGATCTTATCAATCGATTTCGTTTGTTTCCTTTAAACTTATTACGATACGATTGTTTACGCCAATAATATCAATATTCAAATCTATATCCGGATAAGATAATAGTCAAGTACGGTTTTTGTTATGTCTAACTAAATAAAAGTACCTACTTTATGCACTTGAAATGGTTTAAATAAAATATGTCTGCCCGATTCATACATTGTTTAAGTACTTAAACATACATCAATATAGGAAATTATTTCCACATCGGGGAAGCGAAAATATGGTAAACTAGCGACCCGCTTGCGACATCGTCCGCTTGAAAAGGATAAAATATAATATAATCACTTAATGTTAAGTCAAGTCCACAACAATACAATAGTGAAAACTGTACTTAAATTAGTTTAAAAGTTTCTGAGACCATGTATCAACGCACAGACCAACCGACAAACATACATAAATTTAAAATAAATTGTGTTCTATTTCGTTAATAAATGCCCCCTATAGAAGTTTTTCTTAAATATCTTCCATATACAGATAGCTACCTGCTACATTTTTCATACTTATACGAATATGTATATTTAAAATTAAATTAAGTCAAATCAGCTTCACGTTGTGTCCCTCACACAGCAGGGTAGGCAAAGAGAACCTAGTGTTAAGACACTCCCTTCTTCACTTTTTGCTGAATTCTGGAGACATTGCAGTGGCAGAACTCAACACCGCGCTTTGCCTCGACACCAGAGCGAAGAAATGGAAATATAAACGTAAATAAATATTTCACTTCCTCGAGTGGGGATCGAACCCACAACCGTCGCGTTACAGTCACACCCTTGTGCCGCTAAGCACCCACCACCAATCCCGCAACCGTCATGTGTATAGACGGGCCGACAGACGCTACCCAATGCCCCGATGGCGTCACCTAACTAAATACTCGCAAAATAATCCCAATGTAATTTATCTAGGTCGGTCACACACTTAAAAGTGAGTAATAAAGTAATAAACGTATGATTTTTATTGCTTATTAAATGCTACCGCTATAAATATAATCTGTATGATTTCATATTCTAAGTGTTATTTTTACTCAGGTGCTAGTCAAACAATGAGTATTTTGTCTCGGATTCTTGTACAATTGCTCAACAAGAGTGTGTCAATGTTTACCATCAAAGAAATAATATATTTCTAAGAAATTATATTATTTTGTAAATTAAATAACATACTAATTATGTTGGATTTTCCTCATTTGTTTTACAGCTAACAATTTTTTTTTGTTTTTAATAATTTGCAGAGTTGTCGTAGAGTACGTATGTACGTCTCTCGGTTCCCGCTTGTATTCTTCAGCTTCACGCTATATTCTGCTTGTAGCAGGGTAGGTAGAGGGAGCCTAGTGTTAACACACTCTGTTCTCCCTTTCCGCTGGATTCCGGAGGCATTGCGTGCTGTGTGGGGAAACTCAACGCCGCTGCCAATATATTATACAAGCTTTCAACCCCTATTTCATCCCCTTAGGATCGAATATTGGAAATTTCAGTCTTAGCGAGCACCTACGTCCTATAAATAACTCCTATGCAAAATTTGAGATTCCTAGCACATGTAGTTTCTGAGATTTCATGATGAATGAGTGACCTTTCGATTTTATATATAGATATACAGTTATGGAGACAGTGTACTATTAATTTAAATGAGGTACACCATGAAGTCTCATAAATATATATTTTATTATTTGCTTAACAAACAATACTTTATTATTTTTACATAAATATATTGTAAAAAAAACAAATCATTAATATTTTATC
Source organism: Heliconius melpomene melpomene (assembly GCA_000313835.2). Lineage (NCBI taxonomy): Eukaryota > Metazoa > Arthropoda > Insecta > Lepidoptera > Nymphalidae > Heliconius > Heliconius melpomene. Next base: position 114,862 of record HE671495.1, read on the forward strand.
ACCAATGTCCAATTTAACACGAATTAATATTTTTTTTCTTAATCTATACTAATATAATAAAGCGGAAGAGTTTGTTTGTTTGTTTGTTTGTTTGTTTGTTTGTTTGTTTGTTTTTTTGTTTGAACGCTAGGATCTCTGGATCTACTGGATCGATTTACTTTGTTTTTGTTTTGTATGAAAGCTGCATTCTTCAGAAGTGCTATAGGCTATATAACATTACATTACACATATGTACTAATAAATTAAAATACTTTCTAATTTGACATGCAATTTATTCTGCCATGTTAATAACAACCGTCGTCGCTACGCGACCGCGTTCGTTACCGCGTCAGTTTGATATTCATCCTTATGAAAATAAATATAATAGTCACTTTTAGCATTTCATCTAGATTGAAATTATATTTCTATAGAAATTATATTCTTATATTTCAAGCAGGCGTAGCCGCGTCCGGGTCCGCTAGTAATTCTATAGAAAACCTGCATATTAAAGGTTAAAAATATTGTAAAAGAATTAGATAGAAAATAATTGAAGTAAAATAAATTGTTCTAGTAATATTGCAGTTCTATAATATATTGAGTTCACAAGGGCCCTCTTCTGGTGTACTAGAAAACACGTCATATACTAAGCACTAATGCAGTATAAGAGTCAAGTTGTGAGTAATATTATCTTCGACGTAAATATGTGTGAAGTATCTACAGAAAATCAGATTATTTCTCGATATAATAATATTTGCTGTCATCTTCACAGATCTTGCAAACAACATGGAAAACTACTTAATAATAATCGTTTGTTAAAAAATGCCTCTGCTCGTGGCAGTTGCTGCAAAAGCGATTGGTTGCGGATTCGATTCCCATTCGAAGAAAATAAAATATTGAATTCACTGACGCTTTTTGGGCTAATATATACACAAAACAGTATTTCACCAACTATACAGTAGGTATCAAATGTTCTCAAAAGAACGAGCGACGAATCGCCAAGTATTGCTAAAATTCAAAGGTATTTGCGTAAAAACAATTGGATTAAATCCAATCTTAGTTTGCGTGACTTACGAATTTAAATAAGTTCGTCATACATCTTGTATGTTGAGAATTTAGATGCCACTCATGCAGCCTTTTAGGATGTGCGTGCGCAAACTTGCGCTTATTTACTGTACACACGTTATTTTACAATAGACGTAAAAATTAGAAGCTCGATCGCAAAACGGTTAAGTGCGAGTCGGTATCGCCCACCGACAATTCTGTAAATTTTTCTTTTATAAAAGTTGACACACTTAAGTTTGCGTACATTTTTGATAAAATTACTAAAATATGTGTTTGTAATGTTGTTTTTTCTATGAAAGACATATATATTTTTTCCTTTATTTGTATTGTAAGTTAATAGTAATAATAATGAAAATATCTATAATAGATTTATTTTTGAATTTAATTTTTCTTTTTTTTTGTACCCTGCACTCTGTATTCCGCATATAGGGGAAGCCAGAGGCCGGGGGAACCTAGCAACTTAGTATTAGGACTTAACACCAGAACGAAGAAATGAAAATGTTTCATATTTCATTTCCTCGAATGGGCCCCTGCGCCACAACTAGCCTCTATTATCTAAATAAAAATAAAAATTATAATTATTATTTATTTATTTATTATTATCTAATAAAAATAAAATACATTGATTTGATGATCGCTGGTAATCACGCGTCTCTATTGCAATACAATAAGAAAAGCTATAAATCGATTAAACATGATAAGTCATTACTTTTTGTATTTACAAGAAAAACCATTTATTCACATATACGCCGTTTTTAATGATGGTCATAGAAAATTATATAAACTTTAGGTACACATGTGCGCATATATGCATTAGTATCTCTGATTGTTTGTAATTATATATAATTTGATGTCAATTATATATTTGTAATGGACAGTTAAATCTTATATGTACTTTATTTCAATAAAGGTTTCGTCATAGCAATGTATCAGCAGTATTAAAAGAAGTTTAAAAACCTGGCGCGTGTCGTGCAATCGCGATAAACTGTGGGTTCGATTCCCACTCGAGGAAATTGACTATTTAGTCAATATTATTAGATGAAAAGCGCTTCGTTGAGCTCTGCCCGTCAACATGTAATGCCTACAGAATTCGGCGGAAAGTGGGGAGCAGAAGTGATTTAATGAGGACGGAGTGTTTTAACACTAGGTTGCCAGGTTCCGCTCGTCCGTATGTTTTCCCTTATTATAATGCATTTTTAATATTATCGTATACCGTATTGAAGGGAAGTCGTTCGTGTATTAGAATAATAACGTCGGAAGCGTTGTCGTATACATGTGGGTGGCAGCGGTCGAGTCAAATTCACAAGTACTACGGTACTAATAAATATGATGCACTGAATGACTTACCAAATCTATACATATAATAATATTGTAACTGATCGCTGTCTGTACATGGAAGGTATATGTGAAAAATTATTATTCAGGTTCTATCAATATAATAGAACCTAAAACAAGGATTATTAAAAAAAACATGTTTTTCTTTGTTTATCTGTACATTGTGCATGCAAATCTCATAAACGGCCTTTTGACTATTGTATTTTGGAAAATTTCTCCTAACATTATAGTTAAGAGAAATTTTCCAAAATACAAGTAGGTACCTATTAGTGTTTGTTTTATTTAAATCGGTTCATAAATAAGAAAAAAAGTTTTTTTGAACCCTATGCCTATGTTTATATTTTTTTTTACTTACATTACAGAGTTATTATAAACTATATAATAATTTTCATCCAATTAAATACGTTGTGCAATATGTACTTTATGCTAAAATGCCCTTCATAGCGTATATATTAATATGTAATACCTTAGAAAATATCAGAGACTTAAAAAACATGGACATAGCCGCCATCGCCGTACTATCGAGAGAAACGTCTATGGAATAGTTATGTGAATATAGTCTCATGGAAAATCGTCTTTAAACATTGTATAATTATAATATCTTTTTCTGTCATATTACTATTTATCAATCACTAATCTCCCGACCCGTTCTGACTTCATAGAGGTGGTGCTTTAATTTTTTTTTTTAAATTAAAAAAATAATTTCTTAGCCTTAGGCTAGTTGATAGTTTATACTATAGGTTAAACACTTTAAAAAAATAATAATTAGAAATTTTGAATATTACTTCTTATAAAAAAATGCATTTGAAATTATTATTTTTTCTTTCCATCTATTTGCTAAGTCTATAGACTATAAATCAAAGTAGAATTGATATTTAAATTTATTGGAAATATACTATTGCTAATTGTTATGTGAGGTAATTTTCATTATAACACTGAAGTGTGATATGGCGTTTGTTTACTGATTTTACAATCCAGCTATTTTTGTAATTGTATATACATACCTACTTTATATTGTTATATATCATATAAAATGCTATATTTTTTATATTTTTAAAGAGTTAGTCCACACTAGAAAACATATAAAAGTTTGAACGTACAGGGATTAAAACCCGCGTCCGCCTTGCCACGATTCCTAAGATGTGCGATTAAAATTAAACACCAAAGATTATATATAGTTCGTGTTTTCACGCCATGCCAGACATGCCCTCGATCTATTTATTATAAAATACTTTGCTTACATTTACACCGATGTTTACGTGTTTCTTTTGGTAGGCGTACAAGCGGATGATGGGTAAAAATAATTTTAATAAATTAAAATTTTTAATTTTGAACGAATGTGCAAATATTAATTATTTTCTTGCATAAGAAAGAAATAAAAATAAATATTACGTGTGTTACATTATTACATTGACGCAACTCGATTGTTGTTAGCCAAAAAGTTGTGGATTTTAAATGTTTGGTGCAAAATTCCGACGCCACACGCTTGACGTTTACGTCGATCATGGTGACAGTAACAGGGGACGTTTCTGGCACATCTCAAATTAATTTATTTTTACAAATGTCTTCGTATCCTTGAACAGTGAGATTTTCTTAAAGAAGAAGAGGCCATCGTGGCGCTGTGGAACTAGGGTGTATCGCGACGGTAGTGGGTTCGATTCCCACTCGAGGAAGTGAAATATTTATTTACGTTTATATTTCTATTTCTTCGCTCTGGTGTGGAGGCAAAGCACTTTGAGTTCTGCCTCTCAACATGCAATGCTTCTAGAATTCGGCTGAAAGTGGAGAACGTAAGTTATTTAATGAGGACGGAGTGTTTTAACACTAGGTTGCCAGGTACCGCTCGTCCGTATGTTTTCCCTTATTATAATCTCTCTCTGTTGTGTGCGGGATACAGCGTGAAGCTAATTTTTTTTTTAATAAGAAAATTGGAACACATTTTTTTTGTAAAATTTACAGATTTTTGTAACGTATACTACAGTTATATATCTCATTGATATAGAAATATTTCCTTTTGCAGGGTCGATTGTAGTGTTATCGATTTCTTAATCTGCTCTATCATATACTTGAAACCAAAGAACTACGAAAAAGTATTTTACCTCGATAAGATTTTTATTAAATAAATTTTCTTAGTACCTATTACGATATTACATAAACGTATTGAAGCGTTGAGTTTCGCCACTAACGCAATGCCTCCAGAATGGGGAACGATAGTGTAATGTCTGAACACTAAGTTCCTAGGTTCTCTCTGCCGACCCAGAACCGATCAGCTATGTGCGGGATACAGTGTGAAGAATAAAAAAATAAATAAAATAAATGTATTAACAATAATATAAATATTAGTAAGTACTTAACAAACCAGTTTGTATTCTTCAAGAGCCGTGAGTCTCAATAGACTTGCTCCAATTAGCGTTGGCCGTGGTGATGCTTCGCCATGGTCTTTTTATGGATTATCAAGCCTTTTTGTGAAACGTGAGCAACTCAGTTTGAGCCCATTGGGGTTTAGTACCTTTGTAAATTAAATAACATATTTTACACGTTCGAATGACTTGATGGTAGCATTGTATATTGAATGTTGGGTCCATAGGTCCGAGTGGCTAACGAATAGACAACGCATCGTTTTTTTCGCATATATGTATAATCAATGTAGACACATTTTTTTTACAGTTTTATTATGTGCCAGTCCTTTTATATATATATAGATTATAATATGGAAAAAAATATAAAGATATGAAATACATACCCTTTTATTTATAGATTTAAGCTTATTTATGCAACGATTATACAGATATAATTGTTGTCTGAGTTGGTACGGTAATTATCTATACTAATATAATAAAGCGGAAGAGTTTGTTTGTTTGTTTGTTTGTTTGTTTGTTTGTTTGAACGCTAAGATCTCTGGATCTACTGGTCTGATTTACTTTGTTTTTGGTTTGTATGAAAGCTGCATTCTTCAGAAGTGCTATAGGCTATATAACATTACATTACACATATAAACTAATATATTTTAAAATACTTTCTAATTTGACATGCAATTTATTCTGCCATGTTAATAACAACCGTCGCGTCGCTACGCAACCGTTACCGCGACATTTTGATATTCATCCTTATGAAAATAAATATAATAGTCACTTTTAACATTTTATCTAGATTGAAATTATAGTTTACTGTATAGCATTCTAATAAATAATTAGGGAGATGTCACTGAGCCTTCGGGCGGCTTAATATGAGTATGACCGACGCGAAAATATTCTTACAGTTCAAGCAGGCGTAGCCGCGTCCGGGTCCACTAGTAAAATTATAATCTATACTAATATAATAAAGCGGAACAGTTTGTTTGTTTGTTTGTTTGTTTGAACGCTAAGATCTCTGGATCTACTGGATCGATTTACTTTGTTTTTGTTTTGTATGAAAGCTGCATTCTTCAGAAGTGCTATAGGCTATATAACATTACATTACACATATAGACTAATAAATTAAAATACTTTTTAATTTTACATGCAATTTATTCTGCCATGTTAATAACAACCGTCGTCGCTACGCGACCGCGTTCGTTACCGCGTTATTTTGATATTCATCCTTATGAAAATAAATATAGTAGTCACTTTTAGTATTTCATCTAGATTGAAATTATATTTCTATAGAAATTATATTCTTATATTTCAAGCAGGCGTAGCCGCGTCCTTGTCCGCTAGTACAATGATAATTTTAAGTAAGTAATTGTAAAATCTTAAACTAAAACAAAGATGCCAATAATAATTAATAATAGGATCTATCATATCTTTAACTTTAACAATATTTCTTTTATATTTATTTTTATATGTAGGTACAATGTAGATATAAAAATATTTGAAAAAAAATGAATCATAGAAAAAATATGATAAAAACTAAACTGGATTCAATTCCTGTAGCCGAGTGCTTCTGGCGGATAGACAACTTTTTTTTTAAATCTATGTACTTTTTTCGAGTAGATACAACGTAAAATAAACTAACACTCCAACGAAAAATCTATTTACCATATAAATTGAATTTATATAGAATATATATATATATATTAGAATTTTATAGAATATATATATATCTATATATATAAAATCGAAAGGTCACTCACTCATCACGAAATCTCAGAAACTACAAGTGCTAGGAATCTGAAATTTTGCATAGGAGTTACTTATAGGACGTAGGTGCTCGCTAAGACGGCAATTTGCAATATTCGACTTCTAAGGGGTTGTTTTTGGGGTCGAAAGTTTGTATGAAATTTCGTTACTACAAATGCTAGAAGTCTCAAATTTTGCATAGACGTCACTAGGACGTAGTCATGGAGACAGAAATTAATAATAACATAGTTCACGCGGGTGAAACCGCGAGCGGGCCGCTAGTATTCTATAAAATTCTACTACTACGCTTGTCGATTAATCATATAATATTATATGAAATTGAATGTACACTTACGTTCATATTATAAGTGTTTAAGGTCAAAATAATATATTCGTGTTATAATTGTCGTTATTGAGCCCGCTGTCCTTTGCAGTGTCATTACAATTTTACCAAGTTTTATCTAATCTATGTATAACATTAAAAATACATGTTCATTAAACATGTGGAGGTCATATTGCTTTTTTTCTGTTTCACGCTTTATCCCGCTTATAATAGGGTAAGCAGAGAGAACCTAGTGTTAAGACACTCCGTTCCCCACTTTCTGCCAAATTCTAGACGCATTGCGTGTTGAGTGGTAGAACTCAACGCTGCCGCTTTGCCTCTACATCAGAGCGAAGAAATGGATATATACATTTAAATAAATATTTCATCTCCTCGAGTGGGGATCGAACCCACAACCAGTCGGTTTTACAGTCACACTTTGTGCAACTGCGATACGACTGGCCTCAAATGAAAATATTAAGAAATAATAATTAACTACCCCGAGTGGAAATCGAACCTAAAACCGTCGCGTCAACAATCACACGCTTGTTACCTGCGCCACGACGGCCTATGTTTTTTTTTCAAATTCGTTTGAATGTATCACACTTAGAATTTTGATTGAAGTAAGTAGGTATGTACGGTGCGTCTAAGCCCCTATGCTTGAACAAGAGAACCAGTTTGTATAGTTTTTGTGTAACTGTTTATTCGCACATGGTTTTTGCAGATGCTTTAGTGACCTGTAGTCGAGCGCAAAAAAACGTGCTCTTTTTTATTATTAAATAAAATCTAGACGAAATACTTAAAGGCGAGGCTGTCACTTCGGTGGTCACATAGATAGTTAATACTAGTTTAAAAATATTTAATAGCTCGTCATATTATAATTTGATAGAGTGTTAAAAGATCAGTATTTTTTTTATTATCTAGATTGTGATAGTGACAACGTCCACGTGATTATGCGATAAGGGCAATTGGAAATTGTAAGTCGATAATAGATCTGAAATTTCCATAACATCCCATTTTTTATATGATTTGTTGCAAATACATTAAGATGTTATTGTTTTTAAAAAATAGGCAATCATTAAGTAATATACATATATACATTCACTTTATATATTTAAACATTAGAAATTAGGAGACATAGGAATATTAATAAAAAGTCAAACAAGCCGCGAATATATATACAAGTCTAATTAAAAAAAAAAATGTCTTAAAAGTTAATTTCTGGTTTATTTTTATAAGCACTCACACAAAAGTAAATGTAAAGCTCGGTAGAGTCTCGTCGAACTGTAAGTGTGTTTTTGTGAGATTCACTTCGTATAGTAACGAGTGTGTTGAAATATCCGAATCATGATTATTAATATGGCCAAAATAAAATGAAAAAGGCAGGTACCAAGTTCTTTTAACCTTGACTCCGATAATACATACACTCTGTATTTTATTGCTCCGTGTTGAATAAGCTTACATCTTTTACGAATACAAGATACCATACAATATGGTATACATGAACCCCTTGGATGTATTATTTCTTCGTCGTAACAAGTTTGGCTTGAAACAGCTGTCGGCGGCAAGTTTTAAAGGAAAGATGGGGGCTGTCGTCCGGCCGTGACCGTGACCTTTCAGTGTTATGACACTTTGGCTGCTCAAACGGTTATATTTAATTTTTTAGGTTAATTTTCAATTTAATATAATATTATTCTAATCAAATAAAAGTTTAAATATTTAGATTTAATAAGTTAAAAATATATCTTTAGATACATTGAAGACTCACACGTGGTAAGGAAGATACCGATGGCCGTTACCTAAATAATATAAATGAAAAATACAAAGTAGTTACATTTTTTATATTTATATGCAATACAATGAATGTTTAGGTATATGAAGATAAAACTTTACTTTAAATGAGAAAACTGTTGTTATTTAATTTTACTATTAGCTATAAAATTTTACTATATAAGCTGATGACGATCTTGAGTAACGATTTATTTATAACTTGCCTTACAAACACATTGTTAAGTATAAATATTAATATTATAATATTTAATAATAGATAATTATAGATTCATTATTGTCTAGATTTTGTTATTATAGAAATAGCGATATTAATAATCAGCTTCACGCTGTATATTCCATATAGCAGATTAGACAGAGGGAACCTAGTATTTAAAAACGAGGGAGAGATTTTAAGAATTTTAGAAATAAAAAAATTTTTTTTTTTTGGTTCTATTGCGTTGATAAATGTCCCCTATAATCTATATAATCTATATATATATCTATAAATCTATTCTATATATAAAAGGACTTGTCCTCACTGACTGAGGTAAGACGCACGCACAGCCGTAACCGCTGTGCGTAGAAACGTGGAATTTGGACAGATATTTACTTTCATAATCTGGACATCCACTAAGAAGGGATTTTGAAAAATTTTAACCCTAAAGGGGTGAAATAGGGGTTAAAAGTTGTATGGAAAAAAAATTTAATCTGCACCGATTTTTATAAAATTGTAAATTCAGACTCTTAAAAATATTTAATTGAACACGTGTTTCACGGTTTTTTAGAATTTACCCCCTAAGAGTGCCAATAAGGGGTTGAAAGTTTGTATGGAAAAATCTTTAAATCGCCACCGATTTTTATAAAAATTTAAATACAGGCTCTTAAAAATATTTCATTGAACATGTGTTTCGTGGTTTCTTAGAATTCATCCCTAAGGGTGCAAATAAGCGGGCGAAACTGCGCGCGCCCACTAGTAGTTTCATATATATCTTCAATATACAGACAACGATCGATGACATTTTTATTATATTTATACATTTTATATTTAAAATATATTTTTTTGTAAATATTTTTCTCATTACTAAACAAGAACATGGAATCTAGACTAAGGTGGTCCAGCGACCGAGTTGTTAGATATATATCGTGTGCTCTACTTTCAAATATCGCTTTAAATAAAATCCATAGTATTCGTACTTAATATAAACAAAAATGCACTCAGAAATAAATAGATATTTTTTATGAGTTCGATTCCCACTCAGGATAATAAATTGTTATTTATTAATATTTAAATGTCTTAGGTACTAAAGTGATAGCGTGTTGTTTGTGTTCGGCCACTCAGCACGCAATGCTTTGAAAATTCGACAGAAAATGGGAAAGGTAGTGTCTTAACATCGGTTTCCCTTTGCCTCTGATACAGGATGAAGCTGATTAAAAAACTTAAATCAGCTTCACGCTATATTTAGAGGTATCTACCTCACCCACAGGTAGGTTTAGACACTGTTCCCCATTTTCGGACGAATTCTGGGCAGGCATTGCGTGTTGAGTGGCGAAACTTAACACCGCTTTTTGCCTCGTCACTATGGCCAAGAAATGAAAACATACGACAACCAGTTGCGTTGCAACTAATCTCTTGGAAAAAACCTTAGATATTGAAAATATGTTTAAAGTTTATTGATACGAGCTGTATTTATACACAAAAATTATAATACGCCATTTCCTCTTTGTGACCCTGAAATCAAACTTGTAGTACAAGTTACAAAAATACTAATTTATACATATATATGTTTATATGATATATCTTTGTATGTTTATATATGAGCTAAATACTCGTGTATATTTAAATATTGCATTTTATTAAGAATGCTATAAATAAAGATTGGATACGTCTTCTCATCAGAGACAAGTTAAGGACATAAGTAGTAGCGTGGCTAAATATCAAATGTTGTTTCATATATGTATATCTATAGGGATATATGGTATACTGAATTAAGTCGGTTGTATAATATAATGTACTCACTTACTCATCACGAAATCTCAAAAACTACCAGAGCTAGGAGTTTCAAATTTTGCACGGGGGTTATTTATAGGACGTAGGTGCTCGTTAAGACGGGAATTTGCAATATTCGACTCCTAAGGGGCTGTTTTTGGGGTCGAAAGTTTGTATGAAACTTCGTTACTACAAATGCTAGGAATCTCAAATGTTGCATAGACGTCACTAGGACGTAGCCATGGAGACAGAAATTAATAATAAAGTAGGTCACGCACGCGAAACCGCGGGCGGGCCGCTAGTTATTGTATAAAACATTAACAATCTTGAGATTGTTTATTTTAAGCTTTGATAAAGTACTGCTTATGTTATTATATCAGAGCGCTACTTGCTTTTACAAAACTTTTATATAGTGTGCAATATATGCTTTTTATAAAATATTTTCTGCTTTATTTTTTTTAATTTTCTTACTTTCTTTCTCTCCCGCATCAAGTGACACGGCATACAGAACCTAATGAGAAATGAAAATTCAAGTTACATTTGCTTTGTACTACTGTTATAAAGGGAACCTTAAGGGAAGACACTTCATTCCCTAGTTTCTGCTCAGGGTTCAAGACGTTACCTTTCTTTGCCAATTGCAAGAGGCGGAACTCAGAGCGGGAAAATGAAAGTGAGTGATGAATCCATTCATTATTGAAATGATTCCCAAACAAATAAATATCAAAAACATTGTATGCTAGCGATATTCATAGTTAGCTCTACCGCTACCGCTGCTCCAGGACGGCTTCGATATTTACACCACATATTTATATTTTGTCGGATTCCCATCTATTTTATGGGGCTCTGAAGCAACCAACCACGATATAAACCATGCTTTGATATTTTTTTAATCTTTACATTTACTTATTATATTCTAAAAAAGTTAAAGTACTTAGTTGAGTAAGTCAGTAATTTTTTTTAATATCTTCATTGTGGAAAACAAAGTAACGTGACGTTCGTAAGTTGGGCGGTAGGCTGCAAGAAAGGTAAAGCTGGTATTAGTTAGACACAATGTGTAGATAGAATATAACATTTTATATAACGTTAGGTGTTTTTTTTTAGGTGTGATATATTATGATGAAAGAATAGCAGACTAATAGGGGGAGTCCTCGGATGACCTTCGAAAACGCAGTATCAAAGATACTGGAGGAAGGTCACATAAAAAGCATGAGGAGCCCCGAAGGGCATGTATAAAGAGGTTGATGACAGTGGACGAGGCGAAAGAGGTATGTAGAGACCGTAGCGTTTGGCGCTCCGTTCTCTCTGACTCCCCCGCAAGGGATAAAGCGTGAAGCTATGTATATATTGTATATATGTATGTATTTCATATTATTGTATTCTCAAAAAGCTCAGTTCGTAGATAAATAATAAATTAATGTTACTACAAACAAGTAAGTAGGTATTCCTTCGGTATAGGTATGTTATATTAGTTTTTACACTTGATTTCGCCCGCATGGCCAAAGGCAATAGCTGACTTATGTATGGTTCATGAAATTATTTATATGTGGATCTCACATACTTTCTGACTGAAGCTACAGTGGGTACTTCCAATAAGAACCAGCAGTCTCAGATATTAGTGTATTTAACCAATCATAGAACCTGTCAAGAGCCTTTAGCTCAGGAACGGCTGGAGATATCCAATTGAAATCAAATCATATACTCAGATCTACCGTCCCTTAATTTCCCGAAAAGATTTTTCTACATTTACATTTACCTTTATTTCTACATTTTATTATATTTTATTTCTTTATTTCTACATTTACCTAAAAAAAGATTGACATAGTAAATAACGCATAGGTATTTCGACACTATAAAGGGAAAGAAAATTAATAGGATATCACTGGTTGACCTAGAATTATGAAATTTGGCAGCGAGCATCCATCCATCCAACAAGTAGTACGTACTAGTTCAGGAAACTAAAATCTATGCATTTGTGGTTAAATCCTAAAAAATAATAGCCTTAAAAGAGGAGCAAAATTTGATATTAAAGCCGCTAGTTCAAGTTAGGTATCACATAAAAAGGCTCTAGCTAAGCTAAACCTGAATTTCAGGAAAAGCTCGAGACCATTATTTTTTGTACGGAACCCACGGTGATCACTAGCCCGACTCCCGCTTCTTTATTATTTTTTTTCTTTTTTACTGCTTGTTTTTATACAATTTTTAACCGACTTCTGTAAGAAAAGGGGGTTATCAATTCGACTGTATTTTTTTTTTTATTTATTTATTTTTTTTTTTTATGTTTGTTACCTCATAACTTTTGACTGGGTGAACCGATTTTGATATTTTTTTTTTATTTGAAAGGTGAAGCTTCCCGAATGGTCCCATTTTTTTTGGTCCATGTCTGACAATGGTATCCATGAGAAAATCACATAAGTCTTAAATTTGCATTAGGTATGGGCGCGACAAATAGACGAATAACTTAATGTCATGCAAACTGATTTTGATGATTCTCTTTTTATTTGAAAGGATACACTTCAAGGATAATTTGGTGAAAGTTTGGCTAGGTTCCGATTATGGAATCCGGTGAAATTTGAGAAAGTTTGTTTTTTTTTTGGTAAAAAATTGATTATACTGTAATAGTTACAAGCAAAAACTTTTTAACTCGATGTCAGAAGTGAGATTCCTGATCGTTACATTTCTTTTCAACCAACCTCAAAAAAGAGAACGTTCTCATTTTCAACCAACTTCAAAAAAGGGAGACTCCCAATTCACCCGAATACTTTTTATGTATGTTCTTGTCAATATACCAAAATGTAACTTTGCGCAAAAATAATAGCTAATTAAATGAAGTTTTACATGGGACAACCACAACCACTCGTTGACAACCACTACCACCACCATCACCACTCGTTCAAGAAGCATCATTTTAAGATCTACCCATCACTTAAAATCGTAAAATAAATTAATTTTTAACAAAAACAAAAACCGACTTCTAACAACGAACTAAAAAGTGAAAAATAATTTTACAAAGATTTTATAATTTTGAAGTCGGTGCTCAGTAGAACAAACAGGCTTAGTAATTAGATATTGTAGTAAAGGTGTTATAGCATTAGCTTGACACCGACTTCAAAATTATAAAATCTTTGTAAAATTATTTTTCACTTTTTAGTTCGTTGTTAGAAGTCGGTTTTTGTTTTTGTTAAAAATTAATTTATTCTATGCCTGTACATCAAATCAAAGAAATCCGCTTAGTTATCATTTATCATTTCGATATATTAATAAAAATATTTACTAGGATAGACCTTTAGTATCTATGATATCAGTGCTGCTTGGAGTACATCGAATAGCTATCAAACTTACTGCAGTATGTCCACAAGCTTCATATGTCAACATACAAATTTAATATTAAAACCGAGAACTGATGCAGAACACTTTCTACTCTCAATTAAATTTCTTAATTATATATACTGTATACTTATGTATAAAAATTGTTCAAAATACATACTAAACACATACGGACAAAAACATTATATATATATATTTTACTTTCTGCATGTATTTAGTATAATATTATATATATTTTTTAAATTTATTATGGTATTTTATTTGCTTTCAAAATAAACTTCAATATAAGCAGTTATGTTTAATACTGTGAGCGGCTTAGTGACTGTTCCTATTAATAATGAAAATATATAATCTCATTATAGTTTGCGTCTACAATTAATAATTTTCATATAATTATTAAATATATTATAATTTTCGTTTGTATATACAATAACATATGACATATTAATAACATCCACGCCAGTTGTGGCAAATGGGCGCATGTCACTGTAAGCGCAACAGGTTGTGGATTCGATTGCCACTTGAGGAAATGTTTAATATTTTCATTTCTTCGGTCTGGTGTCGAGGCAAAGCGCGACGCTGAATTCCGCCACTCAACATGTAACGCCTCCAGAATTCAGCGAAAAGTGGGAAGGGGAGTGTTTTAACACTAATCTCCCTCTGCCTACCCTGCTACATGCGGGATACGGCGTGAAGTGAAAAAACAAATAGCAAACAGTATTACCTACCAATTGTACAGCGCATGCGTGTTTAGCCGCTAGCGAATCCCGCGAAGCAGTGGTCACAGTCAACATCGGTCAATCAGTGCATCTGGGTGCACCAGATGCATCGGTGGCAAGCTATATTGTGTTTCCAGGGCGAGAGCCAGGACGAGCTGCGCCTGGACGAGGAGATGGACCGCGTGGTGTGGAGCGAGGGTGCGCCGCCCTCGCGCCTTCCCGCCAGCGGCGATCCCGTGCGAGACAACGCTGCGCCCCCGCCGCCCTATACGCAAGGTAGCTTTTTGAACTTTCAGCCTTAAAATACAGAATATTTTTGTCAGCATCACTTTAAATGAAACCACAGTTTTAACTATTTTGTAAAAGCCTAATATAATTAAAAACTTTTTTTTCCAAAAATATAAAAGGTTTTTTTCGAACAAAATAAATAATAAAATGATCGTTGTAAATTAAAACACCATTTGTTAAGGACGACGCACGCACACATAAACCTATCAAAGGCACACCGCCGAACACGCTTCATTCCGAAATCGAGTCGTAGGTATTGGCGATAAAATTCAAAGTTGTTTAACTTTTAGTAGTTTTTTTGTAGAAGTCAATGTTTACGTTATTGGTATCTATGCGTAACTGCGTCATATGTAATACAGGTATGGATAAACATCGTGAAATTAAAGAAAAATCTAAAGTATAAACTGTTGAGGTATCTTGATTAATTTCAAATATTTTACCCTATATGCTGTTCCACTAAAAGGAGCGCTGACGCTTCCAGCCTATATAAGATATTTTGGATTGTTCATTCTTTTAATCTTTTCCTAGTTCTAGTGTTTATTTTTATTGTATCTTGTTTGTGTCTTGTGAAAGTTTTACTGTTTGTTGATCATTTAAATTATGTAGATTATTTCAAACAAATTTATATTTTAAATTATCTAAATATAATTTTACCATAATATTTAAAATAAAATCTTACAAGATGAATCAATTACACATTAGTAAGTTATTTCAGCTCTATAATTAAAAAGAATGGGTAGGTAGGTTTTAACCTACCTACCCATTCATTAAACAACTTAAAAATATACTAGTCTCTTGATCAGTGTAACAGTAAACGTGATAGGTTGTGAGTTCGATGCCCACTCGTGGAAATGATTTCATTTCTTCGCACTGGTATCGTGGTAGAACCACAGGTTTGAGTACCACCACTCAACATGCCTTTAGAATTCAACCGAAAGTGTGGAACGGATTTGAACTTATATTAAATACTAGTGGACCCGGACGCGGCTACGCCTGCTTGAACTATAAGAATATTTATTAAATATTATAGATATTTTTTTTTATAAGGATGAATATCAAAATATAAGTTCATTTTGGGTGACGTTTTCTTAAAACAACAAAGAAACTTTGCAAACCGTTCCTTAGCAACGACGGTTGTTATTAACATGGCAGAATAAATTGCATGTCAAATTAGAAAGTATTTAAATTTATTAGTTTATATGTGTAATGTAATGATAGCACTTCTGAAGAATGCAGCTTTCATACAAAACAAAAACATAGTAAATCGGACCAGTAGATCCAGAGATCTTAGCGTTCAAACAAACAAACAAACTCTTCCGCTTTACTATATTAGTATAGACTAGTGGACCCGGACGCGGCTACGCCTGCTTCAACTATAAGAATATTTATTAAATATTATATAATATATTTATTTTTATAAGGATGAATATCACAATATAAGTTCATTTTGGGTGACGTTTTCTTAAAACAACAAAGAAATTTTGCAAACCGGTGCTTAGCAACGACGGTTGTTATTAACATGGCAGAATAAATTGCATGTCAAATTAGAAAATATTTTAATTTATTAGTACATATGTGTAATGTAATGTTATATAGCCTATAGCACTTCTGAAGAATGCATCTTTCATACAAAACAAAAACATAGTAAATCGGACCAGTAGATCCAAAGATCTTAGCGTTCAAACAAACAAACAAACAAACAAACAAACTCTTCCGCTTTATTATATTAGTATAGATTTAGAACTAATTATTCGTTACTTTTTCGGCATTATAAAAATATAATTAAATTTACATCAATAGAGTTTTTTTTAAAAGAAACCGACTTCAGAACTTGACCTACATATTTACAAACTAAACAAAGCAAAAACAGTAGAAAATTATGATAAGTTAATTACTTCAAAGCAATGATAATTGAAGAGCACCTATTAAAGAGGGATATTATTGGTACTTAATTATAATACTATACTGGTACCCATTTAGTATTTACTATCTGAAATATGTTATTTTGGAGGCCGTGCCGACCTAGTATAGAAATTAATTTTATTTGTATAACTCTTATTTGGAATTTTTATATTCTTTTCAGACTCCAAAAATAACAAAAAATATATAAAAAAAACATTAAATTTTGATTGATTTATAATTTAATTTATTTTTATTTCTCAGCTAACTAATTCAAACCTAATTGGTTAGTACAACGGTTGTTATAATTAATAAGCTTTAAACTGCGCTTCTAATAGGATATCCTGTGTCCAGGGACCACGCCCGGGAAAAATCGGCACATCTTGTCAATATATGTTATATGTTCTTCTATCTACATATATAATTATATACGCCTCCAGAAATATCGGAATCTTTAATGGTTGTTTCTGGACATAGCTTTAAATTCGTCAAACGTCATAAGCGAGTATTGTATAACGGTCAGTGCGTCTTTGTGTTCGCTTAAATCCGGTTCACGCTGTATCCCGCAAATAGCAGAGTAAGCAGGGGGGACCTAGTGTCAAGACACTCAGTTCTCCACTTTTCGCCGAGTTCTCGACGCATTGCGTGTATAATGGCGGATCGTATACGTACATATTTACAAAATCTTAAAATAAATAAATATTAATGCACACAATCGATTAACTGACAGAAATAGGTAAACAAACAAAAAGGATTCGATTTTAATATTTTTTTTTCAGGTTCACGCTGTATCCCGCACACAGCGGCAGAGGGAACCTAGTGTTAAGACACTCCGTTTCCCACTTTCTGCCGAAATCTGGGGGCATTGCGTGTTGAGTGATAGAACACAGCGCCACGCTTGTTGCCTCGAAACCATAGCGAAGAAATGGACATATAAATTTAAATAAATATTTGTGCCCCTACACCGCAACTGGCCTCACTTAAACAAACAAAGTAATCGATTTTGATAAATAATTTGAAATAATAATAGTGTGTATTAATTGCAACTTTGACTACAAAGAAACATTCAATTAAAATATATAATATGTAGAATAGAGCCGTCCATAAACGATATAGCTCTATAGAATTATAGAAGTGAATACTCTGGTATTATTTAACAGTTTATCTATATATAAATAATAATAGTAATATAATTAATAATTTATAATTTTATAATTTTATAATTATAATTTTTATATTATTATAATTTTTTAAGGTCGTCGTAGCGCAGGGACAAAAATATATGATTGTAATGCAACGATTGTGGGTTCAATCCCCACTCGAGGTAATGAATTATTATTTATTAATATTTAATTACTTCGCTCTAGCACTAAGGCAAAAATCTCGGCGTAAAGCTCCGCCAAATCGGCTGAAATTAGGAATGGAGGGAGGTTCCCTCTGCTTATCCTGTGGTATGCCTACGCTATTGTACTACTGTGCGGGATTCAGCGTGAAGCTATTTTGTTGTTTATTTATTATTTTTGTATACGGCAAGTAGGTAGTTATGTTGCCTCATGGCGTGAGAACGGTACCGGTAAACGCCTAATCAGCGTTCGGCGTATGTAACGCGAATCCCCTCATGCTATGGGAAACAAACGTAGTGTTTTAGTATTAATTATTCTATATTTTTATTCTTTAGTCGATTAGAGCATGCACTTCTGCTCGGTCGATTCACTAGTTAAGTTAATTTTAATTTAGTTATAAGAACATACATCTTTGTTCTTATTTTAATTAAAGTAAATTTAAATTTAACTTTCTTAGTTATTTTTAAAAGCCCACTCGCGCTCCCGTAAACATGTCTAGCTTGTTTGATACATAAGGTTTATAAAAAGAATATTATGCGATTGTAAAAATGTTGATGAGGTCCATTAGAAGCATACTTGACTACGTGGTAGATTCAAATCCAATATTTAAATTTTAAAATATAGGCATTCTCTTGGTCTGTTAACACAACTGCTGGTTAGGGTTCCATTACAATAAAATGATGATAAAAACAACAGTTTTATAATTTAAAATCTCAGAACAACTCTGTAAAATAGTAATTTATTTTCAGATGCTGGGCGTCAACCAGGCTCGGAAGATGGCTCTATCGTAACGTCACTCGTCACGTCGACGTCAGATCCACAGGTAAAGCTAATGGCAGTTGTATCTACCCTCCTCATACAAATATTTGTAATTTATGTTATTGCAGTATTATTATCCAATATTCTGTTTTAAGGGCAATCGAGGTGCAGTGGCACTAGAGTGTGACTGTAACGCGTCGATTGTGGGTTCGATTCCCACTCGAGGAAACAAAATATTTACTTAAATTTATATTTCCGCCTCCTCGCATTGATATCGAGGCAATAACGCGGCGTTGAGTTCCGCCACTCAGTACGAAATGCCTCCAGAATTCGGCGGAAAGTGGAGAATGGAGTGTTTTAACACTATGTTCCCCCTGCCTACCCTGGTACGTGCGGGATACAGCGTGAAGTCGATTTGTTTTTTATTTATTCTGTTTTATTACTGTTGTCTAGTCATCAGTGAGGCTGCCAATTTATAATATGTAAACTGATTTTTTTTGTTGAAATTAAAAGTTATATTTTTATTGTTTCAAAATAATCTTAATACTGTAAGAAAACTATTTTATTTATGTATCATAGTTTTGTTCATTTGTTTGTGGTTACTTACTTTTACTTTACGTCGTTGGCGTTTCGGCGACATCGGCGACACAGCACGCCAATGTTTACTGGTCTTAACTTTAATAAGCATACTACATTTGCGATCAATATGAAAACGATCATTGCTTCAAGGACACTCCGGGGACCACGGAAAAATAACTCTAGTTAACCGCTAGCTGGCTACGTGAAGTCTTGGCTCTATACTCTTTAAATTTTAAATTTTGTATGAAAATAAAAAAATATACTGTATGTACTTTTGTAATAAAAGAATGATTTAAAAATTTAATGCAAATCTAACTAAGTTTTCTTACAGAAATCAAAAGTTTTGTTAAATTCGTTAAATTAGGTACATATTTTACGGCGGCTTTCGTTGTTCGCTGTGCTTACTTGTTGCTTCTCATTCGTTTAGAGTAACACACATTGTTTGTGAAGTGAATTTTGAAAAGCTTCGTATAATAAGTGATACGGTTCTGTTGAATAAAGAACTAACATGAGATCGATCATGAGATGCCGTTTTCATTCATAAATTGTATACCTGTGAATGAAAACGGCATCTCAAGATCGATCTCAGACTTAAGAGCGATAAAAACGGTAATATATCTCTATCTAAAACACCAGTGGCAAACTAAAGCTAATGGGAGGGATTGATGAATTACCATACTCGGTTTAAACCTGCTTTACAGATGTTAATCACAAATTAATCTAGAAATGACATCAATCATATTTGCATATTATTTAATTTATATTAAAATTGTGTTATTGGTAGTTTTTAATATTTTAGCTGTTTTTGTAATTCATCTAGGTATTGGTATGTAGTAGGTATTTTGTTATTTAAATTATTGTAATAATCAACGAAAAAATCATTTTTAAGAGTAGTATTGTATTGTGTTGAAATTATTTAACTTTTACAAAAAACATATTATATATATTTTTATATTATTAACCAAAATTTTATCAATAGAAATACTTTTAAATGTCTCGAAAGAAGTATTAAATAAGTCATAAATCAACTTCACGCTGTATCCCGCACGTAGCAGGGTTCGCAGAAGGAAAGAGTCCGTTCCCCATTTTCCGCCGGATTCTGGAGGCATTGCGTGTTTAGTGGGGGAACTCAACTCAAGGAGTGGGGGAACACTAGAACGAAAAAAATAAAATGTAAATGTAATTATTAAAAGAAAATATAAATATTAAAGATGAAATGAAATTACATAGATGTCAAGTGTAGTCACTGGGGCGCTGGGTGGATTGCGCGACGAGGACCGTCACGTCCAGTTCGATGGCGATAAAGCTTTGGTAGACCCTCTTGATCACGCCAGTGAAGAACGTCGCTTCCAAAGACACAAGTAAGTTATTGTTAAGTATGTTAATTTAAGTAAGAGCCTAATGAAGAACAGGTATGTTTAAAGTAGGTACCCTTATTTTAACCTATCAGTCAGTTTTTAAGATACAGCCAAACAAAAGAATATTTGAAATGTGAACCAAGAATGATCCTAATTTCCTAGCTGTTATATATCCTATTAGTGAACAATAAGTAAAAGTATTATTTATTTATTTATTAACTGCTTTATTACGAAGTGGTTGGTGTATAAATGACAGTATTAATATTAGATTCATTCCTATTGATATATCGATCATATAATTATTATGCAATATATACCTACATTCAAATGTAGAACCTAAACAATGCTTATAACATAACATAAACTTGTCTGACAATTGCAAATAAACTGACCTTGTCAGTTGAAATTTTGCAGCGTGACAAAAAAGATGAGCTAAACATGTAAAAGTTGGCGATCTCTGGCAGAGGGAGCATTCCACGCGCCGCGCGGAAGTGTCACCTGGGTGCGGGACAGAAATAGTATAGTCTCGCGTGACTTTGGCATTGTACCTTTCTGAAGTGAATCAAGTCCAGCTTATTGCACGCAATCGTATGTAGGCGGCGCGCTTGTGATGCGCCCTCGGAGGTTCCCAATAGCAGTTCAACCCTTTTGTCCTAAAAAAATTTAAATATGCCAGTAACTTACTCCCGGTCGTCCGAAGTGCAAGAGAAACGGTGAGTGCAAACGCACCACAGCCCTAGCGAATAATATTCTATGATGATGAATGTGAGAATCAAAATATGTCGCCGTTAGTAAGTTGGTGTGGACACAAAAGTGTAGTAATCTATGTGTGGAACGTATTGTGTTAAAACTGATATTATGTAAAAATTAAAAGAATTTATTGTTTATTTTTTATATTTAATATGAAATTCTAGAATTTATATGAAATCTGCAGTATAGGTCAAGTAAGCATCTTCTTAATCTAATGGAAAAACATTAGATATAGCGTCACGCTCCACTAGCATTCGGCCCGAATGTTACGGCCACATCACACTACCGCACTTCGCGCTCCTTGCGCTCTCCGTCCTTGAACCCATTGCATTGTAAGAAATTACTTTGTTAAAATTGACTTAAACCCATAATAAAATGGTTAAAAAAATTACACTTTCCGTATTTTGGCCACTGTCAAAAGTAAACTAGATTTTAGAGGAAATATATTTATTCGGGATTGGCCCAGTCGTGGCGCAGGGGCGTGTGACTGTAAACGCCACAGGTCATTGGTTCGATTCCCACTCGAGGAAATGCAATATTTCTATATTATAAGTCAGAGATCAGATCAGAATTATAAAGACCATCAGGTCTAGTTGGAGCTTTCATGTTATCGTAAAAATTTAACAAAAATAATGTAAGAAAAAGATAATTTCTACATAGCCTAATATATAATAAGCCCAATAGATCTAACTAAGCATACGATGATATAACACAAATTAACATAAGTAAGTAGATACTTAATTATATTCAATTGATGTATAATACAAACTGTCTCCCACGTTATTACAGCAGGGTACTTGCATACGGTCAAATCAAACAACCTTGCGTTTACATGGCCACACTTCTAAAATAGACTATACTGGCTCTATGCGAAACAGCGAATACATTTTTTGCACGCAGCAGGGACCACCTCAGCAGGGGTCATCCATTTTCGCCGAATTGAATTTGAATGGATTGATTGATGGGAAGCACTGCGTGTTGAGTGGCTGAACTCAATGCCGTGCTTTGCCTCAACACCAGAGCGAAGAAATTAAAGTATTAAATATTTCATTTCCTCGAGTGGGAACCGAACCTACAACCGTCGTGTTTATAGTCGTACACTTGTGCCCCTGCATCCGGTCTGGTACTCGTAGGTATTGTTGTCCGTAGACCTGGATATCTGATATTAACTTTATGATATCTACACGCAATCATAATTCAAATGGAGTTTACAGACGGACAGGACACATGAAAACAGACTGACCACTAAGTGCTTCTTTGAGGATCCCGTTTTTCCTTTTCAACTTAGGGAACCTTAAAAAAGGTACTATCGTATCTTAAATTGAGGTTAGCTCAAATGCCCAATTGTTCTTTTTTTAGCCGTCATATACATCCACACAAAATGCGTAAGTATTCACTGCAAGAAGGGGCCCGCGGAGGTGGTCCAGAAACTGAGCGGCGAGTCTCCACTGTTCCTGCAGATGAGCCACTACCAGAGGCCGACCAAGATGAACTGCGCAGCCACCGAAGTGAAGATCAAAAAGCTCATCGTAGGCACAAGATGACACCACGTGTAGGTTTTTTTATGATTTTTTTTTCATATATAGCTTTACTATTTATCAAAATATATCGATTTTATACAGTGTACATGTTGGAATTTTTAATATGAAATTCTAGTTTTAGCTGTAACACAACAAGTATTGCTCTTTTGGAGTTCTTTTTTTTTTAAAATAGACAAATTTGATACGTTTTTATTTTATTAATTTGTCCATCTTTCAATCGTTTGAAGAAAATTAGGCAACGGTCTTTTGACCCTTATCTCTCTCTTATCGCTTGATATGCTTGAAAATATGTACAAGTATCCGTATATGCCTTCTGTACTTTTCCCAGGATATCGAGAAAATATATTTAAGCTTTTTATTTAATATATTTTACAATTATTAGGGATCAACAGTGCATGTCGGCCGCAAGGATGGTGGCGATAAGGTTCAGAACATTTTATCAGATGCCACTCTAAAAAAGATGTACGATCACAGCCCGCACGCGGTAAGTTGAGATTTAAGCTTTTATTTTTTATTAAAAAAAATCTTATCTTCTGATTTATCGGCATTATATATTATGACCGATAGGAAAGGAATTTTTGCGTTTTATATAATCGATAATGATTGTGAATAATCTTTATAAGATATAGAGTTGTCTTATATAGTACGTAGAAAAAAATATATAGGACAGTTTTGTTCAGAATGTCCGTAATGCAGGTTTTCGTCCAATTGGACGAGCTCTTGGCTACGGAAGATGGGGACGCCGAGTGGAAGGAGACAGCTCGGTGGATCAAATATGAGGAGGACGTGGAGGAAGGCTCAGCCCGCTGGGGCAGGCCCCATGTTGCCTCGCTTTCCTTTCATTCTTTACTTAACCTGAGAAGATGCCTCGAAACCGGTGTAGTGTTACTTGACCTCGATGAAAAAGACTTACCCGGCGTTGCCTACAGGTATTCAATAATGATTTACATATATTAAACTAAAATATTGGAGAGTTATATAATTGATAGTTTATTTATTATTTAAGGATTTCCATGCTTATTTTTATTAAAAATGTTCAACGTTATTAAACACAAAATTATCAAGTATTATATTATATTATATTTCAAAATGGACCGAATATTTAATAAAATTAGGTGAACAATAATCTTCCCGATAAATTAATTAAGTACAGTAGACCAAAACATTTGATTTAAATATTGTTTATTTAGGGTTAATTTAACCTACAAGGTCTTTTTTGTTATAATTAGGGTTGTTGAGGGCATGGTGACGGATGGCTTAATTGAAGAAGATGATAAGCCAGTGGTGATGCGTTCGTTGCTCTTGCGACATCGACATGTGCACGATGACCGCTTCAGGTTCTCCATCAGCGGTCGCAAGCAATCTTCTTACACCAGTTTACAGGTAGACATTTAAGTGGTAGACATTTTTAACTCTTACCATACAATTATAAAATGAGTAAAATTACTTTAGGCGAATTAATTGTCCAACAATAAAAAATTGCTGTGCAAAATATAACGTCACTATTATATCATATCTTTGTTTAAAGAAAGGAAAATTTCGGTTGTATAATATAAACTTGACATAATCGATAATCCTCGCCAAGATATAAAAGCAGATAAAAAAAATATAATTAATCTCATGTTGTTTAATATTTATTTCTACATACCTATCAGTTTAAGTTTGAGTTAATTCACCTAAATATAAAATAAACTATGTATAGGCGTAAGAATACATACTTATTTCTTAATTATTATGCAATATTATAAAATAAACATAATATTTTTCAAAAAATAAATATTTATTTTTTATTCAAATCGAATTAAATTTTACAAATTATATAATAAATATGGAGGGAATCTAAATGAAAACAGTACTAACACTTGGTTACATTTATCATGGATTACGATAAAAAAAATTGGCATGTTCATGATGTATGTGGATTTATTTGTTGAAGGCCATTTCGTATCAATAATATAGGTACTGATTGTGAAAAGGTTTATCATATATTTTACTAAAAAATAAGATTCGTTTTAAACATACCAAATGGACAACCAAGTATTTGCAAAACAAAAATTAATTAAATTTTTTCTTAGACGTTTTATACGTTGTCCGGTTTGTAATCTAGAACTAACATGATTCCAATTGTATCTGTTTACTTCTCTAAGCACTATGTTAATGTGCAATACAACGGTATCGATATTTGTTTTGTTAATTGAGAAACGTGTAATTTACTCGTTGCTGATTATTTTCAAAAACAAATACAAACCTGATAGTTCCATTAAAACAATTATCTATTAATAATAAATAACAACTTTGATAATAAATTAATTAACTCCCTGGCGATAGCGTTAACAAATTTTATACTGTCTTGCAAATTGTACAATAATATATTTTAAAATTGTAATGTATTGTAATGTTTTTTAGTAGCAATAAACATATAGATCGATTTAATTATTTATTTACGCACGATTGTTCACTATTGAGTAGATGTGGGTTCGATTCCTGTTCCGATGATAATAAATTATTTAGCCTAAGTAACACACTTCTAAAAACTTTCTGGATCTAGAGAGGAACGAAAGAAATAATATTTTTATGTATTTTAATAAATATATAATAAGCCGTCTGTCTTATCGAATGCACATGCGCTTGTGGAAAGTGCTAATATGTATAATGACCTACGGACAAAAAGAAGATTTCTATACGATTATATAATTTTATAAGTTCGATGGAATGACAAAATGTGTTGTGCAGTCTCTGTGGGTGGAGGAGAGCGGCATGGCGGGCGCCTCTGGCACCCCACGGCCCTCGTGTGTCCTCTGCTCGCCCGCCATCGCCTGCCGCCGCCACAGCGCCCACGTCTTTGTACGCAAACCCTAAGCGTGTTACCCCCAGCAATCCTTGCACTAGAGTTTTAGAACAGTATCTCATCAACAGACCACTGCTTCCACCAATGGCTTGATTTATTAGTTTAGTGTGCCTCATCTTTTAAATTGTACAGGTAAACGTTGTGTTAAAACCGTCACTGCTATTTGTTTTTTTTTTCAGTAACGTAACTGTATGTCTTTGTAGCCATTATTAGCAAGTTATCATATATTTTTCTATGTCCAAGATAATTAGGTAAACGACATAGTCAGTGTTATTTATCAACTTTCGTAGCTCATTCTATAGTAACTTAACGTAATTCTTTACGTCGTTAGTTTTAAATTGACAATCATTGTAATCATTGATAGTGGGCTTTTAGTCAATGTCCGTAACTGAAATGAGTCCTAATTATTTTTAAATGATAAATTGTTCGTTAAATACAGACTGATATTTTACATTTTTTTGCGCATCTTTTTATTGTTATTTTATTTTAAGCATGGTGACAATAAATTTCGCTTTGGTTTTTCAAATATTGTGTATGAGATCTGATGGTTTTATTTTAAAGTTTGAATGCACGATTTTTTACAATTATTAGTAATTCCATACAAAACTTCATACCTTCAATTTGTTTAGTAATTTTATTATTACTTAAACTAGCAAGCTCCGAAAATATATGTGAATTTTTAATAAAATAATGACCAGCTTTTACAAATTTTGTCGGAGCATTCACGTATAAATTAACAATTATTACATAATTATAATAGAAATATTATTTAATATTTTCTTCTACAAAACACTATTTCTTAAAATATAATTATTTCTTCTTTTGTTCAGAATTTATCAGATCAGAAACGTCGACGTAGCTCGCATGCCTTGCCAGCTGACCGGACAGATGCACGAAAAAAATCTTCCGCGGCCGCTTTGGAAATGCGTGAAGTTGAATATCTGGCGACATCCGGCCCAGCGGGTTCCCAGGATGAGCTCCGTCGAGGTCACAATGATTCCATTATGAAGCGCATTCCGGGAGATGCAGAAGCTACTACAGTACTTGTCGGCGCCGTTGGTTTCCTCGAACAGCCTACCATCGCTTTCGTGCGTCTTGCCCAGGGAATACAGATGCCATCTATAACGGAGGTTCCCATACCGGTGCGCTTCATGTTCATACTTCTTGGGCCGACTACAGCTGATCTTGACTACCATGAAGTCGGTCGATCAATTTCTACTCTTATGTCGAATCCCTCTTTTCACTCCATCGCTTATAAAGCAGATGACCGTCGTGAACTGTTATCGGCTATAAATGAATTCTTAGATGATTCGATCGTGCTACCACCCGGTGATTGGGAGCGACAAGCTCTTTTGCCATTTGAAGAGCTAAGGGCGAAAAGCGAAATGATAAGACGACGAAAACGTGACGCTCTCGAGCGCAAAAGGGCAACCGCTGCTGCAGCGACTCCTACAACCCCAGCTTTCGATGAAAAGAAGGCTCTACTAGCTGCAGAGACTGGAGGCCCTCCTGAAAAAGAACCAGATGATCCACTTTCAAAATCTGGGCGTCTATTCGGTGGTATATATTTTTTATTTGGCTGAAGCAGTACCTGCTTATATTTTTATTTAATTTGAACGAACGTTACTATGAATTATATAATTTCAGGAGTGATTCGAGACATCAAGAGGCGATACCCACATTATATATCAGACTTCCGTGACGCAATAAATGGACAATGTGCTGCTGCCACCATTTTCATGTACTTTGCAGCCTTGTCATCCGCTATCACTTTTGGTGGTTTACTCGCTGAGAAAACTGATAGACAAATCGGCATTTCAGAAACATTAGTGAGTTTTTGTCCTTTTTGACTTTTTCACATTATTGATGAGACGATTCGGTAATTACGTAAACAAGCCCAATGTCACACTCACACTTTATGTTTGTCAACAGGTCTTCACGTGCGTGGGAGGTATATTCTTTGCGCTGGTTTCCGGACAACCGATGATGATTACGGGTGCCACTGGACCTTTATTGCTTCTTGACGATGCACTATTCGTTTTTTGTCGGTCATACGGTTTCGATTTTTTGGCTGCTCGAATGTATTGCGGTATTTGGATGATAATAATAGCTCTGTGCGTTGCCTCTATTGAAGGAAGCGTTGCAGTAAAAACTATAACTAGGTTAGTTACAAATAACATAGTTTATAATTATTGAATTTACTTTACTCAAATCAGCTTCACGCTGTATCCCGCACACAGCAGGGTACGCAGAGGGAACCTAATGTTAGGACACTCCGTTTCCCACTTTCTGCCGTTTTTCACTTTACATGTTATTTTTAAATCGTTCTTTTTATATTTTTACAGATTCACGGAAGATATTTTTGCATTCCTAATATCTCTGATATTTATTTCGGAACCTATAACTAACATAATCAACCTCTACCGCGCTCATCCACTCGGCTACGATTACTGTCAAAATGCAACTGAAACTATTACTCCTTCTTTATTGGCACCGTCAGAATTAAATTCTACACTACTAGGTAACTAGCTGACTATATTCGTTCTTTGTAGAAACTGATAACTATAGAAATATTAGTAAAGTTACTAACTTTACTAATATTATTACATTACAGGTAATAACACAATTGTCGCACCACCTATGATTGTTCACAAGACTGTGCCACCGCAGCCAAACACAGCTCTCTTCTGCACGATGCTGACATTGTCAACATTTATTATCGCTTACTATTTGCGTATATTCCGTAATGGAAAGTTTCTAGGACGCAGTGTAAGTATTATGAGATTTTATATTATTAGTTAATTTTCGCAATTTAAAGTGTACCTAGTTTAATTTTAATATATATTTTTTTTTATATCTATTAGATCATATTAGAAGGTACTTTGACATCAGCTACGTATAACTTGATTCAATAGAAAGCTTGGACCGATTCCAAGGATCAAATTTTGTTAGGTCATTTCTTTGCGTTTGGTGGTGCCCTTGTTTTTGCTATACAAATTATGAAATTACATTGTCTCTATTCAGGCACGTCGTGCACTTGGTGACTTTGGGGTGCCGATCGCAATCGTTCTCATGGTGGCAGTGTCTTGCCTGGTACCAGTATGGACTGAGAAACTTCAAGTACCAGATGGGCTTAGCCCCACTTCAGCGCGATCCTGGCTAGTGCCCTTGAACCCTGGCTTAGAAACCATCCCCTTGTGGGCTGCCTTTGCTATGGTTTTGCCAGCGCTCATGGTCTATATCATCGTATTTATGGAGACTCATATTGCCGAGTAAGATATTAAATTGTATATTGTAAGATTAGTTTAGTACTCTATCGTAAAGTTTAAAATAAAATTAATTATTAAAAATATCCCATGAGTACTCATGAATTTAAGCAAACCAAAAACTATATCTCAGCCCTATCTATGGCTCCGCGTGCCCAGCGACTGCATGATTTTGCTTGCTATTATATTTTGTTTTGTATTAATTAAAGAATATTGGAATGCGATTTATAAAACATTATCAATATTCTCTACTCATATATTTTTCGCTTTGCGAATATCTAAACAATGCAATGCTGCTAATAGGTTGATTATTGACAAGCCGGAGCGGCGGCTGAAGAAGGGTAGCGGCTTCCACATGGACATCGTGATCATGTCGCTGGTGAACGCTGTGTGCGGCATGTTCGGTGCGCCGTGGCAGTGCGTCGCCACCGTGCGCTCCGTCAGCCATGTGTCCGCCCTTACCGTGATGTCCACAACCCATGCCCCTGGAGATAAGCCCTATATAGTCGAAGTTAAAGGTATATTACCTTATGCTTTTTAAAATCTACTATTGTAATATTGTATGGATATGTGTATTTAGGTATATAAATTATTTTTCAACATTCAACGATCAAGATTGTATAAATTATATTTATTTTATTTTCAGAGCAACGCCTGACTGGTCTTTTAGTGTCTATATTAGTGGGTATATCTGTTTTGGCATCTGGATGGCTTCGATCCGTGCCTATGGCTGTTCTATTTGGAGTTTTTCTGTACATGGGAATATCAGCACTTGGTGGTATTCAATTCTGGGAACGATGCATTTTACTGCTAAAACCTATGAAACACCATCCACAAGTTCCGTATGTGAGGAGAGTGAGTACCGCAAATTGCCTTCTATTCAAAATTAACAATACTATTAAATTATTATTTATTTCCGATATCAGTAGCATCTAACGTCTTATAAAACTAATAAATAAATACTAACATTTTTTTTCGCAGGTACCAACTATGAAGATGCACCTATACACCATTATTCAATTGATTGGAATCTGTTTGCTGTATGCAGTAAAATCGTCACGTTTCTCTCTGGCTTTACCGTTCTTCTTGGTTCTGATGATTCCTCTACGTATATCACTGAAATATGTTTTTACGCCATTGCAACTGCGTGCAGTAAGTTAAATTATATATATTTTTTTTTATAAATCAAAAGTGATACGCGGTGTTAAACAATGAAAGGTTTACTTCCTATGCCACACTATGCCGGAGATTCCAACGTGAAAATAATTTCAATGAGTTTTGCCGATATTTCGATAATATAATCGGTTTTTACGTATTATTTAATTTTATTTTACCAAGTATTTTTAAAAATTTACGAAGCGAACTCAGATTGAAACGCTCATTCACTATCTACGTGCAAATTAGACATAACTATATATATAATTCAATCGTGTTAACATATTATATTGACGTTATAATTACATCTGCGTAATGTAAATTATAAATAAAACGAACCTAGACAAAAGCTCTTTCACTGGTTATTTATAATATGCATATTTTTTTTAGTTGGACGGTGCCCAAAAAGACATTGACAAAGATGATGAGCCAGATTTTTACGAAGAAGCGCCGCTGCCCGGATAGGGCACAGCTGTCTGAACACGTGGACGGTTACGTGTTACGAGATCCATTATCCATATATCCATATTTTGTATGAACTCTTGTGTGACCACTTTAGCTGTACCTACTGTATTAGATAATTTTATCGAAAGTACTTCTACACTTCTGATATTCGTATTCGTAAATACGTAGTACCTATACAGATTATATATATATATATATAAGTATTAATATATAATATACATTTTACATTGTGTATAGAGAAATACTATTTTCGAAATCTTAAATGGTCTATATTTTGGGATTATTATATTAATATATAAATATCACATGAGTATTGGGTGCTTTAAGATATTCTGTACTTAGTAAATTTATATTATGACACTTTTGCCTATGTGTACTCGACGAGTACCTAGTTGCTGATTGATATCACTAGATGCTGGGGTGTTATGTTATTGCTCAAATCTATTTGGCTGTACTTTTGTTATATTAATTCCACATGATATTTAAATGTAGATTAAGTAATAATAAAAGTAATTGTAAAAAACCTCACAATCGTGTTTATGGGAGTTATGGGAGTTTATGTGGAGTTGTGATACAGTGTGATTCATTCTAGCCGGATTTTGATGAAAAAGAATTCTAAAATATCTTATATACTTAAAGTTAGATTAGATATTATGCTTGGTTTTGATATTATACATCGTTTATTTTTCAGCTTTTTAATGCGCATGATTTACCTAATTTACCGTAAGAAATTATTATTATTAATAATAAAGTGAGTATCAACGGTTAGGATAAGTATATATTATATGTCTACATGTTTACACTTGAATGTACTTAGTACTTAGAATAAGTCTTCTCATAGTCTGCCATTTATACTAAAGTGTGGAACTTTTCATTTCGTCCATACACTTTACAAATTTAGTAGATAAAACGCTTTTTGACTTGGCAATTGAATTGCAATAAAAAATACGTTATTTGAAATATGTTTATACAATATATAATTTTATATTGTTATTTTATTTTTCTTATTACTAACAATATTCTATGTAAGTAATCATATTAAGTAATTACTGGGAAACATTGGTAAATATTTGATCCAGATATCATGAAGATATCTTTATAAGAAGAAAAGTAAAGAAGAAGCAATGTATCTTTAGATATACATACAACATAATGTAAAAGTGCGTGTGTTCCATTCTGATATGATTGGCTAACGTTTAATCACTAGATAACTATTATTATTATTATCCTCTTTGGAGGATATAACATTGTATTGCAGT